>CM071926.1:26102905-26636553 GCA_016081115.2 Rehmannia glutinosa | reverse complement strand
TTGATGAATAAAATTCATATCATGCACTTTACTTTGACTAATTTTATGTTATTTTCAAACTAATTATATAGTTTCATTAAATAACGATAATGACAACTTGTGTGTAAATAGTTCAGATCTCCTTCTCCTATAATATTTAATATATCAAATGATGTTTCGATACACTAGCTATGTAATATTAGTGTACAATAATAACATTATTATATACATGACATTAACCGTATTGTAAGGAACTGCATCCTAATGAGTGGTGTTTAACATATTCCGCTCATTATGTTATGATGAAACACAGTAAGGAATAAGAGATTGCATAGTGTTATTTTTTTTTTTCTAAAATAAATTACTTCCTTAATTCTCCAATAAAAAATAACAAAAAAAAAAAAAAAAGACAAGATGTAGGGAAAAGGAACAAAAGAACAAAAAAATGAAATGGGCCATTGAAGTCTAGATAGTGCTTCCAATTCTTTAAACCATGGCCAATTCTTTAAACCATGGCCACCTCACTGAGATATTATCCCCGCATTAGATAGACCTGCATCATAAATTACTTTAAAGAATGGTGGGCATGGCCCACATCTTCACACACATATGTGTGTATATGTGTATGTGTAACTCTCAGTTGTGGCAGACAAGTTGGCTTCAGCTCAACATATTAATCCAACTTGTCATTTGCAATTATTTGTCATTAGAAAAAAATTGAAGAAAAATATGATCAGCATGTGCAATTCCACTTCTTGAATTAATTTTTTCTTTTTGTTTTTTGTTAATGGCCCTAAGAAAGCTGGAATCTTGGGAGATGTCCTCAATAATCTGCCTGCATTATTCATCAGATAAATAGTTAATAATATATAATGTAATAACAGAAAGTTTTCAGCCCAGGATTTTTTCCCTCCTTTGTTTGTGTTGTTAATTGCCTATATATGTTACAAAGGTCAAAGTGATCATCCGACAATATATATAGCACCAAATCCTATCTGTATTTCAGTTTTAAATAAAAGAAATTTGACAGATTATAATTTGATCACATGGTCAATCATCATTATATGTATATATAAAATTGAAACTTAATAAATTAAAGTCCTCTACACTAATTATATGTATTTGATATTTTGTGACATCAGTCAACTTGCACCATGTGGAAGTCATTAAATAACAGCTGTATTAAAACAATGATCTAATTATTTTGCAAAATATATAATATATAAATACTATTAGTTTTGACAGACATACTCTGATTATGAAAGCAGAATATGAAAATACCCTCTTCCACTAAATGTAAGAAAAACAAATATAAAAAAATAATGTGTAAGAAAAACAAATATAATGTTGGAGCAAGATCTTGTGAGAGAAATATTGTTGATACTCCTTGTTTTCTCACATGTTTTCCAAATAGGAGTGAGTCTTTGGTCCAAATAAAAACATGAATTTGTTTTTCTAAAATTTTCCAGATCAATTATTTTGATTCCTCGTTGACTTCATGCCAAAAATATATGGAATAAAATGTCAAACCCCACCCCTCAACCACCCTCTATATTGAACTTTTTCAAAACTAAGGTAAATTATGTAACGAAGGCTTACTTAACCTTGATATATCTTGTTTATGTTTTATCTTAAATGAATAAATGGTAGGAACACCTCCAAATATAAGTGAAGCTATTTTCTTATTTTTCGAATGGGAAATAAATAAATAAACATGATTCATATATCGGTGGAACTTTAATCAAGTTACACTATATATACGATTAAATTCCGCTCAAAGTTTTCTTTATTTTCAGTCTTTTTCCGCCACTATGAAAAGATTTATAGCTACTATTGAAGGGGAAAGTGCTACAATAAATACAAGATAAGAAAACCAGCACACTAGCCACGGTTAGAGATTGTGGGTTCTAATCCACACTCTATCCAAATATTTTCGGGGACTTGGTAGGAACTCATGTTGAATAGCATTAAGGGTGATCGAATATATTTGTTCTCTTTTACGCAGGAAGGCGCAGTTGTTCGTTAGCGAGACCAGCTAAAGACACTGGTTGATGCAGGTACATCTGCGGTTTACATTGATGACAACGATAAGGGTGGCTGCTCATATCTACCAGGACATAGTCCAGGCGTAAAAAGGTTTGGAAAGAGAGCTACCAAAAAATAATAAGTACTTTAATTACTTTGCAACTAAAATGCTTATAATTAAATATTGAAATTTGGTTGTGAAGTAACCAATTGTCTTATTAAGTTGGTATGAATTTTGATTGAAATTAAATTGTGGACTTATCAATAGATAACCAATTAAACTCAAGAGAGTAAAAACGTGTATATCTAAAAAATTGAGTTACAAAAACGTGCATACAGCGTCAATAAACTATAAATAGAATAAATTTTTTTTCGAAAATATAAATAGAATATATTTAAAGAATTAAAGTATATCTAAATTTTTATGAATGATTTATTTTCTTTTTTTTGGAGAAATACACATACATATGTTGTAATTGGACACATGTAAAAATCTCAATAGAATTGGGTGTTACCCAATTGGGTAGCATCGAACTTCCCGTTTTTCATTAAAGTGATCATTTTTATCTGTATGTATAGTTACTAAATTAGAATGTATCAACATATGGAAAAGGAGGGTTTGAAATTAAGCAACGTAAAATTTTAGTGAAGTAATGTCAAGTTTGGGCCTTCTAATTTTGTGCGGGATGACGCTGGCAACAGCGCTAGAACTGATCATCACATACAAGCCGTTGGCCCTGAGATTTTCATACAAATTTGTGGGACAAAGTTTGATTCTTGACATAATTAATAATATTTGGATAATGTAAAATTAAGTTTTATAATTAATTTTAAATTTGGTAAAGTTTGTGAGGTATTTCTGACGAAACCATGATGTTAGACTGACAGATGACGCACCATTATATTGTTGATTGTTTCAGTGATATACGATATTGGCAACATTTTAATATAATCAATTTTATTTTTTTTGGACAACATCAATTATTTCTTTTTAAAATAAAGACTTTAAATAGATTTCAGAGCATCATGACTCATCATCAACACATTTCCCATGCTTTAACAGAACAAAAATTGTTATTTTTGTTTAATATAAGTCAAGATTTACTATGTTTTAAATGCATCTAATTCAAAACTAGTCCTTTTCAGAAAAATAAAAAATTCAAAACTAGTAAGTATAAAGTTTCTTCTTTTTTGGGGTTATGATTACTTTTTTTTTTCTTTAAAGAGCGTAAGTTGAATATATAATCATTTGTCAAAAGAAAAAAAAAAGTGTATAAGCAGTTAAACAGTACTTGAAAGTAAGTACTTAAATCATGACCAGATAGATATAACACATATAATTTCACACTCACTCGACAGTGTGAGTACAGAATCAGACACGTTTAAGTTACGGGGCATGGAAAGAATTAGTGTTTCGGCCGCCCATGACTGAAATACTAAAAAGATGAAATTCTTCTCTAAGATTTCGGTCGTCCTTCTTCTCCGTCGGCGTTGATCTTGTGCACGACGTCTTCTTGTGTCCATGGATAACTTGAACAATTCTCTCTTCCCTGAAATTTCTTCTCCACCCACTACAAGAAAACAATCAAATTCCAACAAAATAATTCTAATGAAATAGAAAATTATTGGAATTTTTAAAATTCCAACAGAAATTCCAATGTTACATTTTACCGTTGGAAAATTTCAACGAAAATTCCAACAATAAATAAAATCGTTGGTATAAACTGTTGGAATTCTTGTTGGAATTTAAAATTTCAACGGAAATTCCAAGACTTTAACAAACCGTTGGAAAATTCCAACAGTAATAAAATCGTTGGAATAAACCATTGGAAATACTATTGGATTTTAAAAATTCCAACATAAAATATCGCTAAAACATACCATTGGAAAATTCCAATAAAAATTCCAACGGTAATAAAATGTTGGAATTAATCATTGGAAGTTCCGTTGGAGTTTTTAAAATTCCAACGTAAATTCCAATGGTACAACCGGTTTTTGGAAAATTCCAATATCGTTTAATAGGAGTTAAAAGATTTGATAGTAATCATAGTATTATTCATATCAATAAAATATATCTTCTACTTAGAAGTCAATCATATTAAAACTACATAGTTAAACGTGTTTGACTTGGGTCAAATTGATGATGGGTGACCTATTGGGAAGTTAAAGATATTAGATAATGAGATAAAATAATTGAATATCCCAACGGATATATACTATTAGAATTATCATTGTATTAAATTCTACTGATATAACTCTGTTGGAATAACCGTTGGGGATATTTCCAATGATTATATATATTCCAATGGTATAACTCTGTTGGAATTAGCGTTGGAAAAAATATTGGAATTTTTGTTGGGATTACAACCAAAAATCAGAGGGATACAGCGGGGGATAATTTGAACTAACAATAGTCTATTACAAGCAAAGCGAAAAAAAAAGCAGTAAAGCAAGTCGAGGCGAGCGAACTCTTTCTTTAAGACTCTTGTTGCCCCATCACGATGCTCACGGTTGCAGGCAATGAGTCTCCCAAGATACAACGACTTTGGTAAAGGATAGGAGCACCACAAATCCTTCTACCCCGCGAACCGAGATAAGTGAGGCTGAGGTGACACCACACTTCTACGTGACACTTCCGGGTAATGCGAGAATTTTGAGTAATGTTGTGATATGAATGCACGAATTTGCTCTGTGTTTGTGATGTATATTGCACAAAAAACCACTTTGAAGGAGGACTCAATATATAGGGAAAACATAAGGGTTTCTCCAAAGGAAAGCCCCAATGATTTTGGACACAATCAAGCCCATCAATCCTCAATCAAATCCTTCCTTTATTAGATTGATTTTATGCAAGTCAAGCCTTCCAATTGTGGCTTCAATCGGTTTAGGAATGATTTGATGCAATCAATCAAAGGTTACCATAAATTGGTAATTTGGGTCAAAGTTGCCTATTTAACGGATAAAATCAAGCAACTTACCAAACACCGGATTTGACCAATCTACCAACTTGCATATAAGTTGGATACATTTCCCACAAATATATCTTTCCAAGTGTACCATTTGTGCATCGATTTCTCACTCACCCATAAATGGTTTTGTGAAAATAATTGCACCACTCGTTTCCAAAATTAACGAGTTTCCACACTTGGAATTTAAAACTTAACAAAACCGATTTCCAACAATCCCCCACATGAGTGGAAACGATACATGAATGCATGCGGGACTTCGGTCACTCACCCACGGAAACATTGTTGCATCGGGATAGGTAGCTTGTGGCTTTGAACCTTCCTTAGTAAGATACTATCGGATATATCCGCGGCTTAGTGGACACGATGCCTTGAACTACTCCGCTTACGAATATACCAAGACAAGAAAGTATGTACACAACAACACTTCGCTTATCTCGAAGTTCTCTGGTTGTGTCCGTTTTGCCATGGATCACACTTGGGATTCATAAGTGTTTCATTGAGGCGGCCCGTCCTCACACTTACATAGGTGACCTTGCCTATCAGAGGTACCCTGCAATACCCCACCTTATTAGGTATAGGACATCATTAAAAGTCCATAGGACTTAACCTCACCACGGTCGTGAGGTTCAATCACTTGGTGGTGCTCTCAGGAATGGTTAGCTTGAAGCTAAGTACCAAGTGTTATGGTGAGCAGTTTAAAGTTTAGTTTTCCCATTGAACCAAGTTCTTGGGATCTCCAGTCATCATGGTTGGGTTTCCACTAGAAACTGTTCTTTAAGTTGTGGATTTTACACCCATTCCCTCTAGCAGCTTATGGAATTGATCTCTCTTTAGCCCTTTAGTGGCGGATCCACTATATTCTCCTTTGACTTCACGTAGTCAATGGATATAATTCCTCTTGAGATTAATTCCCTCACGGTATTGTGTCTCCGGCGAATATGCCGAGACTTACCATTGTACATGGCACTTTGTGCCCTGCCTATAGCTGCTTGGCTATCACAGTGTATCAATATTGATGACACAGGCTTGTCCCAACATGGAATGTCCTCGAGGAAGTTTCGGAGCCATTCAGATTCTTCACCAGCTTTATCTAAAGCTATGAATTCCGATTCCATGGTGGACCGGGCTATGCACGTTTGCTTAGTGGACTTCCAGGACACTGCACCGCCACCTATAGTAAATACATACCCACTGGTGGAATGTGAGTCTTTTGAGTCCGATATCCAGTTTGCATCAGTGTACCCTTCTAGTACTGCTGGATAACTCGTGTAATGTACCCCAAACTTCAAGGTGTACTTCAAGTATCGTAACACCCTTGTCGGTGTGCTTTCAGTGCTCACCACTTGGATTGCTCGTGAATCCGCTCAAACTTATTCACTTTGAGTAAGCTAGATCGGGCCTTGTACAATTCTTGATGTACATCAGGCTCCCAATGATCTGGAATACTCAAGTTGAGCCCTTTGGTTCCCCTGTGTTCTTGATTAAACGCAGGCTATCGTCCATGGGTGTCTTTGTAGGTGGATCATCAAAGCGTTGAACTTTCTCAATACACTTTCGATATAGTGAGATTGAGACAATAAGATGTCTTTCAAGTCCTCTCAATTTTGATCCCTAGGATCACATCGGCTAGACCCAAATCCTTCATGTCGAAGTTATCTTTCAACATGTTCTTCGTCCTCATGATCAATTTACGAGTGCTTCCCATTATCAACATGTCGTCAACATATAGACAAACAATGATAAATGAGTCAGGTGTGCCCTTTACATATACACACTTATCGCATTCGTTAATACAAAATCCATTTGACATCATCACGTTGTCGAATTTAATGTGTCATTGCCTTGGTGCTTGTTTTAGTCCCGTCAAGGACTTAACTAGCCTGCACACCTTTTCTCTTGTCCGGGAACCACGAACCCCTCGGGTTGTTCCATATAGATTTCTTCCTCCAACTCCCGTTCAAAAACGCAGTCTTTACATCCATTTGGTGAACTTCGAGATTGTGCAAGGCAAAGAATCGCCAAGAGCACCCTAATGGAGGTAATCCTAGAATCTTGGTGAGTAGGTGTCGAAGAAATCATGTCCTTCTTTTGTTTGAAGCCTTTAGCCACTAATCTGGCTTTATATTTATCGATTGATCCATCAGCCTTGTATTTCCTCCTTAGGACCCACTTGCATCCTAGAGGTTTACTGCCAGATAGGAGATCAACCAATTCCCATGTGTGGTTTTGCATGATATAGTCTATCTCTGCATTGATAGCCTCCTTCCACATTGGGGCTTGAGTGACAGCAGTCTTCTTGGATGGTCTAGGTTCATTATCCAACAAGTAGATCATAAAGTCTGGACCAAATGACTTAGTTGTCTTTGCCCTTTTGCTACGTCTTGGCTCATCACTACCTTGTGATGTATCGCCTGCAGCATCACGAGCTCTTTTAGTCGAACTCTCTCCTTTGTTTTCTTTACAAGGATAGATGTGCTCGAAAAACACAGCATTCATTGGCTCAATAGTGGTTCCTTCCGTCACATCAAGTATATCTGACTTGTGTACTAGAAACCGATATGCAGCACTGTTCAGTGCATATCCTATGAAGATACAGTCGACCGTCTTGGGTCCTATCTTCACTTGCTTTGGCTCTGGCACTTTTACCTTAGCCAAACACCCCATACCTTTAGGTAATTGTAGGCATTTGCCGACCTTTCCATAACTCATATGGGGTTTTATCTTTTCCTTTGTGGGGAACCCTATTTAGAATATAGTTAGCGATTGCACTGCTTCCCCCTACAAGTTACGTGGTAACCTGAACTAATCAACATGGCGTTCATCATGTCTTTCGGGGTTCTATTCTTGCGCTCGCAACGCCGTTCGATTGAGGTGAGTAAGGTCTTTGTGGTTTGGTGAATTATGCCATGTTCATTGCGGAATTCCTCAAAGCGGAGCCACGTACTCTCCACCTCTATCACTCCGGATTGACTTGATCCAGTCTTTGAGTTGATTCTCTACTTCACTTTTGAAGTTCTTAAAGGCATCTATAGCCTCGTCTTTACTTTTCAGCAAGTAAACATGACAGTATCTTGTGCAGTCATCAATAAATGTGATGAAATACTTTTTGCCTCCTCTAGTTTGCACAAGTTTCATATCACACACATCAGTGTGAACAAGTTCTAGAGGCATCGTGCTCCTCTTCACTGAATGAAAAGGTGCCTTTGGCATTTTAGCCTCAACACAGATCTCACATTTATATTGTGAGTCTAATTCAACATTTGGTAATAATTTCATATCTACCAATTTCTTTATGGAATTCATGTTAACATGCCCAAGTCTAACATGCCATAAATCACACGACTCAATCATATAAGAGGAAGAAGCAATAGTTTTATTAGCATCATTTGTGCGGCGCACAACCATTACATTCATCTTGAACAATCCCTTTTCAAGGTGTCCCTTTCCAAGGAATTGCCCATTCTTAGTAAGTACAAAGCTACCAGACTGAAACACTAGTCTAAAGCCATGTTGTACAAGTAATGACCCTGATACAAGATTTTTCCTAATATCTGGGACATGCAATACTTCTTTCAGTGTTAGCTCCTTCCCAGACGGCATCTTCAGCAGCACCTTTCCAATTCCGGCAATGTCAGAAGTTGAAGATTTTCCCATGTGGAGGCTCCTCCCGAAATTGGGGTATACGAGAAAGCGTCATGATCCGAGCACACGTGGACGAGTCGCGCGTGTGTCAACGAACCACTCCCCAGGGTTATCCACTAGGTTAGCTTCGAAAACAACGTGAGACAAGTCCAATTCGGACATTCCTTCCTCAATAACCAAGTTAGCTCAGGATTGTTTTCCCTTGTTCTTAGGGGCATCCCGTGATCCTTTGTTTGTGTCTAGGCCTACCCACGGTTGTGGCAATTTCCTGCAAACTTCTTGGCTTTCTTGTTATTGGGTTTAGCCTTACTGCTATTCCCCGGGTGCTTGCGTTTCTTATTCGTATCAGATTCCGCCAAATTAGCCTTTGCCTCCATCGAGGTCTTACCATGCTTGACATTTGATTGCCTATTGCCTTCTTCAATGCGCAATTTCACAATCAAATCCTCCAAGCCCATTTGCTTCCTCTTATGCTTGAGATAATTTTTGAAATCCCTCCAACTAGGCGGCAACTTTTCAATTATTGCAGCCACTTGGAAGGTTTCACACAACTGCATCCCTTCAGCATGGATGTTGTGCAAAATCAACTCGCAATTCTTGGAGTTGACTCAACATGATCTTGGTATCAACCATCACATACTCCAAGAATCTGCCGACAATGAACTTCTTGGTGCCGGCATCCTCCGTTCTGTACTTTTTGTCCAACGAGATCCACAGTCCCTTGGCAGTACCTTTGAACGAGGCATACACACTGTACAACGCATTATCCAACCCGTTAAGGATGTAATGCTTGCACAAGTAGTCCCCTTGACCCCATGCATCAAGGGCGGCCCTACGATCCATATTGGTATCGTGCAGGGCAACCACGGGAGGGTCCTCTTTAAGGAACCTCACCAAACTTAGGGTTGTCGATAAAAGAACATCTTTTGCTGCCACGTGTTAAAATGAGTCCGGTAAACTTTTAGGCCTTTCGGCATGGGCGGCCACCATCGCCGCTGGAACAGGTGTGATCGAAGGTGTTGCCAACACTGACGTAACACCTACGCCGAGTAGAACCATGTGAAGCTGAAGTGAGGCCACGGTGTGGTCACACCGAAGGCCACACTCGCTGAGCATCGAAAAGCGGGGTGTGCGGAAGGTGTGGTAACACCGTAGGCCACACTCATTTGAAACATCAAACATCTTTGGGGTGTGCCGGAAGATGTGGTCACACCCCCACGTGATTTGGAGCATATCCGAGGAGGGTCTTTGTAACACTTCCCAGAGCATTTGGAACATTCGGAAATAGAGGTGTGACGAGAAGGTGTGGTCACACCCCCCGATCATCGTGGAACAGGAGCGGGAACATGTGTTGGCGGAGGTGTGGCCGACGGTGTGGTCACACCAAAAGAACAACGTGTAAAAGCAGTGTTGTCGGAGGTGTTGTCACACCCGAGGCCACACTCCATGAATCGATAGTCATCGCGTTGCTTGAAGACGCCATCAGCCCAAATTACAAACAAGAGTCTTAAAATTGTTGGGATTACAACCACAAATCAGAGGGATACAGCGGGGGATAATTTGAACTAACAATAGTCTATTACAAGCAAAGCGAAAAAAAAGATAAAGCAAGTTGAGGCGGCGAACTCTTTCTTTAAGACTCTTGTTGCCCGTCACGATGCTCACGGTTGCGGTTGCAACGAGTCTCCCAAGATACAACGACTTTGGTAAAGGATAGGAGCACCACAAATCCTTCTACCCGCGAACCGAGATAAGTGAGGCTGAGGTGACACCACACTTCTACGTGACACTTCTGGGTAATGCAGAATTTGAGTGACAGACTGTGATATGAATGCACGAATTTGCTCTGTATTTGTGATGTATATTGCACGAAAAACCACTGAAGGAGGACTCCAATATATAGGGAAAACATAAGGGTTTCTCCAAAGGAAAGCCCCAATGATTTTGGACACAATCAAGCCCATCAATCCTCAATCAAATCCTTCCTTTATTAGATTGATTTTATGCCAAGTCAAGCCTTCCAATTGTGGCCTCAATCGGTTTAGGAATGATTTGATGCAATCAATCAGGTTACCATAAATTGGTGATTTGGGTTAAAGTTGCCTATTTAACGGATAAAATCAAGCAACTTACCAAACACCGGATTTGACCAATCTACCAACTTCCATATAAGTTGGATACATTTCCCACAAATATATCTTTCCAAGTGTACCATTTGTGCATCGATTTCTCACTCACCCATAAATGGTTTTGTGAAAATAATTGCACCACTCGTTTCCAAAATTAACGAGTTTCTACACTTGGAATTTCCGGCTTAACAAAATCGATTTCCAACAGTTTTTTCCAACGGTTATATATTCCAATGGATAAATATCGTTGGAAGTACCGTTGGAATATATTTCCATTAGAATTTTGCCATTCCAACGGCCATTTTACCAATGGTGCATTTTTTGTTGGAATTTTCGTTGGAATCGATAATTCCAATGGTAATTGGCCAAATTCCAACATATTTTTCCCGTTGGAATTTCCTTATTTTCTTGTAGTGACCCTTGTTGCAACAGTCCACCCCATGTCCGGTGGCACTATCAACAATTCTGACCCCTACTCCGCCCACACACTTGCCAGTCGGAAACTCTCAGACTATACAAATTGTTCTACCTGCAAACCCTCATGGTTCAATTCGGAGTTCCGCCCCGACTAGAGTTTCCACTCATATTTCATCGCCTAAGACTCCTGAATCAGGTCTTCCTACTGCCCAAATTTTGTCGTCTATTGCTGCTCCATCTTATAGCAGTATGCTACAATAAAAATCCAATATTGTAGCCTCCATGCATGATGTCGCGATCAGTTCTCTGTTTATGCCTACAAAGAATAGTAATCTCTATTCTCTGATTATTAGTGACGAAATCTATGAGTCTTGACGTCAATTATGTGAACAATCGTTGATTGGACGCACTTTTTATGTTAAGGGTTGTAAGCCACTGACTCTTCCTTAGTTGCATGATAAATTGAAAGATCTTTGGTATCTTGACTCTCATTTTCGGATCATTTCTCTTGGCAAAGGGTATTTATATTATTCATTTTGATAAGCTCACGAACCGTGATGTTGTTTAGCATAAACAATTTTGGTCTTTGTCCCCGGGTTCCTTTCGCTTACAGCCTTGGACATTGGATTTTGACCCGGATAATACTACCAGTTCGATAGCACATATTTGGGTGCGGATCTTTAGTTTAAGTTGGGAGTATTGGCATCCCGAGGTGTTGATGGGGATTACCTGAGCCATTGGATCACCTATCGAAATTTATGATATAATGTTGAACTATTCCATGAGACATTTTGCACGGGTCCTCGTCGACGTTGATTTGAGTGCTAATTTGCCCGAAAAGATGATGATTGAATAAATGGGTTATTCAGGATTCATTTTCTTCCATTACGAATATTTCCCAAAATTTTGTCGTCATTAATCATTGGCATTTGGCAGCCTCCTGCAGGAAAATTTCAAATGGGTAGTCGACTATTAGGGGCCGCAGTCGCTCTCGGAATCCCAGGGCCTCTCGTGATTCCTCAGAAGCTATGAATGTTATGGAAATTGCAGCTCGAGAATCTTGGGCCGACATTCCACATGATATATCAGACCATCTAGATGATACTCCAGCACGTGCTAAAAAAACAAATGATAGTGTCATTCGGAAATCCTTTTAAAATAGACGCCCTTCATTTAAATTGCGTCTTTAAGTTATTTTTGTCGTTATGTTATTTTTTGTGCACTGCAAAATAAATTGTATTTAATGACGCTAAAAATTTCACTTGGTGACGCTTATTAGCGTCACAAGTACATTACCTACGCTTTTGAAAGCGTCATGAGTTGCGTTGTTAAATATGATGTCACGAAAATATATTTGTCGCAAGGTCTATGCGTAGGTAAAATTCATTTCATGACGCTTTTATCAAGTGCGTCATTATGTGGTGACACTATTTTCTGTCACAATTACTAATGATTTAATATATTTTAAATGAAGTTTTGATGACGCTAAAAGCGTTGTTAAATTTAGGGACGCTATTGAGCGTATTTAAAGTCGCGACGCTTTTGAAAATTAATGTCATTAAAATTGTAACAGATTTTACATTTCCAGATTTTGTAAAATTTATTAGAGTTAATTATTTATTTATTTTAAAAAAAAAATTAAACTTAATATTTAATTTTTGACTCATTTAGAATATATATTTATTGTTAGTCAATTATATACCAAAATGTATCTATTTAATAACTCTCAATATCATTCTCTACACTTCAATCTTTCGATATGGGATAGATATTATTTTAACTTCGTGACACTTTTTAATAAGTGTCGTCATTTTAATTACACAAACAATAAAAGTGTAAGTAAATTTTAAAAATTTAGCAACAAATAAAAGAAACGTAAGTAAAATAGAAAGTGTCATAAATTTTATGACGCTTTTTAATAAATGTCGTCATTATCATGACACAAAAAAATAAAAGTGTAAGTAAATTATAAAAATCTGGAGATAAATAAAAAAATACGTAAGTAAAATAGAAAATATCATCAATTTTATGACGCTTTTTACTAGGCGTTGTCATTTTAAGGATACAAATAAAAAGGCATAAGTAAATTCTATAATTTTGGTGACACTTATAAAATAATTTTATTAATATAATGACACTTCAATTAAAGTGTCATTAAATTGACTAAAATGCTAACGTTTTCCAGTAAATGTCACTAATTTTTAAAATTTACAACGCTTTTTAAAAGCGTCATTAAATACTTATTTATAATGACGCTTTTTGGTAGCGTCATTAAATTTGTGTTGGGATAGATCAGTTTTTCATGTAGTGGCGCTACGAAAAGGAAATTTCAGAATGCATCATCTTATTTTAAATAGGGCCATTGTCATTAGCCAAAAAGAAAATATAAAATACATGCACTCAATGGATATATTTTAAATGATTCGAATTCATGCTATTTTGATGTGTACGCGTATATATTGTAAATTTCATGTTTATGTTTTTATGAAATGAGATACTTAATTGATATAAGGTTTATACATGTACAATGATGTGCAAATCCAGCTGTCAACTAGTTAAGATTATTTAAACGGTTCTAAAATCGTAATATGTGCATTTAATTTTGTGACATCACTATATGTATTTCAGTAGTATTTACAAATATTTATTAAAAAAACGGAGAAAGAATACTGTGGACTTATATACTGTAAACATCCACTTTTAAAATGTCTTAATTTTTAGGCAAAATTGCAAAATTAGTCTTGTAACTATTTACCGGTAGCAAAAAAATCCTGTAAAAATTACGTTTAGCAAATTTTCTAAGTCCATATAGGCGCCACATCAACTGGTTTGGCCAGTATGGAGCACACGTGGACTTTTCCAGCCAAATTTTTAATTTTGCGACGAATTTAATTAGGACTAGAATTGAGAGTTTTCTAAAATTACAGGACTTTTATGCTAAACGTAATTTTTACAAGACCTTTTTGCTACGGTCTATAGTTACAGTATTAATTTTGTAATATTGCTTTTTTATATATAAAATTGATATTTAACTAGAATTATGGGTCACAATTTCTACTACGATACAAAAACATGACACATTACAAGCGGGTAGGGTTGAGACTTGGCGAGTTTGGGTTAGAATGACATCGGTCCCGAATAACACGAATAACAATTAAGTCGGATTATAGTTAAACTGAAAAGTCATGATTAACTGGTTGCCTGATTGTGATGTTATTATGTTGCTTTTTGCAATATTTTTGATTGATCATAAGTATGTTGTTATTTTAATGATTAAAATTTAAAAATCAAATATAATTTTTGGATAAATAATTCATATAATTCATATAAATATGTACATTATTTAGATTTTTACAATATACATGTCATTTTAAGTTGACATGAGAAATACGAATAATAAACAAGTCGAGTTTGGGTTGAGAAATCTAACGACACAAATAATTAAACGAGTTAAGTTAAAGTTGAAAAAAAAATGACACAAATAATGCGATTTTTATGTCTCAACATGGTATGTGTACCCAAACACAACACGAATTACCAGTACTAATTAGAACCCACGCATGTAGTCAAGCATCAAGTGGGATTTTCTATTGTGAAAGGTGTTTCACCATATGTCTCATTATTATATCATTACATATAAAATGTAAAAAGTAATGTCATATTTATTCATCATATATTATTGAAATAAGAAATAAAAAATACAAAATTCGAATTGGTAGCAACTACTATATGTCTCAACATGGTACGTAAAGGGTAAAAAATACAGTTGAAACTTGGAAATCATCATAAGGGAAATTGGTCCAGGCAATTCAATACAAAGAAATTTTCCCCTTTCAGTACGTTATGTCCCCTATCTGCCCACTCACCAGAAATTATGGTAGCAAACAAAATTAATATGTCGTGGTGGGGTCTATTGACGTATAACTAGGTCCAATCAAATCTAATATTATTATGTTTGATCCCTCAAATTTAATAATAATTAATTCCCCTCTCCCAATCAAATCAAATATTATTATGTTTGATCTACTAAATTTTCACTAGTTCACATATGTTCGGAGTAAGTTAATGGAGTGTGGTACAAATGTTGTAAAATCCCGCCCAACCCCCCGAATCTAGGCCTCCCTTGTCCAATCAGGCTCACAAATGTTATTCAAGTATAAGTATCTCCACCCCACAAGAGATTTAAATTTTCACTAGTTGGTACAAGTATTTTTGCAAAAAAATTTTTTCGGAGTAAGTTAATGGAGTGTGGTACAATCTTTTTCTCAACAAAAAATCTCTCTTACCCCAACCCCGATTAATTTTCATTTTCAAAATTTTTAATTTTCATTTAAAAACAATATTTAAATCTTACGTGGCATCCTAGTTGGCTTAAATGATGAAAAATTAATTAAATAATAGAAATTTTTTTGAAAAATCTGAAAACAATTTTCTAAAAATTGTTTTACTAAAATTTAAAATTATTTGAATTTTTGTAACAAAGTCTTAAAAATTCAAAAAAATATTTTAAAATCTAAAAAATAAAATATATAAAATCGATAGATTTTGTAAAAACTAAAAATAGAAAAAAATCGAAATTATTTTAAAATTACAAAAAAATAAATATGAAATTTTTTAAAAAAAACTATAAACTATTTTAAAAAATCTAAAATTTATTTGAAATATTATAAACTATTTTAAAACGTCGAAAATTGTTCAAAACAATGAAAATTTGTCCGAAAATCTGAAAATGGATTAAAAACAAAAACTTTTTGAATTTTTTAATATCTGATTTTTTTATAAAATAAAAAATAGAGTAAAAACTTAGAATTGTTTTTAAAAAACTATAAATGATTTTTCAAAAATCTAAAAAATTATGCCAAATATGTAAAAAAAATCTGAAAATCAAAGGAAAACAAAATCTGAAATTTTTTAAAAATTATATTATTTTTATATAATTGGAGTAATTGTCGATTTGTTTTAAAAAATAATTCATATTTTTTTGTAAAAATTTTAAAAGTCTTAGTTCTAATCCATTTTCAGATTTTTAAACTATTTTTCTTGTTTTTAGACAATTTTCAACTTATTTTTATTTTATATCTTAATATTTCAAATAATTGTTAGATCTTTAACAATTTTTTAGTTTTTTAAACAAATTTTCAGATTTTTAAACATCTTTTAGTTTAAAAATAACTTTTTCAAAATAATTTTGAGTTTTTCTATTTCAAAGTTAAAATAGTTTTCAATATTTCAAATAAATTTCAGATTTTTCAAACAGTTTATATTTTTTTATCAAATTTTTTATTATTTTTTTATAATTTTAAAATAATTTTGATATTGTTTTTACTATTTTTAGCTTTTTAAATAAATTATCAAATTTTAGAAATTTATTTTTAGATTTTAAAATGGTTTTTCGAATTTTTAGGATGCCATGTAATATTTAAATGTTGTTTTCCTGTGTTGTGGTCAAAAGATTTAAGTTCCTTGTGTTGATCAAAGGGCTAAGCCCGGTGGTTGGTACAAGTATTTTTTTAAATGTAAATTAGAAAAATTTCCGTGTGTACCCTGCTGCCTAAATTAATGTTGCCTGGATTCTGCACATGTTAATGTACCAATTTGTCATTCCCATACTCGCCATATTTATGGTCTGTAATATTAATTTGACCTAACAGAAATAAGTTGTTGAAATGATGATGGAGCAAAATATTGCACATATATAGATAGATATATCGATGGATAAATTTGTACTAAATGGAGAATTACGTACAATAGAACGAAAGCTTACTTCGGAAAATTATTTTTTTAGGAAGTAAATAATGTCATATTAACAATTTTTGTGTATATGGCCATTTTTCTAGCTTTCGTGTCCTAATCAATTTTGGACAAATCTTTTACGTGGCCTTATATTCTTTTATGTCATGTCTGTATCAATGCAATATATCTATATATCTATATAGATATATATATAGGGATAATTAATAAAAATACCCCGAGGTTTGGGTTAATTAAACAACAACAACAACAAACTAAGCCTTAATCCCACTACGTAGGGTCGGCTATACGGATCATATCGCGCCATCGTTTACGGTCATAAGCCATATTTTCATTTATTTCTAGGTATATCATGCCTTGTTTAATAGCTTCTTTCCAAGTCTTTTTAGGCTTACCTCTACCTCTTTTGATTTGTGTGAGTGATTCTCTACCTTCTAAGCGTCGCACGGGTGCATCTAAAGGTCTCCTATAAACATGTCCAAACCATCTTAATCGTGTTTCTCTAATTTTCTCATCTATTGGTGCTACTCCCACATTGTTTCTAATGTGTTCATTTCTTATTTTATCTGATCTAGTGTGTCCACACATCCATCTTAGCATTCTCATCTCTGCTACCCTCATTTTTTATTCGTGTTCATATTTAGTCGCCCAACATTCTACACCATAAAGCATTGCGGGCCTTATGGCCGTTTTATAAAATTTTCATTTCAATTTTAATGGTATTTTACGGTCACAAATGATAGAAGATGCACTCCTCCATTTATTCCAACCCGCCTGGATCATATGTGTGACATCTTTATTGATTTCTCCGTTCTATTCAATTATAGATCCTAAGTATTTAAAACTCTTTGTTATACTCACTTCATGTCCATCAATTTTAACCTTCATCTCATTGTTCCTGTTGTTTTTACTAAAGTGGCATTACATGTATTCTGTTTTAGCCTTACTTATAGTAAAACCTTTTGATTCGAGTGTTTCTCTCCAAACTTTCAATTTTGCATTTACTCCTTCTCTTGTTTTGTCAATTAAAACTATATCGTCCGCAAATAGCATACATTCAGGGATGGATTTTTGTAAGTGTTTAGTGATTTCATCAATTGTTAGGATAAAAAGGTAAGGGCTTAGAGCGGATCTCTGATGCAAACCTATAGTGTTTGGAAATTCACTAGATATTCATGTTGGTGTCCTGATACATGTTGTTATATCATCATACATATCTTTTATGACATCTATGTAAGCTATTTTTATTCCTCTTTTTTCCAATACGCGTCACATTATATCTCGGTTGACTCTATCGTATGCCTTTTCAAGATCAATAAAAACCATATGTAAATGAGATGTTTGAAATGTTTTTTGTTTATGAAGAGGATAAAGTGCAATACAGAATCAAATCTCACCTAATTTTTTTTATAATTTTAAAAAATATGTGAGTTTTTTTTTAATTAACCCAAATAACATGAGAAGTTTTTGTAATTATCCCTATATATATTCAACCGTCGGATAAATTGCTTTTGTTAACTGTCGCAGTAAATTACTTTTGTTGTTCTCTCTTTTCGTATCCCAATTACTTTTACTTTTACTTTTATACCCAGAAAATGATGTCTTTACCTTTTCTTTTGAGCTTTTTGACCAAAACAATTCAGCCAAATGAAGTTTCTGAAATGTGAAGGCATTAAAATATCTCAAACCAGCAAAATTGTCATATACCATCTCCTAAGAAACAAATTGTGTCAGGTTACATACTATACTACATTATCCGTTGCCATATTAATTCTTGCTAGATCTAGATAAGATGGACCAAAAAGGAAATTAAATAAGTTTTATTTATATCTTTATCTATATATTGTTGAGATATGTCACTTGTGAGTTGTCCCACATTGATTGATTAAGGAAAGAGAGTCCATTTTATATGTCAAGTGAGGTACTCCTCCTATCACCAATTGGTTTTAGGATGGAACCTCACTTGGTGGGCTTAGGCTCTCTTTCCCATATTGGATATGCTTCATTTGTGGAACCGTACCAAGTCCCCTGAATTTAACATCCTGTGTAAAAACATTTGCTCATGTAAACATGTAATGACATCACAATCAGGGGCGTACCCTCCTTATTACATGGGGGGAGGGGGCTAATTAATATTTGAAAATTAATTTGTTTTATGTATATTTTATTTTAGAATATTAAGAGGGGGCTTTAGCCTCCCCAAACAGTATCCTGCTGCCTGCATCACATATTCATACATTAATTTTAATGTTCACAATGAATTGATTTATCACCTAACTAACAAGTAATCCTATTTAGGATATAGGAAATCACTTGCTGGATCAAAACGATAGGTTTGATAACCCTAAACTCGATTGTGGATCAAATGCTAACTTAGAGGTCTTAATAAGGGAATAGTTAAAATTACTATTTTGCCCTCATTAGTCATCAAACTACCCATGAAGTAAGGGGATCCACGCCTTTTTATTCGAGTACTCACCTAACTCGAAATCTGGATCTGGGTCATCCCGATCTCGTCTACTGATCATACTAGGTGATGTGACTTGAGCAGTCACGAGATCATGACATGTAGAGCAATCCCGTACGACCTCGGAAGGCCAACACTATAAATACGACCCATTTTTACCCACAGAAGTTACTTATTCATACGCTTTGATTTGCTCCTTTAGTTTCTGATTATCTCACGACTTGAACTGACTTAGGAATCATACGGTTTTAAATGGGGATCACCCCAATTAGCATAACGTACGTTATGTTTTCAAGACCCTCGAACTAAGTATATCGGTTCACTTCGTCCCGTTTTGATCTTATTTACACTGATTTCATTCCCCGAATCAGATCCCTTGAATCTTATATTTTATTATAATCTAGTGCTTCCTCTAATAGTACTAGCTTAATATAATGTTTAAGTACAATAATGGCCCATTAAAGTTATTGAAAGGGAGTAACTATTTGAGTAATTGAGATCAACTAATTTAAAGTTTAGGACTCTATATATAGTGCATATGATAATGACTGATTCTCCCTTCATAGAAATTAATGACTGATTCCTTGAGCAGAATTTAATATAGGCACAGAATGAATGTCACAAGTTTTAATTATTCATGATATCCAAAATCTATTTTACAAAAATTAAAACGGGTCATTTACCTACCGACATAAGGGAGTGCATAGTCTGAGGGTCCATTTCTCAGTGCTCCAAGTCAGTTTTTCACCAATTATTTTTATTTTTTGAACTTTTTTCTTTAAGTTGGTGAACTCTAAAATAGTTTTTTTTTTTTAAGTACGGAAGAGTTGATGGAGATCGAACCCCAAAGCATGAGCATGAGAGTTTTTAACTACTGAATTATAATACTATCTGATTTTCAACTCTAAAATAGTGAGTTTGTTAGGAGAACAAAAAAATATTATTTATTGATGGGGAGAAATATATCACACATTAAGTGAGCATGCGAATGGATTGTGACTTATAAACGATGGCTCAGCTCCTCTTTATCAAGAGGTGTCTTTTCTAGGATAAACTCGTGAAGCTGAGGCCAAAGCATATATACAATACCTATTTCGCGCAATATCAATTTTGAAAGTTCCAGATCCAGTTCGAATAACAATGAATCTTCATGGAATGACTGTTTGCAGAACCAATAGATAAAATTGGTTAAAACACTCACAAGCGAACATCCAAGAGTCCATATTCTCCCTAGATCTGACCAAGAAAATCCAAACTCGTCCAATTCAACCTAAAGAAGTTCATATTCTCCGGTTATCTAACAAAAAACCCAAACTCCTCCAAGTCAATCCAAATGATCTTCATATAATTAACTGATTAAACACTCACACAAGAAAAGAGAGAAGAAATTTTCACTCACAAAGAAAGATAAGATGCCTATTTTCACAAAAGGGAAGAACACTGCTAAGTAAAAATTAATTATAAAAACAAGATAAAACAATGATAAACAAAGAAATGAATATCTCCATCATCCTCGAATGAAAAATGTCAATTGTTATAATAAATTGATAATGACTATTTTGTAGGGTTCTGGTCGCGCAATATCAATTATTACAATTTTTTACCTTTCTAAATTCATTTACATATTTCCCTCAAAAAAAAATTTCATTTACATTTCAGAGTAAATAATTTGAATTGATTGATAGTGATTTATAAGTACTTTTTTTAAATATAGAAACTGTTAACACTTGTAATAATTGTTGTGTTTTATTTTCTTGGGATGTATATCGAACAAAACTCCATGATATTGGTGTCACTTTCATTCCAAACCTACAAAATAAGATCTCAAGAATAACAGTAGGAACAGCAAAAAATGAACAAAAAAGAAGGAAAATGTACAAGGACAAGACACAAATTATTTGACTGGCTGGTCTGAGAACCACATAAACGGTCGTGAACTGACGAAAATACCCCTCGAACACATCACAAAATTACGGATTTTGGCCCTTGTCACGGGCCTTTTTTCATTACTATATGCTAATAATAAATAAATAAATAATATTAAATATAATAATTTAAATTGTTGGGAATGGAGTAGAATTTGGTGGTGAGTGGATGATGGCCATAAAGTTTCACAAAGACAAAAACATTCGCAGCACAAAACAAAAGGCATTACAAAGGCTAAAAACGCGTTACTATCCAATTTTGAGGGCTCGGTCATTTGACCAACCGATGGCATCCACGTGTTGATAAACGCGTTTATTTGAGTTTATCTGTCACCAAATTTAGCCTTAACAACCCCACCCCTCCCCAAACTTCTAGGTTATATTTGTGTTGCGAATTTACGATTGGTGCATAATATTAAGTATTTAAATGATGACTATATATTAATATATTCAAATAAATAAAATATGTGTTCATCATTTAAGATACATTGTCCATTGATTGATATCTCAAAGTCAATCTTTTGATTTTATGATTTAGAGAAAAATATATTAACACTTTTTAGCAATTATTTTTTGACCAGGTGTTTTTTTTTTCTTTTTCCCAACGAAATGCAAGGTAAAGAATATTTGGTTCATAAGCTAAGTAGATGAGCGCTCCAAACTAATGCATGTTATTGTGGGCAAAAATGTCCTAATTATAATATAATAATAATAATAATAATAATAATAATAATATTATTATTATTATTATTATTATTATTATTATTATTATGGTTCATAAGCTAAGTAGATGACCGCTCCAAACTAATGCATGTTATTGTGGGCAAAATGTCCTAATTATTATTATTATTATTATTATTATTATTATTATTATTATTATTATTATTCTTATTATTATTATTATTTCTATTTAACATATTTATTTAATCTCATCAATTACCAAATACTATTTATTAATTATTGGGCTTCAAATAAAATCACTTGGGCCGTGAATTCCAGATTCGGCCCACGCGCCAGCTTCTCCTATGCAACCCACGCGACTCATCAATCGAGGAAGAAAAAGGTCATTCCAATCTCATTCAGTACTCTTAACTATCGTCATTCTACTCCAAATTTTCTCTCATTCACGTGCTGACTTGAGCATTGGAGAGTGACAACCCAAAAGTCCGCCCAACATTTGTTGGTGTTGCAGGTAGGTTCCCACCATATGCTTTCCAACTTTGGAGAAAAAGATTTAGACTTTTTCAAAATTCTCTGACTTTGAATGATCTGCAGATTCAGCAACATCAAATATATATGTATATATGGTAAAAAAATCATATTATACTTGGTGTATGGTGTAACCAGTATACAGATGAAGATAATTATTCTATTTTATATGTGCACCATGTGAACATTTACATTAGGGGTGTGTACGGGACTTACAGATTGCTTAATCCTCAAATTGAATCGATGTCCAAACCGAAAATATCCATTGACTTTTTTACTTTTTCTGAATCGATCCGTCACAAAAATTTTCATGGTACGGTTCTGGAGACTTTTCAAATATTTGTGTCCCCAAACATACCGAACCGAATATTCAAAACTAGAACTGATTTTAAATAATATTTATATATACATGTATAATATTTTTATCTTATTTATATTTTGATATTGAATCAACCACATATTCCTTTGAAATTCAACATTATATAAAATAAAATATTAAAAATTATCAAATTAAAAGTTTTGAATATAAATTTAATTCACTAAGAATTACATTATATTAATTATTTATCAAAAACTGGTTGTCATCATATTAATTTATTTAAATATGCCCAGTAAATTAAATTATAAAATCATATTTGATTTTTAGAAAATATTTGAAATAAAAAAAATTGGAAAAGGGCACAGTAGTAGAAAAAAACACACAAATAATTAACTAAATCATGCATGTCGAAAAGCAATTACTACTTGCTTTCCGAAATGAATCATTTTTCTGTTTATGGGGTATTAATCAAGTAATTTACTTTAAAGTAAAGATTGATTATATACATAGCATTAATTAAGTTTATTTTGAGAGAGAGAGAGAGAGAGAGAGAGAGAGAGATTATATACATACCATTAGGGTTTAGGGGTGATCATAAGCTTTCAAAAACCGCCCGCACCGCCCGAACCGCACCACACCGCACCGTCTATAGTGATGTTTTATTAAAATCGCGATTTAGAATGGTGAATCAAAACCGCACCGCTTTGTTTGTTCGGTTGTGGTTTTGAAACAAAACCGCACCGCCAAAACCGCACCGCCCTTATATAATTTTAGGGGTAAAATAAAATATTTTTCTACCATCTTTAGTTGAATAAAAACTAATTTTGTGAATAATAAATTTATGATTACATTTTCGGAATAAAATGTATTTTAAATTATTTGTTTGTTGTTACAAATATACATTTTGTTTTATATTCTAAGTAACATACCATTAAAATGCATTATGTTTTAAATGTACGTGACTTGAAAGATAATAGGTGCATTCTATTTGCAAAATCATATTGTTTAAAAACAAATTAAATCTTACATGTTTTGTTCATTTTCCTTAACAATCATCCTCTCATTTTCAAGCAGAGCTAAATAAATTTAAGGACAGAGACGATGTCAGTGCAAATAG
Organism: Rehmannia glutinosa; assembly: GCA_016081115.2. NCBI lineage: Eukaryota > Viridiplantae > Streptophyta > Magnoliopsida > Lamiales > Orobanchaceae > Rehmannia > Rehmannia glutinosa. Next base: position 26,612,604 of record CM071926.1, on the reverse strand, counting down.
ATTGCAAAACTGAAGCTTAACCTTAAATTTAAGGACATAGATGATAGTGGAACTATGATTTCCTTTTTCCTGCTTGTTGGTATTATGATTTCTCATGGATTTTTTTGTTGATGAAAGATATATATTAATTTATTAATCTTATAATATATCCATTTATTAAAACCGCCAAACCGTCCGCAACCGCCTAAAACCGCACCATTGATTTTACTTCATAAAACCACAATTTTAAATTATTGTTTATAAAAATCGCATATGGCAATTCAGTTTGAATTTTTTTAAAACCGCAAAACCGCACCGTGATCACCCCTACATACCATTGAGTAATTTATGTTAGAGGGAGAGGTTGTATTCATGACATTAGGGCTGCAAATGAATCAAGCCGCTTGTGAGCTATTTGGGTCTCAGTTCGAAAAAATATTCGTTCGAGATCGTTCGCCAGGCTTAACGAGCCGAACTCGAGCCTGTAGATATTTGGTTTGAAAGCTCACAAATATGTTCGTTTACAGGCTCTCAAGCCAAGATTTAAGTTCGGCTCATTTACAGGCTCGCGAGCCAAGGTTCAAGCTCGGCTTGTTTACAGGCTCACGAGCCTAGATTCGAGCTCGACCCATTAGTTGAGCTCGCGAACATGTTCATTTACATGCCCGCGAGCCTGTCTTCGAAATGAGCTCGTTTAGTTGAGTTTGGGAGCATGTTCGTTTATAGACTCGTGAGCCTATGCCAAAAAGCTCGTTTAGATTGTAAAATAATACAATCCTTACAAAAAATATTGATCAACTCTACAAAACCAAAACCGAGTAAATTCAATAGTATAATATATATAACTATCTAATAAACCAAATCAAACTAAAAATATAATATATATAACAATATAGTCTATATATAAGAAAAATATAATATCAACCATATATACTAAAATAAAAGACAAAGGTAACACATGTCATCACCTCATTATTCTTGGACATGTGTCAACTTCTCATTCTCTCAATCCCACGTGGTTGCTTCATATTTATTCATGTGCCATTCTATGTACAAATTTAAAAGATAATAAATAATCCAAAAAATCATGATTCATCTTTGAAATTTAATTTCTTTTAATATTTACCATTTTAAATAAACTGCAAAAAACAAGCAAGAAAGAAAAATAATTGACATTGATAAGTTTTTAATAATCGAGAATATAAACAATAAACAATCCAACTCTAATTTGTACACAACTCACAAATAGTTTCGAAAAGTAAATGTCGAGCCATTCATCTCCTTTGCATATTTTTATTGACAAAGATTCTATTAGTTCAACATCTATATTTTTTTATAGTAGATATTCTCTCATTTGAATTGATATTATATTTTGAATTTAGAAGACAATAAATTTAAAAGACAAATAATCCAAAAATCAAGGATTCTATCTATACTATTTTTAAATTAGTTATCTTTTCAAGCTTAAAATATTATATTGTACGTATCAAAATATAGAAAATGAGCAAGGAAAAAAGTAAAAGATTTTATTTGTTCAAAATATATAGTTGTTTATTGAATGTATTCTCTCGTTTGAATTAATAATATATTTTTGAATTTAAAAGATAATAATTTTAAAAGATAATAAATAATTCAAAATCAAATATTCTATCTACGCTATCTTTTAAATTTTTTTTATGAACAAATCCCATGTAACACACGAGTGTTGCTCTAGTTGAGACATATTTTAAAAAAAAAGTGTTGGCTTTGGACATTTTAAATTATTTGATTTTGTTAAAAATTAAATTATTTTAAAAAATTGAATAGTTTGGTGAGAACTGAAAAATATTTAATCTAAAAAAACCAACAAAACTTGTGTATCATATGAGAGTTACCTAGTATTAATTATAGATTAAGACTTAATAATTAATATAATCATCAACTAGTATTATTTTATCATAATGTCATAAGCATATTAGAAATATTTAAAACATCACACATAAATTTTAAAATAATAATATTATTAATAATTATCCAAAACTAAAATTTATTAGTTAATTATGATTCTAAAAACTTATGGTAATTTCATTTATGGTTTGCTTTTTAGTAATATGTAATGCTACAACAAGTGATTTAGTCATAATATGAAATTTGATTAAAAAATAAGGATAATTTAGCATATATTTTAAGTTTTAACGAACTCAAACTTGATCTTTAACGAGCTCGTGTTTGCTTTGACGAGCTCGAATTCGAACTTAAGCATATGATGAGCCTTTACGAGCCGAGCTCAAGCTAAGCTCGTTAAATTTAAACGAGCCGAGCTCGTTTAAGCTTAAACGAGCCTTTAACGAGGCGAGCTCGAGCTAAGCTCGTTTAAGCTTAAACGAGTCTTTAACGAACCAAGCTCGAGCTAAGCTCGTTTAAGCTTAAACGAGCTTTTTATGAGCCGAACTCGAGCTAAGCTCGTCGAATATGTTAAACAAGTTTTTTACGAGCCGAGCTCGAACTGTTCGCGAACTAATTAATTTTAACGAGCTAAGCTCGAACTCAATTAGGAAAGCTTGAATCGAACTCGAGCCGATCCAAAAACTAAACAAGTCGAACTCAAGCCTGTTCCTGTTCGGCTCGGTTCGGCTCGTTTGCAGCCCTACATGACATTGAGAGCATCTCCAATTATTTTCTCTATTTTCTGTATGAGTTTACACTATTTTAAAGAAAAATTTAGAGAAACTCAATACTCAACTCCAGTAGTCAACTTTATATTTTACTATAAATTGGAATATTATATTTTTATTCTTTAATATATTACATTAATATATTTATCAATTTATAATTAGGATATATTTACATATTTTACATTAATGTTTAATATTTAATTTTTATATATAATCAAATATAAATATAGTTTGCATTAATTTTTAAATTAATTATTTGAATATATAAATCCTTATGAATTGATTAGTTAATTTAAACATAAATTTAACATTTCACAATAGATCCTTAAGTTATTGTACTTTTATGAATATGCGTTACTCAAATCAAAAGAAATGAAAGTGTCCACAAAGCAAATGAATAAGAAAACAAAAGTTTAACGTGTGAACAGTCCATGCTACATGAAGCGGGTACTATTCACAAATTGGAAATTGGAGTGAGTTTTAATGGTGGGCTGGAGTAGTTTTCTCCCCTCAATTAGTGGATATCACTATTTAGTAATTTATTTTAGAGTATAGAGTGATTATATGCATACCGTTGGTTAATTTATTTTAGAGAATTGAGAGATTATATGCATATCATTGATTATTTATCACAAAAAAAAAACTCAAATTTTGTTAATCTCGAAACCTCAAATTTATCATTTCCACACCATCTCATTTACAATTAACAAAATCATTTTTTTAAATTATGCAAAAATATAATTAACTTTCGTAAAGAAGTATTTATCAAAAAGAATTTTAATATTACATATTACCATAATAAATAATAAAACTTTAGAAAAAAATTAATATGTAAAAGTGCATTTTATCAATAAAAGATATTATCAGGAATGATAGCATTTCCATTGTACACTATTGAAAATGCTAGACAACCTCAACACCACTGATCCCACCCTCCATTTTCTCCTCTCTCCATCACCAATTTCTCAGTATAAAATAATAATGGATCCAACCAGAAACCAACTCACAAACATTCTCACTCTTCTTTCTCTCACTAAAAAAATGGACTCCTCCGCGGCGCTGCCGCTGCTCCTCCTCCTCTCCTTGTGCTCTATTCCATCCTTCAATGTAAGCCCTTTCAATCTTTTGTTCTTGTCGTATTGTCTTTGTAATCTAGATTCTCGTTCACGCATTTTGTCATACACTTGTGATACTATTAATGAATTGGGTGTTGTTGTTGTGTGAATGCAGGTAGGAGTAAGCGCCGCCGGAGATTCGGCTGCCGGAGAAAATCCGTTTACGCCAAAGGGTTATTTAATGCGTTACTGGAAAAAGCAGATCTCAAACGACTTGCCGAAGCCGGAGTTCTTGCTCAACAAAGCCTCGCCGCTGACCGCCGCCCAATACGCCTCTTTCTCCAAGCTCGCCGCCGATCAGAACTCGCTCTCGACTCAGCTCCCTGATTTCTGCTCCAAAGCCAATCTACTCTGCTTCCCCGATTTAACGCCCAGCCTCGAGAAGCACTCCGACAATGTCAACTTCGCCTCATACAACAACAAAAACTTCACCAACTACGGCACGGAGCGGCTCGGCCATGAAGACGCTTTCAAGAGCTACTCCGACGGAGACAATCTCCCCGTCGACTCGTTCCGTCGTTACAGCCGCGGATCCGCCGGCCACAACGACAAGTTCACCAGTTACGCGACGGAGGGGAATGTGGTGGACCAGAGCTTCAACACCTATGGCACACGCGCCACCGGCGGCAAAGGGCAATTCAACAACTATAACGACCAAGTAAATGTGCCCAACCTCCGATTCACCGCCTACTCCGACACCGGCAATGGCCGTGAACAATCCTTCACTCAGTACACCACTGATGCCAATTCCGGAGACCAGAAGTTCACCAGCTACGGCAAAAATGGCAATGCCGCCACCAATGAATTCAACAGCTATGGAAACAATTCCAACGTAATGGGATCCAATTTCAAAAATTACGGCGATAATGGAAATGCTGTAAACGACACTTTCACTTCATACGGCACAAACACAAATGTCCCCGAAAATAATTTCGTAAATTACGGTAACCAGGGCAATGCAGCAACGGAGACATTCAAAAATTACAGAGATCAATCCAATGTGGGAGACGACAAATTCCAATCCTATGGCAAGAATTCCACAGGGGGAGAGGTCAGTTTCGTAAATTACGGAAAGTCTTTCAACGAGGGCACTGATAAATTCACCGGCTACGCCCTAAATTCCACAGACACAGCCGTCGATTTCAAAACCTACGGTGTGAATAATACCTTCAAAGACTACACAAAACAGGGCGTCACATTTTCCAACTACATTAACGAGAGCTCCGCCGTGACGGCGTCTCTGGTCGCCAGTGGCAAAAAGGCAAATAAGTGGGTTGTTGAGCCAGGGAAGTTTTTCAGGGAGGCGATGTTGAAAACCGGTTCTATAATGCCTATGCCTGACATACGCGATAAAATGCCCAAAAGGTCATTTTTGCCCCGGGTGATAGTCTCCAAATTACCCTTCTCAACCTCCAAAATTACCGAACTAAAGAAAATATTCCACGCCGGCGACGACGACTCAAGCATGACTAAAATGCTGACCGACACGTTGAGAGATTGCGAACGAGCGCCGAGCCCCGGCGAGACGAAGCGGTGCGTGGCCTCGATCGAGGACATGATCGACTTCGCGACGTCGGTTTTAGGGCGGAACGTGGCGGTCCGAACGACGGAGAACACCCAAGGGTATAATAGTACAATCATGATAGGAGAAGTCAAAGGGATCAACGGTGGGAAAGTGACGAAATCAGTGTCTTGTCATCAGAGCTTGTACCCGTATTTGATCTACTATTGCCATTCGGTACCCAAAGTCCGGGTCTACGAAGCGGATATTTTGGATCCGAAATCCAAGTCCAAAATAAACCATGGTGTTGCCATTTGTCATTTGGATACCTCAACTTGGAGCCCGGGTCATGGAGCCTTCATTTCATTGGGTTCAAGCCCAGGGAAAATTGAGGTTTGCCATTGGATCTTTGAGAATGATATGACATGGGCCACTGCAGACTGATTGTTTAAACGGGTTGACCCGTTTTTTGAAGATTGAAGTTGAACCAGTTGTTACAGAAAGGGTGAACCACTGGTTTGACCTTATTATAGTTAAAACTCATTTAATATTAAGCTTAAGTTACTTTTTTTTAATTATTAATTTTGTAACTTTTTAGATTTTAATAATAGTTGTTAAAATTACATCTTTATATGTCTTAGTCATGATGACTACGATTATTCGCCTACTGCCCTTTCCTTTTCGTGTTTTTGTTTGTTTCTTTATTCTTATTGAAGTACATAGTAGTATTAACATTTTATGAGCTTTTCTCACACATATAATATAATAGCAAAAGTAGTATATTTTTTAAATTTGATTCACAATAATTAAGGATAATTAATTTGATTAAGAGACCAAACCCCACTAGTGGATCAATTTTTGTATTTTATTCTTTTTCTTACAAGGGACATTTTAATCCGAGGAATAGTGTAATTATTGATTATGCTATTTAAAATAATATTTACTTCAAGTTTATGTTGTTAAATCAACAATATCCATGCTAGTCAAAAATTTGGTTCAATTTTACTAGTTTGTCCCTCCTCCAACTTTTTACTTTTTTTTAACTTTTTTTTTGAAAAATGGACAAAGATGTCCGTAAGAGGCCAAACTTGAAACTTGAGAGGGGCCTTAGTGTCGGGAGAAAAGAAAAGGAGTTAATATTAATCATCTAATTTTTTGTCATAGGTACACATTAATGGTCACGCGAGTTTTAAAAGATGCATAAATGTGGCCTACGTCTTTTGAAAGTTACTTTTCCTCCAAAAACTACAGTCAGTTAATGAAGTAGATGGAAATGCATGCCATGTGAATGTTTGTAGTTATTATTATTTTATTTGTTTATTTATTTATTTACTATTATTATTATTATTATTTTTTTGTGGGGGTTGGAGTATGCCAGTTATCAGCCAGTACATTCAACACAGTGTATATATATGTATATATATATATTATTGAAATGCAACCATTCAAAATCCGTCTAAAAAAGACAAAATTTTGTAGTGGGTTTTTTGGGTTTTTTTATAGGGGAGAATTCTTATCCAAATGCACCAAATATAATAATGGCCGTGTAAGACTTTGTTTGGAGTTCTAATATATTTTTAGAATGTCTTCGAGATCTTATTCTCATTCATAATTTCGGTAAATAATATCGTCTAAGAAATTGGTTGAATCCTAGCACCATAGTTAATTATTTTTAATGTATTAAAATAAAATTTGATTTTTCACTCAATTCTTTTGTTATACATAAGTTTTGGGCTAATGATTGTTTTCAGTAAAATTTTTGTACCTTATGTGATATGCATTTAGTCTGTTCCTAGATGAGCTCATCTGTTGGCTTCAAGATAGGGTTTGGTCGTCATTAGAAATTTCATTACCAAATTATTAATTGAGCTAGGATAAGGGCCTAGACGAATGGTTGTTCAATATATATATATATATATATATATATATATATATATATATATATATATATGATGCTACTTTTTTCGGATCGTATCACTCAATCAAGCATGCGATAAAAGTTAAAGTTTTTTCTTCTTCCTAAGGGGAGGACTTCCAAGTCTTCTTATCCAGTAGCAGGAAAATTTTCAACTGGAAACTTACATGCACACACATACAAACATTGGGGGGAGGGGGACCCTAGGGTCTCTTAAGAAGGCCCCTCCGACGCTCAGGTCAGCATGATGATCGAGAGAGAAATTAAGACAGTAAACGAATACTAAATAATATGTAAGAGTGATTATGAGTGAATTCGTACTTACAAATTAAGAGGAGAGATCTTTATATACTTGGGTGATGGGCCTTGTGGGCCGTGTAAGAGAAATTAGTGCGTGGGCTAATCCTGGATTCCTTTGGGCCAGGTTATTCCATTAATAGCCCATTTGGTAAATAATATTCCAATGTGTAAACTGAATTATATATTAATTATTAAATGTCATTTTTGCCCCCAACATAAATCACCCAGCTCCGATGCTGCAGGAGAATAAAGGAGTGCAGGAGCTAATGCTGATACCATGTCTGGGTTGTCTTGTTCTATATCGTGTCTTATCAGGAGAATCTTTGACCATTCTTACACACTTGGGAGGAGAGTCTTGAGCATGTCTTCCAAAGGTAATATTTTCTCTCCACTCTTTAATTTTGAATTTCTTGCTAGATAGAATACTTAGTAAAAAATCTTGGAAGTTGAAGAAAGTGCTCATGGAGAGTTAGAGTGATGAGTGGAGTGCATCAAGTGAGGAGAGAGATGACAGCTCGAGAGAGGGGCGAGGGCACCCCGGGGCACCTCCCCAGAGTGGGCAAGGGTGCCCGAAGCCCCCCGGTCCGTTCTTCTATGTTTCTCCGTCTTCTCCGAAGTTTTCACATATTTCGGGCCGAATTTTGGATTTCAGTCCTTCTTTAGTTTTGTTCGGGAGCTGGGGCGTCACTGGCCTTTTAGTTTCCGGCTTTGTCATTCCATTTTAACCTCTGCACGTGGATTTCGATATTCCCCATTAGCTCCGGAGTTGTGTTATAATGTTGAAGGGGAAGTAGAGCTTGATTCAGACTCAAGTTCAACTGATGAGGCTCCCAAGGAGGAGTCTGAGGGGGACAATCCAAAAGAGGTCCATCGGCTCATGTAGCATCATAGGCCTCCTCCCGAGTGTCGAACAGTTATCCCCGGAGTGTTAGTCAGCAAAATTTCATCTCAGTGTCTTCATAGACTGCAGGAGCATTTGGGGCTCCCGCAAGCATTCTGAATGCTGGCTGCAGGCTCAGGGAATAGACTTACTCATCCGCATGAGGGCTTAATTATAACAAATCTTTACAGTTTCTCTATCGGTTTTACTCTTCCTCCAAATAATTCTCTCGTGGTGATCCTCAGCTCGGTGGGAGCATGCGTCAAACAGATGGTTACCTAAGCTTACGTGTGCATATGGGGATACGAATATGCCATTCTTGAGTTGGACATACCCGCGACTGTAGATGGGTTCCACTCCTTGTTCTATGCCAAGACGTCTTCTAGAGACACCTTCTTCCACTTCTACCCTCGCCCTCAGTGCAAGTTCCTTACAGGGCTTCCCTCTCTTGGTGGGTTGTGGAAGGAAGACTTATTCTATGTGAGGGACAATGGTTGGAAGTTCTTGTTAGTCCAAGTAGCTACGAAAATCTAGAGGAGAGGTGAATAGATTTTCCCAATTTTCTGATTTTTACCCTATTTTTTGAACAAGATGAAGAAGAAAATAAAAGTGCAGAAAAATAAATCAACACACGATACTTTATAGTGCTTCAACCTACCTAGGGCCAACGTACACTACCCCTCGGTATGCCCGAGTGGATTTTGAAAGAATTGTTTTTATTAATCAATACCAAATGATTACAATTTCACCTTGAAAAACACCATACGCATCTTACAACAACAACCTAGAAGAGCACCAAACTCTCCTTACACCTTTGAAGAGCACCAAACTCTTCAAGACATAATGATACCAAGTGTGTTCTTGCGAAAAGAACACTCAACAAGTATATCTTGTTTTGGATGATTTGATCAATCAAGATTACGACTCAAATTAAAGTATACAACTTTTTAAGTGCAAGTGTAATCAAGAAAGAAAGCCTAATAAGCAAGGTGTGAAAGTGTAGTGCTTGGGCTATTACAACAAGAGTATGAAATGAAGGTTTTAGAAGTTTGCTGAGATTTTCTTGTTGTGATGTAGAATAATGTGTTGTATTTGATCCTTCAATGCTTCATATATTTATAGAAGAACTCCAAGATGTAGTCTTAAACATATGCCCCTCTTAATTATATTTTGTCTACAAAAGAAGGATCAAAACAACTCCAAGAAATGGTTAATAAATGTAAAACCTTAATTTGCTAAGAAGAGTTTCTGCAACGGATATATTTTGCTGTCAAAAGACTATAGTGATGGGTCGCTATGTTGAAAATTTGAATTATCAAACCGTTGAATAAAGTTTAGACACAGGATGGCATATAGGGTGACCAGTCACTGTCTACAGTGACCGGTCGCTATCTATGGCGACCGATTGCTATGGATAGTGGCAGTTCGCTTGAGAAACAGAGAAGAATAGCCAAGAAATTTTTTTCTTCAGACCCGTCGCCCTACATGCCTAAATGTCTCTGTTCTTATCTGATTTAAAACATTCAGCTGCGGGTCTCCCTACTAGGGCGATTGGTCGACCTCTTCATAGAGAAGTTGTCCAATTTTTATCAATCAAAATAAATTGAAGTATTTGGACTACTTTTAGAGACATTGTTTTGCTATAAAACTCATTTATATAAAATCATCAAAAACAAAATAAAATATTGTTCTAACAAACTCCCCCTTTTTGATGATTACAACCCAAAACAATTTTTAAAGAGCAAATTTAAAAGAAACAAGATTTTTCGGTCAAAGTAATCTATCTATTTTAAGCAACACTTCTTAAGGCAAAAATCATAAGATATAAGGAGCAAAGTTTTTCAAAACAAGTTTTAAAAGCTCTCCTTATCAACATGCTGAGCAATGAATATGCATAGAAACTAAAAACTCATAAGCTGGAAGCTTAGCTTTTTCAAAATAGCTTAAAAGCTCCCCCTGTCAAAATAAATCATTAGTCACAAAGTTCAACATATTACAAGAGTAATAAGGCAATACACCATAGCTTAAAAGCTCTAGCTTATTCAAATAAGTATTTTATCAAAGAGCTTTTCTTATGAGCCTTTTCCGTGTGTTTTTTATAGCTCATTTGATCTTACCATTTAGCTTATAAGCCTATTGTATTTTTCTCCCTATTTGAAATCATCAACAAGACAATTATCATAATAAAAATATCATATATAGATATTAAAATGCACATAAAAATGAGCAATAACCATGAAAATATCATGATATGAGTTTAAAGTATCACAATAGCATGTTAGGATCATGAGAGATATCATATAATACAATTATGATCAACATGGGAATTCCGATCAATTAGTCCAAGAAGAGCATGCAAAAGAGTGAAATATCATTGAGATATTTTATCAAACACATGGCATGCATAGATACAGAGCAAGGATGTATATGCGATATGTATATCAAATTAAGCTAAAAAAATTCAATACCAATTCTAATTCTAGTGCAATAATCCAACAATGTAAATAATCTCCATCAAATAAATTCACTATATCCAAAAATACCGAAAGTTCCAAAATATCCAAGGGTTCTACCCATGGGAGACGATAAAAGTGGAACCAAACTTACCAATGATTGTGGAAGGAAGGAGATAGATTTTAGGTGCATATTTGAAACTTAATGTAATAGCAAATGTAAGAAATAAGATCATCTGGTAAGATATGTGTGTGAAATGTGCGAGGGGTGTGTAGAATGTGAAATAACAAATGAAGGTGGACATACAACTTTAAGAAAATTTCAGCACTTAGGGCGACTCGTCGCTATAGGGGGCGACCGGTGCCTAAACACAATGATCACTCGCCCTCCACAGCCACCTATCCATGTTTCATTGTAGTTCCTCTATCCGAATTTTGAAGTTTTAAAAATGTGATTTTTCACCCCCAAAATAATTAAAATGCTCAAAATGTAAATATAGACCTTATTCAATATGCATTATGCCTAAACGAGCTCGAATTGAGTTAAAAGACTAGGTGGTTAGCAGTTTTGTAAGAATATCCGCGAGTTAATCTTGTGATGGAACAAAACACATCTCAATTTTTCGTTTAGAAACACTATCCCTTAAAAAATAGTGTCGAACCTCAATTTGTTTGGTTCGATTATGATGAATCGGATTTTGAGAAATATTGATAGATGAAGTATTGTCACAAAAGATAGGAACTTTTTCAAAAGAAAATTTGTAATCCGCTAAGGTTTGTTTCATTCAAAGTAATTGTGTACAACAAAAAGCTGCGGAAATGTATTCGGCTTCTGCAGTAGATAAAGATACACAATTTTGTTTCTTTGAAAACCATGAAACTATGCAATTGCCTAAAAATTAACACCAGCAGGATGTACTTTTATGATCATTACCTACATAATCCGAGTCACTATATTCTTTTAAAGAAAAAATTTCATTCTTTGGGTAAAATAAGCCATAAGAAATAGTGCCTTTCAAATATGAAAAAAATTCTTTTTATGCACTTAGATGAGATTTTTTGGGATTGCTTTGAAATCGAGCACGTAGGCATACGACATGAATAATATTGCGTCTACTTGCGGTTAAGTAAAGTATAATATCGATCATACCTCGATACTTGAATTCATCAACCGATTTATCTTTTTCATCCTTGTCAAGCTTGATGTTTGTTGCCATTGGAGTTGCAACGATTCTTCCTTCTTCAATCTCGAACTTTTTTAGAAATTCTTTAGTATACTTTGATTGTGATATATAAATACCCTCTTGACTTTGTTTGAGTTGGAGTCCAAGGAAGAAATTGAGTTCTGCCATCATACTAATCTCAAATTCACCTTGTATTAGCTTAAATTTCTTGCACAATGATTCATTAGTAGCACCGAAAATAATATCATCAACATAAATTTGAACAAAAAGGCTATCTTGACCTCTTTCAAAAACAAAGAGAGTAGTATCAACTTTACCTATTGTAAAACCATTTCCTAGAAGAAAAAAACTTAGTCTATCATACCACGCTCAGTATGCTTGTTTTAAACCATATAAAGCCCTTTTGAGTTTATACACATCATTTGGTCAAGAAAATTTTTCAAACCCCGAAGGTTGTTTAACATAGACTTCTTATTGAATAAAACCATTTAGAAAAGCGAGCTTAACATTCATTTGGTAAAGTTTGAACTTTTTGAAACAAGAATAAACAAACATGATACGAATAGCCTCTAAACGTGCTACGGATGCAAAAGTTTCATCATAATCAATACATTCTTCTTGACACTTGAGCTACTAACCTTACTTTATTTCGAATGATACTGCCTTGATCGTCGAGTTTGTTCTGGAATACCCATTTTGTTCAAATGATAGTGTGAGATGGACGACAAGTCACAAGTTCCCAAACATCATTCCTTTTAAATTGATTTAGCTCTTCTTGTATATCTAAAAACCAATCTTCATCTTCAATGGCTTCCTTAGCATTCTTTGGCTTCTTTTGAGATATTAGAGCTTTTTTTTTTCAAACTTTATTCTAGCCATTACCTTGTCAAGTGGATCCCCGATGACAAGATCTTTTGGATGATCGTCTTTGAATTTTAGAGCAATGAGAAGATCCGATGTATCACACTTATCATCTTGTTGAACATTTGAAGTATAAGGTTGATCATTTTGAGTGTTGTTTGGAACAATTAGTTCAACTTCATCTTCTTCATCACTATCATCATTTGGAATTCTTTCAACACTGGAAGCTTCATTGAATTTGACGTGAATAGATTCTTTGACCATGAAGCTTGTCTTGTTATATACACGGTATGCCTTGCTCTTAGTTGAGTACTAATAAATATTCCATCATCGACCTTAGGATCAAGTTTGTCCAATTGATCCTTGATGTATAAGATAAAATACTTGCAACCAAATATTTTGAAATAGCTAATATTTGGAATTCTTCCTTTCCAAATCTCATATGGAGTTTTGTTCAACTTTAGACGAAGATATACTCGATTTATAACATATCAAGCGATGTTCATGGCTTCGGCCCAAATATTTTTTGAAGAGAAAACTCATTGAGCAAGACCGACACATTTCTAGTAAAACCAATTTTTTCTTTCGGCAACACGATTTTGTTGAGGAGTTCTCGGAGTTGAAGAATTGTGTGCATATCCCTTATTTTCACGTAAGACTCTAAATTCACTATCAAATTCACCTCATCGATCACTCTTTATAGATTTATAGTATCTTCTTTTCCATTTTCTACAATTCTACACAACTTAGCAAACTTATTAGCGACATCACTTTTATTAGCAAGAAAAATGGCCCAAGTATATCTAGAAAAATCATCAACTATAACGAAAATATAATATTTTCCACTTAGACTAGCCGCGCGAACACACCCATATAAATCTAGATGAAGAAGTTGTAGATGCTTGGTTGTGGAGATTTCATTTATGGGCTTGAAACTACTTTTAACTAATTTGTTCTTTTGACAAGTGTCAAATAATCCAAGATTATTTCCTTTGACATGTTGGTTTTTGTAAATATTTTATAAATTTTTGTATCCAACATGTCCAAGTCGCCTATGCCATAAACTAGTTAAATCGTTGTTGCCGACAAGATAACAAACATTTTGACTAACCAAATCACTTGTACAAATTTTGTAAAGATTGCATTTTCTATTTGCTTCACAAATAATTTATCATCTTTGAGAATAAGACATTTTTCTTTGTTGAAAAGAACATTGTAATTTAAATCACAAAGTTGGCTTATACTTATCAAATTGAACTTAAGTCGTTCTCCTAATATAACATTTTTTAGAGAGAAAGAGGACTTACCAATATCTCCATTGCTAATGATTTTGCCCTTGCCATTCCCAAACATAACCATTTCTTCTTCTTGAAACTTGATGTTGGTAAAATGATGTTCTTTGCGGTTATATGGCGCGAACATCTGTTGTCCACGACCCATTTGGATCCTCCTTTATTGTGATTGTCCCAAGTATATACCATTATTTTATTTTTAGGTATCCTAGAGTGTTGTGGTCCATGGGGGTTGGCATTGAGACCTTTGGGTCTCCAAAAATAACTATTACTATTTCTAATTTTACAAGTGATAGCAAGTTGTCCATTTTTACCACAATAAAAACAAGTAATCATTTTAGGACTACTAGCACGTATGAAAGTTGGAGCTTGGTTCTTTTTCTTGAAATTGGTTTGAAAAGGTTTGTAATCAAGTCCTAGTTTTGATTGCTCACTTCGTTGTGCACCGAGAATTTTTGTAACCCTATCGATACTTGTTCGCCTTATTTTTAGCTTCACCACAAGTGTACGGTGTAGTTTATAGAATAGGGTTAGCAATGTCGAATCCACAGAGACTAATAAATTAATGTACCAAGTATTGAGATTGTAATAGTCCTATTTTTATCTAGACGATCGAAATTGAGTGATTTGTTTTGTAAAAGCTAAGACGAGAATTTATCCTAAAAAGACAAAGTAAAGATTGATTGAAAGATCAATGAGATGAATGGATTCCAGGGCTATGGTTTCAGTTAATATCCCCTTTTGTTATCAGATTAATCACAACCAAAGTTATTATTATTCTTCTCTATAAGACAATCACGAAAGTATTTTACCCTCTCTCTCGAGATGCATGTAAAAACGTTGATTGTATTATCTATGCTAGCATCTCTACTCAACATAAGATATCCAACTCCCAAAAGCATAAAAGATTATAAATCCTCACAAATATTCACAGACTTCTCAATCTTGCAAATATTCATGTCAAGTACTCAAAGATCTAGTATTGAAACTCATCTCTCAAATTATGAATCAATACATCAAAACAAGTTAAACCAAAGGCCTATTGATAAAACAAGAATTAAAACAAAGTACTCGAATAGGGTTTGAAAACAATAACTTTAATTGCAATTAATCATCAAATAAAAGTATCCATTAACCTAATCCCAAACCCGGGAATCACAAGATGTTTAGCCAGACATGGGAAATAAATAATTCATAGACAAATGATACGATGGAATGAGAAAACTCAAAGATGTCGATGATCTCCCGATCTATCTTCAATCCTCAAGCTCGTGGTTGTGACCTCGATCAATCTCTCCAATCCTCCGTTAGAAGGTTGCTCTTTTCTCTGCTTTCTAGGGAAAATATCAGTGTCCCCTCATTTGTGGCCGCCTCGTCTCTATTTATACTACGTGTGGGTCAAAACCTAATTAGAATATGTCAAACCTCTGTTTTCCCACACAGACGCACGACTAGGTCGTGAGGGGTGCCGTAGGATCATTCATTTGTTGAAGGGACGCACGGGCCGTGCGCTCCAAGCACGACCAGCCCGTGCGTCAGACTGTGGGCTGATTCCTCTTTAGTAGTGGCGTACGGGTCGTGCTATGGACGCACGCCCGCCTCTTTCGCACTTTGCCGTAGAATCGAGTCTTCTTCATTTCTTTCCATTTCTCGCCCGGTTCGTCTGACTTCTTCTCAATTCAACTCCAAACATCACACATTAGCTCGATTATTGGTGGTCCTTTACCGCAATGCTCCATATTGTCGTCAAAATGCTACAAATATCAATTAATTCCTACAAAACAAGCAAAACGTAATACCTTTTCCACTTTACAGAAATATAACCCTTTTTACTCAAGTAATGCATGCATATCAACTTATTCTAGCTACAATTAAGCCCAAAATACATGCAAAACACATATCAATCAAACCCCCAAACTTGACTGTTGACAGTCCCGATCAACGCTATATAAACAAGACAAAACACAAGGAGTAATGAATGGCAAATCAAGAACAACACCTCACAATTCATGTCATTTATCCATAGACGTCAAGAAACAAATCAACCAAGCTACGAATATCTAACACAGAGCACAAGTCAATTAAGACCATGGCAAATACTTCGAATCACACCTCTCATGGATTAAGCTCTAGAATAATAAGGGACGTGTATTCGTTCAAATCATATCAATGTTGAAGAATTGCCATAAGCTTGCAAATCGTCTCACATCTTCGCCACTTGATTGTATACAATTCATAAATAAAAAAGGACTTTTCTTTTGGTCGTAATGAAGGCTCTTTGGTTAAGGTAGGGAAATATGGAGAAAGTGACTCAAACTCAAGCGCATAGACTGGTAAGCACATCTTTTTCTCAATCAAATATTCTCATTCAAATCAAACATGCTATCCCAATCACCTCTTATTCTTATCAACCTTTCACATCTCTCTTCTCCCCTTTTTCATACAATCCACTTTCTTTCGCCTTACATCATAATTCTCAGCCTATAAGTTCATTTACGGCCAACTCACTTATACAGTCGATCTTTTTTCCGACTCTTTTGTGAGTATATATCCTCCTTTTTCTTTCGTCCTTTTCTTTCTTCTTTTATCCCCAACACCCAACATGCACACAATTATCTAAATTCTCGATATCCTCCTATTCATCCTTATTCAATCCCCTTACTCAATGTTATACGCTCAAGTTTAGGGTAACAAATGTATCAATTTAAGGCTTGAAATGTGGCTATCAAAAAATCAGGCAACAGGCTCAAATTGGCTAACTAGGGAAATTCAATGTCATTAGGTAGGCAAAAGGCTTGAAAGGCTTAACAAAAATGGCCTTAAATCATTTTTATAAATTGCATACAACATGTGACTTCGACAGAGATACCAGAGCAAGTTCTAAAATTCATATCAACATGAATGACACACTCAATCAACAAACAAGACTACATATAATGAAAGCAGTAAAGGCTCAAAGCGCACAGGCTTGCAATTGCGTAATTCCAAGCATAACAACCATGATTTCAATATTCACATGCTCCATATCATCTATTCTCAACCCGGTCAACTCACGCTCAACACTCAATTCAAAACAACACAAACTGTTCAACGAATGCTCCCAATATCACAACAAGCAACACAATAGCGGTCAACTCACTCCCTAAAAACTCAAGAAAGCAATAAACGTGCTAAAGCAATAAACGTGCTAAAACCGAAAACAAATTTCTAATGCAATGCAACCTATATGCTCTAAATGAAACTATATAAATGCAAATATATTTTTTTTTGCCACACCCTTCAATCGGAAATAACTACCTCTCCCCCCAAACTTGAATGAAATTATAGCGGATAGAAGAGAAGATAGAATTTCAAAGAAAAGTGTGGAATGGACTTGACTTATTGTGGGGGCGGCGGCGGAAAGTGGCCCTGAGGGATGTGCCACATTTGTATCTGATGCATCACCTACAACATCTCCAGTTCCCGTTGTTTCTGCGCATGATACCTTTGCTCTTGTTCCATCCTGAAGATACGGAACTCATCCTGATGATTCCAAAAATCATCTGGTTGCTGCCTTATGCTCTCTTCAAGAGCAAATAGTCTATCCTGGTAAGCGGGCCCCCCATGCTTCTCACCTTGGTGAGAGCTTTCCGGTATGTCGGGCATCCCTTGTTGGAACCCTTGCTCAAAACCCCTCTCATGTCGGTCATACTCCATCGCCTCAATCGCCAATTCATTTTCATCGGGCAACCCAGCGACCCTCTGCCTTTTCCGCGCAAGCATGGCTTCCATGACTCTGTTATGCGCCTTAAAGTTCATTAACCAATTAGTTTGATCATCAACCACAGATGTGAGTTGTGGGTTAGGAAGTGGGAAGGCGGTTCCGATCCTTTGTTGGAAGAGAGCCATGTTCTCTTCTTCTGTTATGATTTTCATTTGGCGTAGGGCATTCATATTAATCCTCCTACTGCCTTCAATGGGCTCCAAGCCTCTCAAATTGACACGAAAATGCCTAGAAATGGGGGTGATCATTCCCCAAATCAATATCTTACCAGCGGACTTCTTGGCCAAATATTCGGCGTGTTCTACAAAATGGGCCGCCGTGTTGTAGGGGGTATGGGTTAGCATACACCACAGTAGGTATAGCTCCTGAACTTGCATACCCCCGTTATTGTGTCGGGCGAATACTGAGTGTGTCGTGACCTTTTGAATATAATGGAAAATGTGGTTCCGAAGTGATGAGGCCTTAGACGAGCGCGCTTCATAGAGCATCGGGCGGTCTCCGGTGTCCGAACCAATAACTGCCAGAATACCGGCTATAGCGTTATGTGTTCTTGTAAGGGGCGTCAGTAGGTACCCCAAGAATTTCATTGAGCTGGGCGATAGATAAACGCCTTAGCTCGTTGCCCAGCCGAAAACGGACCTCAACGGGCTCGGAGTTCCCTGTCCTTTGGTATATGTCAAGTGTGCTGAGGAACTCTAGCGCTAGTTTCTTATATGTAGGCCACCTGCCTTGCATGAACGCGCTCCACCCAACCTGTTCAAAGAGCTGCCAAACATCGTCATGTATCCCAAGGGCTTGGGTACACTCATCGTCAGCATATCGCGTCGGTGTAAATGAGCGAGTGACCAACCTACTCCATCGCTCCAGATCATCATTGTCAGTCAGAAGAAGTCCATACGCCTCGAGGCTATCTAGATGTACCTCCTGCCGTGCAGCTGCGGCCCCCCTCAAGCGTCTACCCGACCCTGTTGGTTCCTTTGGTCAGCCATAAGTTCGAGTATGTACCTAGCAAAACAAATGTGACATTCCGAACATGCCAAGTAAAACAAGAACAAGATGAATTCAAGCTAAACGATACATATGAAGCATAATGCCTCTTCTCTACAATTTAATCAACAATTAAGCTCCCAAGCCTAAATAACAATGTAATTGCAGAGAATCATAGCCACTAACACCCTAATTATTCAAGCTCATGCAAGATTCATCATTATATCAACCACATATACTTCAATTCATCAAGCCCACAAGGTGTTCGATCAAATGCCCCATAGAATAATTCAAGTAAAACATGGCAAATTCATCAAAATATGCACCACATATAATCCCTAATCCATAATCTACAAGAAATTCGAAAAAAACTAGAACTTCTTATCGGAATTCTCGGAAATTAGGAAAGAGGCGAATTTGGAACCCTAGGTGCTCCTTTCAACCAAAATCTCACTCCAAAGCAAGTTTGAGTGTTCAATTCGCGTGTGAGTAGTATGGGGGACAAATTTTCAGTGAAAATCAAGTGAAAAGATCGAAAAATTTGAGAGGGATGAGAGCTCTTGTGTGCTTTGTTTGCAAGATGTGTTTGAAAGTGTGAAAAAAATAGCCCTGGTGCGACCTTATTGCTGTCTCAGCCAACAGACGCACGGGTCGTGCGCCCTGCACACGGGCAACCCGTGCGTCATGCCGTAAGTCTAATCCAAAATCTTGCAGGCATGCACGGGCCGTCACGTTTTTGCATCCACATTCAAGGCCTTCTTTTTCGAAAACAACTTTTTTTTTCTTTTGTTCTTCCTCCGCCATTCTGGGGCAATCATCTATAAAGTGCCCCGACTTTCCGTATTTGAAGCATGAATTGTCTCTTACCTCTCTTGCCTTATTTTTATTGACAAATTTGGCAATTTTTCGTACAAGGAAGGCCGTTTCCTCAACATCCTCATCACTAGTATAATATGATTTATTTGAATTTGACACAAGACCTTTAGGTGTAGATTGCATACCCGGTTGAGAGGTGGATGGTTTGAAATTCTTCTTTTACTTTGAGATAGACTTATATATGAGAAGATTTCCAATAAGCTTATTAAACTTGAGAGTTCAAGATTTTGAGCTTCCTTGATAGCTATCACCTTTTCGGACCAAGAACCGAGAGAGCATTTAATACTTTAGTTACCTTGTCTTCTTCGAATATGACTTTTCTGAGCGCCAATAGAGGATTGGCGATGTTGTCAAGCTGTTCCACCATCTTTGAAATTCCTTCTCATTCGAACATGATGAAATTTTTGAAGTCTTTTAACAAGCATAATATGGTTGTCTTGATCGTAATGAAGATGATTAGGCATGATGGACGTGATTATTGGTTACTTCATGCGGATATGACTAAAATTAAACTCTCAAATCCGGATGCTACCTCGATTTGGGATAGGGATAATTGGTTGATGAGGGAAGAGCAAGCTACTGCTGCTTAAGTTGAGCACGATGAGTCTCTGACGAGACGGACAGCCGGAATCCTCAGCAAGCGATGAGGTAGGGGGTACTTGAGTGATAGGATTGAACAGCTGGAGGTCCACATGGGCTCGTTGATGGATGACACCTATCATTTGCCAGCTACGGTGGATGAGTATCACAACAAGTACTTGAAACATTTTGATACCATCACCCAACAATAGCAACACATGTACGAGATGATGGCCCATATGGACCAGTGGCATATCCAGCAAGGCCAATATCATCCACCCTCCACCACAGTGAGCTATGTAAGTACTTATCACGCATTCCTCTTTCTTTTGATAATTTTCTCATATGTTTGGGACGAAGCATGATTTAAGTTTGGGGGGTTTGTCAAGCATGCGCGATTTTGTACTTTTGCATATTTGCATGCATTGCATTTAGGTTGCATGTAAAAGCATATAAAATTTGCATAAAAAGTTGAAAAATAGTTTTGATTTTTATATTTTATTTTAACATGTTTATCGCTTTAGCACATTAATTTATTGCTTTTGTGTGAGTTAGGTTTAGAAGTTCGAATTAGTACAAAAAGCTTTCGTATGATTTTACTATGAGCACTTGATTTCATGAGAATAAGTACTTAGTGAATATGTGATGAATTTTTGAAAAGATGTATTTCGCTTGTTTGGTATTGATTGAGAAAGTAGTGTATTTGAGCATGTTACGAAAAATAAGCCTGTGAGTCTTTGTGCCTTTAACTGCTTTTATGATATGCAGTCTTATTTTTGTTGAGTATGTCATTCATGATTATTAGAACTCTAGTACTTGCAATGATATCTTTATTGAAACCACATGTGTGTGTAATTTTTGAATATGATTTAAGACCATTTTTTTTTAGCCTACTTAGCCTAAATAACCTACCTATGAACTCATGATTCCCTAGTTAGCCACTTTGAGCCTTAACTTTGATTATTGTTAGCCACATATTTGAGCTTTGAACTTAAAAATAACTTTTATCCCTAAAACTTGAGCTTATAGAGATGTTTATTTTGAGGGAGATGTGGTTAAATGTTGAAAGAAAATGGTTGGCAAAGAGGGATGGGCAGTACATGGGTGAATTATTGAAGCTGGAAACAAAATTTTGAAAAAAAAGCAAGAAGAAATCAAGCAAGTGAAAGGAAAGAAAAGAAAAGCAAAAATTCTGGAAAATTTAGAAAAGATTGAGAACTTAAGGCAAAAGAAAGAAGGCAAAGAGCCTAAGAATGAAAAAGAAGAAAAAAAAGGTGAAAAAAGAAGTATGAGTTGAAAAAAATAAAATAATTTGAAAGAATGTTTCTTAAGATGAAATTGGGTTGGTGAGTTGAAAGTCTGTGTGCTTAAAATCTATTTGTTCAAGAGCCTATGTTACAACCAAAGAAAAACGCATTTTTGATTCTTAAATTGTGCACACTTGAGTGGTAGAGATGTTAGAATTTGTAAGCGTATGGTAGTTTTGCTTCACTGAATTGATTTAAGCGTATATACTTCCCATTTACTTTGAGAGTAGAGTGATACACTTTATCTTATGAGACGCGACGTCGAATACCCGAATAATTATTGAGAATGCCGAATTTGTAATTGATAGCTTTTTGATGATGAGTTACATGCTTACTAAAGTATGAATTTAATTGAGATTATGTGTTTATAGTGTTCTTGTGTTGTTATATTTATCCCATTGCATGCAATTATTTTTCTTAGTTTGCTCGATGACGAGAAAGGGTTTAAGTTTGGGGCAATTTGATACGTGTAAAATATACGTGCATTTAGGGGGTTATTTTGATACATATTCGATGCATTTGCATGTATATTTAGTGTATTTTAGTTGGTTTCTTTTGTTAGACGTGATACTACGTAATCTTGTAATTTTTACAGGAAACAGAGCTAAAATGGAAAGATATCAGTAGGACGGCCCAGACAAGGATACCGAAAGCGGATAACTATCAAATACACAAAGAAAATGATGAAAGATTCACACGACCATGTAAATGGTTTCCATGTGATTTTACACGCTCGTGTGACTTGTTCGAGGGAATAATTTTAGAGACAAAGTGCACGATCCACGGTGTAATAACACAAGCCCGTGTATTATGTTCCAAGCCAAAACAGAGAGCCAAACCAATTACACGATCGGACCGTGTAGAAATACACGGCCGTGTGATGTGTTTGGTGGCTGATTTTGTATCCTAATTTCATCAGAACTCTACAAGTAATCTCTCAAAGAATCTAGAAAATGAAGACCAAGCTCTGGACAAAAATATACAACATTATACGCGGAAATACACTTGGGACTACACAAATCCACATACTTCTGAGAGGAAAACACAAATCAACGAAGAACACCACAAGGCCTTTCGCATCTACGAAAGCACAATAGTTCAAGACTTAGAAGAAGGATTCATCCTGACAAGAAGGGTTTTATCCTCTTAATTCGATGTCAAGTTTGTCTATGAATTTGTTGTCAAATATGTTAGGCTAATCTTTCTGATCCTAGGGCATAATCAAAACTATGGATTCGTGTTAATTCTAAAATGATTATTTTTCTTACTTGGCTTTTATATTCTATTTATGAATTCGAGTGCTTGTTTCATGTAGATTATCTGATCAATAATTTGCATGTCATATTTATTAGTTCATAATTTGGGAGATGAGTTCTAACTTACGAAAAACAAGTTCATAACATAAACGGGTATAGAGTCGGGAGGCTTATAACTATTTGTGGAGAGTACTTCAATTCTAAGATCTTTTGGGAGTTGATATTTATTGTTGAGCAGGGATGCTAGCAATTGGTATTAATCAACTGTTTATTTGCTTCAGAATGAGTAATAAACTAATTTAGGAATTGAACTCATAAATTCACAGAAACTAGTTTTGATTGAAACATCAATTGAAATTAATATTGAAGAAACATGTTGAGATTATGTGCCTAGGGTTTCTTTCGTATTTGTTGAGAACTTGTGGAGTTCGGGTCTTTAAAAATTTATAGATATTTTATTTGATAACTTAGATTTAGTTTAAATAAACAAACTTTTGATTTTCGACCGCTTTAATAAAATTGAAATACGATATTTACTATACTCTACGTGTTTCGTATTCAATCCCTGAGGTATACGACCTTGTTCGCTGCTATCTGCTAGCTACATTGTACGCTTGCAGTTTAGTGAAAAGATTTTCACAATCAAGTTTTTTGCGCCGTTGCCGAGGATTGAAAGAGTTTACATAGATATAGTAATAAATAGTTCAATCTTAACGGAAACAATATTTTTATTCTTTTATTCTTTATTCTTTATTTTTATTTTGGTTCTAACATTGTTTCTGTTGAGTGCAGGTACTGCATGATCACACGTTCCAAATCTATCTAAATGATACCCATTGACCTAGAGATCGAAAATACAGCAGAACAATTAAGGAAAAGATCGAAAGCGATGATGGATGGGAACGATAGGGATGATGAGAACAAAAAAAATAACGAAGAGTGCCCACTAGTGGCGAATAGGCGGACCCAGATTGAGGAGAGGCCCATTAGAAGGGCAGTTAGGGATTCCTTCCAGTCGGAAGCTAATCAAAAGTATGGGGGTGTGGCCCGTCTGCCAATTAACGCAAACATTATCAAACTAAAACATGAGTTGATCCAGCTGGTGTCGCAAAACCAGTTTGGGGAAGAGCCGCTAAGAATCCGAACACGCATTTGGCCCAATTGTTGGAGATCTGCTATACTGTAAAGATGAATAGTGTTTCTGAGGATATCATTCAATGCCGTCTTTTCGCATTCTCTCTACGCAATAAGGCTAAGAAATGGTTATCTACTTTGACACCACCCGCAACAGATTGGGCTGAACTAAGTCAACAGTTTTTGGCTAAGTATTTTCCCCTGAGTAAAACATTGCAACTGAAAAGTGAAATTGCTCAGTTTAGGCAACAAGATGGAGAATCGTTATATGAAGCATTGGACAGGTTTAGAGAACTATTGAGAAAGCGCCCTCAACATGGATATCCCGACTACCAACACATACAATATTTTTATAATGGTTTGAGTTGAAAAACGAGAATTATTATAGATGTTGCATCTAGGGGTGCACTATTAGTGAAATATCCGAATGAGGCACTAGAGTTGTTAGAGGAGATGGCAAATAACAGTTACCAGTGGCCATCCGAGAGATCTAATGTCAGACGTGTGGCGAAGGTCCAGGATGAGGATAAGGTTGCCATGCTCACATAGTAAGTGTACATGCTTAGTATAAAACTGGATGCGATGCAACATGCGACTCCGAGAGATCCTGCAGTTTTGTGGGCCAAAATAACTTCAACAACAATTATCAAAACAATCAGACACCCACACACTATCATCCGCGGCAGCGAAACCATGAGAACTTTTTTTATTCTAATAACAGAAATGTTTTGCAGCCACCACTGGGTTTTAATGTGGGAAATCAAAGCAGAGCGGCGTGAAGTGAAAAGAAAGCATCTATAGAAGAGATTTTATCATTGTTTATTAGAGAAACAAGAGCTAGACTGAACAAAGACGAGTGCTTGTTTTGTGTAGATTTTCTGATCAATAATTTGCATGTCATATTTGTTAGTTCATAATTCGAGAGATGAGTTCTAACTTAGGAAAAATGAGTTCATAACATAAACAGGTATATACTCGGGAGGCTTATAACTATTTGTGGAGTGTACTTCAAGTCTAACATCTTTTGGGAGTTGATATTAATTGTTGAGTGTAGATACTAGCAATTGGTATTAATGAACTGTTTATTTGCTTCGGGAGGGAGAATAAACTAATTTAGGAATTGAACCCATAAATACACAGATACTGATTTTGATGAAACATTAGTTGGAATTAATATTGAAGAAGCATGTTGAGATTATGTGCCTAGAGTTACTTTCGTATTTGTTGAAAACTTGTGGAGTTCGGGTCTTTAAAAATCTGTAGATATTTTATTTGATAACTTAGATTTAGTTTAAATAAACAAACTTTTGATTTTCGACCACTTCAATAAAATTGAAATACGATATTTACTATACTTTACATGTTTCGTATTCAAACCCTGAGTAATTTGACCTTGCTCGCTGCTATCTGCTAGCTACACTATACACTTGCAGTTTAGTGAAAAGATTTTCACGATCACACAGTTCTTCGCTTTTACTTATATATTTGACTCTCTCCGTTCTTTGACAATATTTCTTGTTTATTCTTCAGGAAAGGAGAGCTGTAGTATTGCTGAGTTGATGGCCTTCAAAAATAAGGAAAAGGAGAAGGCCAAGGGAAATCTGCTGCTGGCGGGAGCTCGAGCGCCTCTTCTCGAAGTGATGGTGAGAGAGGGCCACGCCCTCACTGGCTGAAGGGTAATCGGTGCCCCATTTCTCATTTTGGGGACCGTTCTGATGTTATTCTTACTCCCCATACTCCTTCTGGTTGTTCTGGGGGGAAGAGACCAGAGATGGAGCCTGGTGATACTGCTTCTGGGACCATTGGTCCCCAAGTTATATTTTCCGAGTGGGCCCGTTGTGAGGGGATTCAGTCCCATTGGGACTTCACTGATTCTAGCATGGGATATGCCAGCACTAGGGGAGTAGTGTCGATCGATGACCAGTACCACCTTGGACCTATGCCCTTCAAGATATCGAGACACATCTCTGAGGAGACGTGGCGCAGGTAAGCTCCGTGGTTACTTTACATCTTCATTCTTTTTTTTTGGTTTCCTTTCATTTAGTTAAGACTTGTACAAATTTTTGTGTAGATTCTGAACCTCGTGGCGGCTTCGAACCATTGAGGTGAGGTGACTGAGGCAAAAAACCGCCATCATCAGGGCGATGTGAAAAGCCTCAAGGCGGGCGCCAGTCAGCTTGGAGCCAGATGTTGGATTTGTCTAAGAAGTACGCCCTGGCAAAGGATCAGCTTGCGCACGAGACAAAGATGGACGAGTTGTCATTTCTGTCTCCTGATGGTGTCAAGTTAATGGCTAAGGAGATGTCTAGTTCAGTGGTGGCTTACAAGGCTTCATTGTATTATTGTTCGGATTTGATGATAGAGTCCTCTTCCTACTTTGATAAGGCAGTGCGTCATTATCGGGAGCTATTACAGGAGAGTGAGAAGGCCTCCTAGGAGGTAATATATATTTTGGATTACAATATTTCTGATGAGGAGGAGGATGAGGAGATCGAGGCCATGCAGGATCTTCTCGATGGTGTCGGCGGCAGCGATGGAGAGGAGACCTATGGAGGGGGACGGAGCTCCCTAGCCTGAGTGGTGATAGCTTTATTCCGGTCTAGATGACCTTTGATTCCAGCCCACCCGTTTATGGCTTGCTTCACGTACTTGGATATTTTTTGCTTCTCTCTTTTCCTCGAGATGTTTCTTTGCCCCGAGGGGCCAGATGATGCTACGTTTGTTTTCTTCATGTTTCACTTGTAATATTTGCATGTGACTTCTTGATGTTGATGACTTGTTCATATTTTGCATAGAGATGGATCATTCCCTTCATAAGGAAGAGTTAATTCCTCCAGAATGACCGGAGACACTTGTATTTGATGTTAAGGGATGCCATTCCATAGTACAGCGAGGGCGTCCTTCCGTAGCTCAAGGGGCCCTTCAGGGGCTTTCCTAGAACTCTTGTTCATTTTATTGCTTCAATGTCCATTTGTATTGATTCTTTCCGCGCATGTGTTAGTATTTTTGCCTTCTGTTCGGTTGTACATCCATATACTAAATGTTGGAAGAAATATTTTCAAAGACTCCCTTGTGAGAGAGCCTCTCCTCTCCGAGAGCGCCAAAGGAGCAATATGGGGTCTTAGCCGAATGAGGGAAAATTTACTAGAACCCCCCTTGTGGGGAGGCCCCTCCCATCTGGGATCTTAGCCGGATGGGGTCTTCCCATTTTAGGTCTTAGTTGGAAGAGGTGTATCCACCCGGAGTCTTAGCCGGATGAGGTAAAAGTTACTAGGACCCCCTTTAAATGAGGCCTCTCCCATCCGGGGTCTTACTCGGATGAGGTCTTTCCATCTGAGGTCTTAGCTGGATGAGGTAAAAGTTACTAGGCCCCCCGTAAGGAGGCCTCTCCCATTCGGAGTCTTAGCCAGATGGGGTCTTCCCATCAAGGATCTTAGCTGGATGAGGTCTTTCCATCATGGGTCTTAGCCGAATGAGACTTGTTAAGGAGAGCGCCCAAGTGGTCATTGACCGCAACCATATTTGACAATTAACTGCATACAAGAAACCATAGCAGAAACAAAAAAGTAATTTATTCATTATTCGAAAATGATAAAGTTTTACACCCTGTGGACGGAAATAGACTGAAGCAGAAATAAAAAAATATAACGCCTCAGGAGCGAAATTAAACTAAAAGTAGATGAAAATATTGAGGCCTTCGAGAGGCAAAGAAGAACTGGTATAGGTGGAAGTTAGGGAGATCCGCACTCCTATGGAGGTTTTGTGTTTTAGTCCAAGTGGCTACGAAAATCTAGATGGAGGTGAATAGAGTTTTCCGATTTTCCAATTTGTGCCCACTTTTTTGAATATGAAGATGGTGAAGAAATAGAAGTGCGCGAAAAATAATTCAAACACGCAATGATTTATAGAGCTTCAACCCACCTAGGCCCTACGTGCTCTACCACCCGGTATGTCTGAGTGGATTTCGAAAAGGAAAAAGTTTATTAATTGAAACCAAAGCAATTACAACCTTTACCTTGAAAAGCACCAAACTCTTCTTACAATACCACCTATAAAGAGCACCAAACTATTCCAACTCGAAGAGCACCAAACTCTTCTTCACCTTGAATAACACCAAACTCTTCCAACACGAAAAACATCAAGCTTTTCAACCAATCACCTCTAATCATCCAAACGTGTTCTTGCCAAAAGAACACTAACAAGTTTCTTGTTTTGGATGATGTTACAATTACAATCAAGATTACACTTTAAATGAAATATTACAACTTAAAAGTGCAAGTGTAATCAAGAAAGAAAGCCTAATAATAAAGATTTAAAAGTGCAAAACTTAGGCTAATACAACAAGGATGTTGAAAATGAAGAACAATATATTTTACTGATTTTTCTTGTTGTGTTGTATGCTTGTGTGTTGTGTTTGATTCTTCAAACCTTCACGTATTTACAGGATAGCTCCTAGAATTAATCACCAGCATAAGCTCATCCTAAATGAGTGATTCTGCAAAAGAAATGTCAAACAATTCAAGAAATAGCTGTTCAAAGCCACAGAATTATGAAAAGTTGTATGATGCAACAGAGAGTTTCTGCTGATAAAACACTATGGTGATCGGTCACCCTCACAAATTCGAATGAAAAGACCTTGGAGAATATTTTAACATGGGATGCCTTGTGGGGTGGACCGGTTGATATCTAGGGCGACCGGTCGACCTAGGGGTTCACTGGTCCCCCTTCAAACAGAGACAAAATGAAAAACAATTGCACAACGGGTCGACCGGTCGACCCACCACTCGACCCATCTGTTGACCACCCTCAGCATGTTTCTCTATTTTGTAAACTTCCAGGTACAGATTTCCTATAGGGCGACCGGTCGACCTAAGTACAGAGAAGTTGTTTGAATCTTGTCAAAATAAAGTTCAAGAAGTACTTCAAAAAAATTAGTAAAAAATCATTGAAAATATTTTGAAGTATTTGGACAACATTTGCGGACATTGTTTTGATATAAGACTCATTTATATGAAATCATCAAAATTACGATAAAAACATTTATCTAACAAACTCTCCCCTTTTGATTATTACAAACCAAAATAATTTTAAGAGAGCGAATTTTAAAACAAAATAAGTTTTTCAGGTCAAAATTAACTATCCATTGCAAACAATACTTTTCATGATGAAAATCATAAGTATAGGAGCAATGGTTTTTCAAAACATTTTTTATAAGCTCCCCCTATCAACATGCTAAACAAAATATAAGCATAAAATCTATCAACTTAAAAGCTAAAAGCTTAGCTTTTGCAAATATGACTTAGTGCTCAAGAGCTTAAAAGATCCCCCTGTCAAAATAAGTCAGTAGTCATAAGAGTCCATTATACGAGCAACAATTCATAATCCAACCATATCTTATAGCTTTTTATCTACAGCTTATAACCTTTTCTGCGAGCTTTTTCTACGAGATTTTTCTAGCTCATTTGATCTTATCATAAGCTCATGAGCTTATTTCATTTTTATACCCCTTTGGAATCATTAAAAAGACAATTAGCACGAAAAATTATCATAAAAAGACATCAAAGTGCGCATTAAATCAAACCAAGATCATGCTATGAATTTTAGGGTCTAAAATTCCAAATAATGTAAGGACAATCAATAGGAGAAATTATTTAAAAGATCATTAGATGGACAAGAGATGATCACTATATACAATCCAATCAATGAAAATCAAGAAAAGCATAAAAATGTGAAATTTTCATTGAGGCATTTTATCAATCACTTGACATGCATAGGATAAAATCAAAGTTGTATATGACATTGGTATATTGAATCATGCCCTAAAAATCAACACCTATCCTAATTTTGCAATCATATAACATCAATATACATAATCCCCATCACATAAATACAAAAATTACAAAAATTCATCAAGTTCCAACAAAATACTAAAGGGTTCAACACAATTGAGATTAAATGGAAAATTAAACTCACCAATGATTATGAAAGATGAATAATATGGAAGAGATATATATTATAGAAGCCCAATATAGTAGAATTGGTAAGAAAAATTTATTTTGAGTGAAAAGTGTGTGAATTGGGCGAAGTGGTGCTAAGTTTTGAAAATAAAATGAATGAGAATACAGAAGCTGATTTAAGTGAGCTGAAGCAACAGGGCGACCGGTCCCTGAACAGGTCGACTGGTACCTATTCTTTGGTCCAATTTCAGCCCGATTTTTAAGTTTAAAATGCGATTTTTCAACCCTATGTTTTAAAAGTGCACAAAATAAAAACATAGACCTTATTCGATATGCATTATGCCTGAACGAGCTCGAATTGAAGTAAAAGACTCGACGGTTAATGGTTTTGTAAAAATATCCGCTAGTTGATCTTGAGACGGAACAAAATACATCTCAATTTTTCGTTTAGAAATACAATCTCTTAGAAAATAGTGTCGAACCTCAATATGTTTGGTTCGGTTATGATGAACCGGATTTTGGGCAATATTTATAGAGGAAGTATTGTCACAAAAAATAGGAACTTTTTTAAAAAAATAATTATAATCCGCTAGAGTTTGTTTTATCCAAAGAAGTTGAGTACCACAAAAAACTGCAAAAATATATTCGGCTTCGGCCGTTGATAAAGATACACAATTTTATTTCTTTGAAAACCAAGATACTAAGCAGTCGCCTAAAACTTGACATGATTCGAAGGTACTTTTACAATTATCAATGTTTCCCGCATAATCCGAATCACTATGTCCTTTTAAAGAAAAGTTTTCATTCTTTGGATAAAACAAGCCATAAGAAACAGTGCTTTTCAAATATCGAAAAAATTCCTTTAACGACACTTGAATGAGATTTTTTAGGATTGCTTTAAAATCGAGTGTATAGGCATACGACATGAAGAATGTCAAGTCTATGAGTAGTAAGATAAGTTGATGAACATACCTCGATTTAGTTTGCCAACCAATATGCCTCTTTCAAACTTGACAAACATGATGTAGATAACCATTGTCCTTTTGTCAAAGTATTTCCTGTAATATCTTTAAAAAAATCCTTGCACAAGAATATCGGATAATATCGACATTGTTGATATACATCAATTGAAAAATCAGACAAGTAGCACATACTATGCTTTTTGTAAGAGCCCACGAGAGTTTCATAAAAACAAGTAAGTTTTAATGTACTTAAATAAGGTCTTCTTTGAAATTTAAAAATACAAAATAATATAATTGAGACCTCGTAAACATTTGAAATGAATTTAACGATAAAAGCAATAATAATTAATGACTAAAAAATATACAAAATTCAAGAAGAGGATAAGAGTTACTAATATCGTCATTGCCAAGGGTTGTGTCTTTCCCATTGTTGATTATACCTTTGATCATATGGCACGATTATTTGTTGTCTATTAGACAATTTAAATTTTCTTTGACTTTTGTTACGTCGAGTACCTAACATGAAATTATTTTATGGTACCCTCAAGTGTTTGGATCCATTGGGATTATCATTGAGACTTTTAGGTCTCTAATAATAATTTGAGCTATTTCTAGCTCGACAAGTATTTGTTGTGTGTTCCTATTTACCACAATAAAAACATATAATAGTTCTAGATGCATGACGATTGGCATAAACAAAAGTGTGTACTTGGTTTTCATATCATTCACAACATTTGGCTTATAACCAAGTCCTAATTTCAAATGATAACTACATTGTACATCAAGAATTTTGGTGATTTTTTCTGTACTCAAGTTGAACTTCATCATATCCTTTTTCATGTAATCAATTTTCTTAACTAGAGACGCATTTTTTTTCCAAGAATTTTAAGCTTATCAAGCGTAACATTATAAGCACTAGTAAGAAATTCGTAAGAAGCATGTAAACTTTCTTTTTCTAATTTTATGCTATTAAACTCCTTTTTCAAAAGCTTGTATTTAACAATCATATTTTGAAACTCATTTTGCAATTCATCATAATCATCTTGCAATACATTAATGAAAGAGATAGAAGAATTAGAGCATACCTCATTGTCTTTTATCAATGCCCATTAGGCATTGCTCGGTTTCTTCATCGTCGGATGTTGCAAAAAGCTCATCCAATATTTTTGATTCGGCTTTGGCATTCAAGGCTTTGTAAAATTGCTTTTTCTTCCTTTGTTCTTCTTCTTCTTTTGGACAATCGGCAACATAGTGTCCAGGTTTTCCACATCTAAAGCAAGACTTGCTTCTTGCTTTTCTTTCCTTGTTCTTATTTACAAATATTATAAATTTTCTAATAAGTTCTTCATCTTCATCTTCCTCTTCATCTTCCTCATCACTAGAATAATATTTTTGATTTTTAGGCAAAATCTTTGGGAGTTGATTCCATATCCGGTTGAAAAGTCGATGCCTTTGAATTACTCCTTTTATTGGTATAAACTTCATAGATGAGAAGATTATCGATAAGCTCATCAAAATTTAGAGTTTCTAAATTTTGAGCTTCTGTAATAGCGGTAACGTTTTTGGACCAAGAAGCGGGAATAACATTTAGAACATTAGTGACTTTATTCTCTTCGGAAATAATTTTCCCAAGTGCAATATTGTCAAGCCTTTCAACCATTCTAGAGATATTTACTCCATCATTCATAGTGAAATTTTCAAAATCTTTGACCAACATGGTCTTTCGAGCTTGTTTCACTTTCTTTGTGTCTTCATAGATAACTTCTAATTTTTCTCACACATCATGAGAGGATCGAATTTCTCTAATATGATTATACTCCGTAGCGGTAAGAGTACAATGAAGAATGTTAAGAGCTTTACAGTTTAAGGATAATATTTTCTTATCTTCATCATCAAACTCCTTGAGGGCTTTAGGGATTTGAGTTCCATCCTCCTTTTTCTTCATTGGGATATATACTCCGTTAATAACCGTGTTTCAAATATCAAACCCACAACTTTGTAAGAAGCACCACATTCCATCTTTCCAAAATGCATAATTATTGGAGTCGAAAAGAGACGGTCTATTGAATGAAGCACATGTTGGAAGTAGCTCTCGTTCGTAGCCATTGATCTTTCCTCTTTACTCACAATGAAGAACGAGTTTGGCAAAGAGTTTATCTCTAATACCACTTGTTAGTGAAAGTGGCTACGAAAATCTAGATGGGGGTGAATAGATTTTCCCGATTTTTTGATTTGTTCCCTCTTTTACGAATATGAAGATGGTAAAGAAATAGAAGCGCAAAAAATAAATCAACACGTAATGATTTATAGATTTTCGACCCACCTAGGGCCTAGATGCTCTACCACCCGGTATGTCCGAGTGGATTCGAAAAGGAAAACGTTTATTAATTGAAACCAAAACAATTACAACCTTTAACTTGAAGAGCACCAAACTCTTCTTACAACAATACCTATAAAGATCACCAAACTCTTCCAACTCGAAGAGTACCAAACTCTTCTTCACCTCGAAGAGCACCAAACTCTTCCAACACGAAAAACACCAAGCTTTTCAATCAATCACCTCTAATCAACCAAACGTGTTCTTGCCTAAAAAACACTAACAAGGATTTCTTATTTTAGATTATGTAATAATTACAATCAAGATTACACTTTAAATGAAATATTATAACTTAAAAGTGCAAGTGTAATCAAGAAAGAAAACCTAATAATCAAGATGTGAAAGTGCAAAACTTAGGCTAATACAACAAGGTTGTTGAAAATGAAGAGCAATATATTTTGCTGATTTTTCTTGTTGTGTTGTATGCTTGTGTATTGTGTTTGATTCTTCAAGCCTTCATGTATTAGTAGAGGTCCTAGATTTAATCACCAGCATAAGCTCATCCTAAATGAGTGATTTCTGCAAAAGAAATATCAAACAATTCAAGAAATAGCTGTTAGAAGCAAAGCCACAAAATAATAAAAAGTTGTCTGCTGCAACAGATAATTTCTAATAATAAAACACTAGGGCAACTGGTCGCCCTCTAACAAATTCAAATGAAAAAAACCTTGGAGAATATTTTAACATGGGATGCCCTGGGGGTGGATCGGTCGACATCTAGGGCGACCGGTCGACCTAGGGGTACGATCGATCCCCCCTAGGGTCCCTTCGGTCCCCCTTCAAACAGAGACAAAACGAAAAAAAATTGCACAACTCAGGCACAGATCGACCTACCAGTTGACCACCCTCAGCATGTTCCTCTGTTTTGAAAACTTGCAGGTACATGTTGCCCTATAGAGCGACTGGTCGACCTAAGTACAAAGAAGTTATCCAAATTTTGTCAAAAATAAATTTCAAGAATTACTTCAAAAAATTAGTAAAAATCATTGAAAATGCTTTGAAGTATTTGGACAACATTTGGGGACATTGTTTTGATATAAAACTTATTTATATGAAATCATCAAAATTATGATAAAAATATTTATTTAACATGGTGCTCTCGCTGTCTTGTTGGGAGAGTTCATTTCATCCTCAATGTCATCGCTAAGTGTCTCCGAATAACCTTGATGTCCCCGATGTTCACGCCCATCGCGAATTCTGTGGTGAGCCTTAGTTAGAGGTGAATTGTGGAGGAGATGGCCCGACATTGGTCTAGGAGGTGCTGTCTGAAGTCTGTGTTGTGGAGTTAAGGAATTCCTAGGGGTGATGGATCTGACTGTCTTCACGGTGCGATGAGAGGCGTCCCCTGCTACTTCCTCCTAAGGTTTGATCATAATCTTGGTGCATATCGCGGTGATCCACGTACTCTTGTAGGTGACCTTTCCGAATTAGCCTTTCAATTTTGCTTCTTAGCTGAATGCAAGTTCCAGTCATGTGTCTCCTATCATGGTGGAACCAGCAATAGTTGTTGGACCGAAGTCGTGCACAATTGTCTGTCATTTTCTGAGGAGGATCTATGATTTTTTCATCTCTGAGCGGTGGCTAGTATCTCTGTTAGTGGTGCATTTAAGGGAATTGTCGCTTGCCCACCATTACTTCTGCGGATGCGAGGCTGGTTCTCATCGCCCTCTGTGGTCTTGCACTTCTTCTTTTGACAGGGACTCCATTGCTTTATTTGCTCGGACGGGTGCTCTAGCACATTTTATGACTCCCTCTGGGATAGTGAGAACTCTTTCAATTTCGATGGTCCCTCGAAATATTCTCGGGGAATGACACGTTGCTGAATCCTAGTCAGAGTCTCTCGCTAGATGCTAGTAACTTCATTTATGGCTCCTACAAGTTGTCCCATAAAATCGCGTAAAGGTTCCCCTACCTTATGTCATAATAGGTGTGTGGTGGTCTTGTGGTTTTCCTTGCTGGTAGAGGAGTGTTGCACAAAATCTTCAGCGAATTTGTGCATCATGGTGTTGGAGCCCTCCTGGAGCTGATTGAACCAAGCCAGGGCTTGCTTGGTTAGGGTAGTTAGAAATGCTCTGTAGTAGGCAGCGTCTGTCATCTCATAGAGGTCTACTTCAACATAGAATCTATTCAAATGCTCCTGGGGATCTCCGGTTCCATCATACCCTGGGAGACTGGAGGTCTTGATTCCTGAGGGTAGTGGCTTAGTTAGGACGACAGGGTCCAATGGACTCCTCTTCCTTGAGGTAGTAGTTTGTGAGTGGGTATGACTGAGTTGCACTGCTTGGGACTCTTCTACTAGGTGGTGGTTCTATGCGGCCCATGCGATTTCCGTTGTGTCCTTCATTCCTAACTCCCTGACTTCCCATGTCAGGGTCTTCAACAGCGTGTGGAGCTTGAGATGGTCCTCATACGGCTCCGGTTATGGCTTGGTGTTGCACAATATTTCGGGCAACTTCTTCCAATAGGATTTGGAGGGTTTCTTTGGTCAGACTAATTTTTTCAATGGGAGGAGCTCCTTCGGATGGAGCTTGAGATGGTCCTCATATGG
The DNA here is from genome assembly GCA_016081115.2 of Rehmannia glutinosa. Taxonomy (NCBI): domain Eukaryota; kingdom Viridiplantae; phylum Streptophyta; class Magnoliopsida; order Lamiales; family Orobanchaceae; genus Rehmannia; species Rehmannia glutinosa. Next base: position 26,576,724 of record CM071926.1, on the reverse strand, counting down.
CTCCGATTATGGCTTGTGTGCTTTGGTTGTTCCCACGGACGTCGCCAAAATAATGTTGTTTTTTAGGGTAGATCACTCCAAGTCAAGGATTCTGATAAAAGTCAAAGTCTTTTTCTTCCCAATGAGGGAAGTCTTCCAAATCTTCTTCTCCAGGAGCTGAAAATTTTTCAATTGGGAACTTGTCTGCACACACACGTAAATGTTAGGGAGGTCCCTGGGGGTTGCCCAGAGGGGCCCATCCGACGCTTAAGTCAGCACAGTGATCAAGAAAGAAAATAAGGCAATAAATGAATACTGAATAATGCGTAAGAGTGATTATGAGTGTATTCGTACTTACAAATGAAGATGAATGATCTTTATATACCTGGATGATGGGTCATGTGGGCCGTGTGGGAGAAATTAGCTCGTGAGCCAGATCCGAATTCTTTTGGGCCGGGTTATTCCATTAATAGTCCATTAGGCAAATAATATTCCAATATATAAATTGAATTATATACACAATAATATCATTAAAGATAATAATTATAATTGGGTTAATAAACCCAATCAAATAATAATAACTCACCTGAATTGGTCGGCCGAGCTTGACAAAAGGAGCTATTTGTGAATAAAGGGGGAAGAGTCATATCTGGATTGTAGTATGGGTCAGGCAACCTTGCCATAACTAGCTATGTAAATATATGGAGTTATTTCGATGATTATGATTCTGGAAAGGAAAAGAGGATCTTTCTTTACTTGATATTAATTATGGATTTTAAAAGATTTGTCTTATCTCTAAAGGTTAAATGAATCATATATTAATTCTAGGGATAGTTACAAAAAACACCCATGAGGTTTGGGCTGATTATGAAAAAATCTAGAGATATTTCAAAATTACAAATAAACCCCTCATGTTTGATTCTGTCTGAAATTTAAGGTGCTAATTGTTATATTTTATAAATGCTAGGGTGATTTTTAAATATATTTACTTTATGAAAAAGAAAATATAATACGAAATCAAATCTCAAAGAACTTTTTTTACAATTTTTGGAAAACTCTAGAATTTCTATATAAATATCCCTTATTAATTCGATTGCGTAAATGAACCTTCATAAGAAGGTCGTCACAGATTGAATTCTAGAACTATTACACTTTGTTTGAATAAATAATGATTGGATTTGGTGCTTTTTTTTTAAAGACCCAGAGGTATCCCCACATTAGCTGGGAGCGCACTTCATTTGAATTATAAAGGACTTTCTTCGAATTATGAGACATCCGTCCTTTTCAGGGATAATCTTAATCATCGAGGGAAGAGGAACGATCCTAACCCGCGTATTGAGTAAGTGAGGATTTAAACCCAAGACCCGAAGAGATTGCAAATGCAACTCTAGCCCGGTAGGCCAAGTACCCCTAGGGTTCGGATTTTGTATTCTGAAATGGTGTATTTGGAAAGTTAACGTTGGACAACTTTTAGCATCCATCCAAATGAAGGTCCAAAGACAGTCATCACGCGTATACATTCTGTGCAATAACTTACCTTCTGAAATAGACTTCTCGCAAGTGATCACTTTAAACTCTATGAAAAAATTGAAAAAGTATTGGACATATGCAAATAAAACAACAAAGGGAAGAAATTAAGGTCATTAAATGAAGATGAATGCTCAAAACAGTTGTTGGGAGGGAATGAAATTATGAAAATGAAATGAGCCCACAGCATGAAAGCATCATCAGCACATAAACCATGTTTGTTCACATGTCTGTAAAAGACAGTTAAATAAATATGTGGCAACAATTTGGTGGTCCTCAATAACCCATTACACATTCTTCTATTTCTCTCTTTTTTTTTTTTTTTTTTTTTTATTTGTGGCGATAATGCCATTTTTCCAGCTGTTTTTTGGGCCACTTCTCCTTTATTTTCTAATAATTATATACTATTTTTCTATTGCCACCAATTGGATAACATAAATATAAGAAATTGCTATTTGCTGATGATGAGGTGGGTAGGAGGCGATAGGAATGTATAGAATAACAAATAATCCACTATTTTGAGTTGTAATACAAAAGGGGGTCATAATCAAATGGATTATGTTTAGTCTTCCTAGGTTGGATACATCAAAAAACATTATGGTAAAGTATTTTAAGGCATTATACAGTCGATTGAGAAATATAACGCATAAACAAGACCTGGAATTTCCATTATGATGGTATAAAGATTTAAAAACAAATAAATTACTCATATATAATTCAAAATCGATCATGGAAGCTCATTGGATTCGATTTTTTTATTATTACAAATTAACTAAATCACTACAAAAAAATTCAGTACGACATAATTTAAATGAATTTGTCACTAAAATTTACCTACATAACACTGGTCTACATAATAAAAATATATATTTGTTTTAAAAATTTTGTAAGTAAACATTTACCTATAATAATTTTAATTATACTTTACGTTTATCTTATTACTAATGTAAATTGTTTTTTTTTCTTTTGGGGAATTGGTACAGATTTTAATTAATTCAATAATGTTTGAACCTCAATTTGAATTCTAGTTAATTGATTAGTAAAAGAATAATATAGTACATGGAATAACAATTAACACGTGAAAGTATGTGGAATAATAAATTAAGTAGGGTCAAGTCTTTCGTCTCTGGTTGATTTGTATTCAACTCAATTAAAATTCATTTAGATTCGATTCAATTACTTACAATTAAATTAATTTCAGATATAATATTTGAGACTCGAAATAGTAAAATAACTTTGAAAATATTTTTAATTAATGTATTCAACTCAACTCATTTACATGTTTGCGCTTAATTATTAAAAAATGGCCCTATTTAAAATTGAAAACTTGAAATAAACAAGACACCATGATATTTTCTGTCTTTTAATTCTTTTTCTTTTTGTTGTTTTCTATTGATGTGTCATTTGATTTAACTCTGAAAGGTTTGGCTTAAAGTGGACGCGACCATGTTATTAACACATGAATCAGACACACAATCAAGACTCAAATCTCAAAACTTGCAAACTTTTGGGGCCAATCAGCAAGGAACTTTTCTTGATTCTAGATTTTCAATGTGGATAGTGTGTAATTTTTTTTTTGTTAGAAGAATGTGGATAGTGTGTAATTAATCCACCTGGGAGAGAACTAAACTAAACAATAAGTGCACACCTGAATTTTGCCAGTAGTTGAATTCTTACTGCAGGCATCTAATGACTAATGAGCAATAAATGGTATAAAAACAGACCCAAAAAAAGTGTGAACTGTGAACATGAAAAATATTGGTACATTTTTCAATTCAAATAAATTTTAAACTATAAAATCTAAACAAATTATATATAAATGATAAGTTTATATATCTCCATCGATAATTAATTTAGATATATATGTATTAAACTTAGAAAAATATATTTAATTCGGCTGTAAAGTTTACTATTTATTATTAAGTTTAGGGATATACATTTAACTAATGATTTCATGTTCAACATTTACGAAAATATACTTATGGTATGTACGTATTATATTACTTTTGAAATTTTACTTAAGTTAAATATATAACAAAAGAATTTTTTATAGTTATGAAATAGTTTAAATCATAGTGCAAAATGCTAAAAATATAACAAAAAGTATAAATACAAATGGCATAACGGTTTATTTAATCTAATATTTAATTCAGGATACATGATTAATTTGGTACTTTAGATCTATGAGTATAATTTGTTCAAAGGATAAGTATTGCATTTGTTATTTTTATTTGCGAGAGTGTAACGTATTTTTCCCCTTGTTTTTGTGATAGATATTTTTTTTTCTTATCACTTCCCTTTCATCTCTGGATTATCTTCAGCTAAATATTTTTTTCCCTAATAGCATTAAGTGTAAAGTTTGAGTCTTCTTCGTTATAAACTTGAGTTAGGGATGTCAAAGTTTAATCAATATGATTTCAAAAGTAATGACACGTGAATAAGCATCTTACACCTACGGCTTAATTGGTCATTTCTTCAAGTTATTCTTGAAGGAGACCTACGAAAAAATATTAAATATTTAAAATACCAACTACAGGTTCAATTCAATAATAGTAAAAAAACATAATCCCTATATGTCACAAGACCACTTATATGATATTTGATATCAATACGTCACATTAACACCATTTATGATGTATATATAAAACATTACGTGTAGCCCCATATACAGTCAGCAGCAAGAGCATCAAGTAACCACTCGTAGTATTAAATAGTCTTTGTGTAAAAACAAGTATGGAAAAACGTTTAAATATTTGTAATATGTTGTATTAACTCCACTTAGGGCTGACAAATCGTTGTCGCCTGCATCATTATCGGGCAAGACGATATCGACACGACACGATAAGCAGTTCCTAACACGAACACGGCACGATAAGCTTTACATGACCTGAAATTTAAGCCGAAACAAGACAAGTTAAAAACACGAAAAACACGGCACGACACGATAAACACGATAAGAACAAATTTTAAATTTATTTAGGTAATCCCATTTGGCCCGTTAAGCCCATTAACAAATAAAATTATGATTTTTTTTTAATATTGTTTATATTTGATACTTAAAACATATATTCTAAAAAATTATTAATAAAAATAGTCAATTACAAATAGTTATTTATTAGTAAATTACCCATATAAATAATTAATTATCAATAATCAAAATAATTATCTTGTCTTGTTGTGCCTTATCGTGTCATGATCAACCCGATATTAGCCCGATTTTTATCGCTTATCGTCTTATCGTGGTCACATAAGCCTCGATAACTACACCGATGTAATTACTATATATAAGCCTCAAACTTTCAAACCCTATAATTTAATGTCGTGTTCGGGTGTGGCCAATCGTGAATTTCATACCTCAAATTGTCACCCGTAACTCCACTCATAGTATTAAAATACTATATAGATCACCTCCTTTATAACCATTTACTTTATAACCTTTTTATATATGATTTTTTTTTATTTTTTCAATAACAAATTCGATATGGTTAATTTGTTATTTCTAGGGTGTAATTTGGGTCATCTGTCGGATTTGTGTTTGGTTTTGAGTTGATTTTGGGTTATACTCAAAATACATCAAAAATTAAGTAAAAGATAAATCTTGGGAATCATTGTTGATAAACAACTATGTTTTAGATAAATTGGCAACTTCGTGTTAGTCGTGGTTTTAAAATTTCTTCAATAACTGTTGTTGATCGAAGTTATTTTAAAAATAGGTGTTTATGGAACTATTCAAATTTTGATTGACACCCTAGTCATTCCTTGAGTTTCTTAACGTAACAAAACATCAAGATAGCCAGATATAATTTTACAAATACCAGGGGTAATTTGTAATTTGATCAAACTTTAGGAAAAAATATAAAAATACTACGTTGCGACTTTAAAATATTATAAATATTATTTAAAATGCAATAATAGGAATAATTTCAACATTCATAGAAGTTGTCATTAATTATAATTGATGATGCTTTTTTATGACAGGTCACTCCAAAATTAAGGATTCTGATAATGTTCTTATTCCCAATGGGGAAGTTTTTGAGTTTTCTTCTCCAGGAGCTGGAAGTTCTTAAGACGGGAACTTGCCTGCACACACGCAAATGTTAGAGGACTCCGGAGGTTATCCCAGGTAGACCCCTCCGACACTCAAGTCATCACGGTGATCGATAGAGAATAAGACAGTAAACAAATTAAATGCGTAGGAGTAACTATGAGATAATGTACTTACAAATGAAGATGAGTGGCCTTTTTATACCTGAGTAGCGGGTCCTGTGAGCCGCGTCGGAGAAATCGGGCTATAGGTCAGTCTCGAACTCCTTTGGATCGGGTTATTCTATTAAGAGTCCATTGGGCAATTAATATTGAATTAAGATATAAACCGAATTATATATTTAATAATTAATTGTTGCTTTTGCCCCCAACAACAATTATATATGACGCATATATAAAGCATTATATGTTGTTACTTATGGTCCTGGTATTAAAATTACTATAACATGGACCGATTTGTAGTTGAACCAAAATGTTAGGATCATCAATTCAATTTTGAGTAACATACCAATTACTAATGCATGGGCATTTTATTTTTATTGAAAATTGAAGATTAGAGGGATAACATTGACAAATTCAAAAACTTTAAGAATTATTCTCGATTTACCTTTTTTTTGTGAATGAATAATTTAATTAGATCGAAACATGAAAATGAAATGTATCCCTTCATTTTGATAGATGTAGACTTATAGAATGTAGCATCGTCTATATCTGTACCTTATTTCACGAAATAATGTCATTTTATCACATGTGAAACTAACTTGTAGTCTTGTAATACTCACTACCAATTGGAAAGTTGAGAGTGAGTCACGGGGCAAGACCAATGGTTGCAAGACTGTCTTTTCCTGTGAATTTCTTGTGACTCAATAGTTTACCCATATATTTTAGGTCCATTTTAACTTTATATGTTTCGATGTTGAAATTCACTTGAAATAGGATTATATATAGGGGTGAGATCTAGTGAGACCATAATCTACGGTGACACAGTGTGGACTAATCTCAATCATCCACATATGAACATCAAAAGCTAAGATTAAAAGGGAATAATAATAAATTAAGTATTCAATTTAATCCCCAAAAGGGTAATATTGTCAAAAAAAACTGCAAGGCGATTATAGAGAAAAAATCAAGATCAAATATCATGATTCACCTTCCATACTCATCATCCTCCATATCAGATTTCTAGCCATATCTCCAAGTCAAGCTCTGAATTTTTTCCTCGCATCACCATTAATATATTGTGAGAATTTTACAGAGAATAACAAAAAAAAAAAGCAGGAACTTTAAAGACACGATGAAAACATAGAAGATGACTTCAATTCATGACGAGGAACACCATTAATTCGAGAAGAAACTCCAACAAACAACTTAGATGAAGTAGACATCTATGGTAAACTCGGACTTGGTCATTAACAACAAATTCTTAGAACTGTAATTTTTACATAGATGTTGGGAAATTTATTGTATAGATTTTGATGATACTATATAAAACTTAGATTAGGAAGTTGACACCCCAATTTTGTTGTAAATTCAACTGTGTAATAGATAGGATCTATAGAGCTGAGTCAAAGCAGCCAAGTTGAAGATTGCAGAAGTTGACTGAAGATCGAAATGAAGACTATGTTGTGTGATAAGTGAGTATTGTGAAGGATCAATCAAGTACCAAAATATTGTCTCAGTCAGCAGACTGACAGCTAAGTCACTCCCAGATGAGTGGAGAAGACTATCAAAGGGGTTCAACAGCAAACAGGACTCAAGAAAGCTATCGTTGATAAGCAAAGTCAAATCTTTGCTGGAAGAAAATATGACAGACTGCAACCATAAAGATGTTTTGCTGAAAGAGTGCAAACGGTTGGGAACCAATGGGATGCTCCTGCAAACCTGCAGAGGTTCAGGCATTGCAGGAGCGCATTAATACTAGATTGGGTCAACATCAAATGCTGCATAACAACACAAGGCAACGACCATGAAGTAAAGTTTGAAAATGCATCCATCTCTTCAACGGGTACATTTCAAATTGTCATTATAAAAGGCTGAGGAGCTTATGAGAGAGAGCACGAAGCAATAGACACATACCTGCAAACATTCAAGCAAAGAGAAAGTATACTTAAAACAAAACAAGAAAAATATTGAAATACATTAGGCATTGGTCCTTATGATTTATACTCTGCATACTGCATATTTATGTTATGCATATATAATGTTCCACATTTGCATATTTAGTATGAACAAAGTGTATTACATCAAAATTTTAATAGTGCGCTTATTTAGAATATGAATAGTGTATATATAGGTTTGTTATTGTGTATACTTAGAACAAAACAAGAAAATATTGAAATACATTAGACATTGGTCCTTATGATTTATACCCAACATACTGCATATTTATGTTATGCATATATAGTGTTCCAAATTTGCATATTTAGTATGAACAAAGTGTATTACAATAAAATTTTAATAGTGTGCTTATTTAGATCACCTTTCCCAAGGTAAGACAGTGTGTACTATTCATAATCGTTGATTTGGATTTTTAAGTGGCTATGATTAATTCAATTTTTTATTGGTTTTTTTCCTTTTTTCGGGTCAATTAAGGGTATAATTATAATTGTCTAATCCTATTCCTATAGCGGTTTTATTTTCTCTCTAATCACGCGATTTTTGGCAGCGGTTTTGGTATCCTTTGATTTTTTTGAATCTTTTTTATGGAGTGCGATTGTAACTGCCAGATTTAATGGCATTATTTTAGGGGGCATTTTTCTTTTCAAATTTCTTCATTTTTTTCAGAATCCAGCATAGTTAGGGTTCTTTTGCTACTTAGATAACTATAGATAATGCATATTTAGTTGGTTTTTGTTGCACACTGCAGATTTAGTTTTTACACACTGCATAGATAGTTTTTAGATAATGCACAGTCAATTGATTTTTGATGCATAGTTATGACATTTTGCATAGTTAGGTATATGTACTGCATATTTAGTTTTTTATACTGCATAGATAGCCTCTAGATAATGTATACTTAGTTGATTTGTGTTGCATAATTTATGATACTTTGCATAGTTGGGTATATGTACTACATATTTTTTTTTTACACTGCATTAGTTTTTAGAAAGTGCGTACTTAGTTGATTTTTGTTACATAATTTTCAACAATGCAACATCTTATAGATATATGTATCGTTTCACAAGTATCTATGCATCGTCTTCTTCGTGAAAATTACAACATTTTTTAAGAGTTTGTTGTTAATTACCAGTTTCAAGTTCTCCATCGATGTCTAAACCATCGATATTGCTGGATGGGGTTTCTTTTGCCATTGATGATTATTCATCATCATGATTCAAACTTATTGTATTGATTTTGGTTGTTTCTATGTAATATTGAATCGTTTTTCTCTAGGTTTTTTACTGCAAATATGATGAATTCGCTAATAGCGATGATTAGAGAGAAGACTGTTCTGAATTTGCAATGAGGAGAAGGTTGTTATGGAAAGTAGATTTTAATTGATATTAGTTTCTCACTCTATACCGTAAGCCATAATTAGATTAGGATGTTGATTGTGTTTTGACAATCTTACCCTTTAAGGGATTTAATTAATTATTTAATGTAATTTTAATCCTTTTAATCCTAGCATTTGGTTATTGTAGGGGCATAGTTGAGATTAGTCTATCATGCCTCACCGCATGCTATGGTCTCACCCGCACACACTAGACAAATTATATATATAGGGGATAATTAAAAAAAACATAGAGATGTTTCAAAATTATAAAAAGCCCCAACAGCTGGTTTGATTATATTCTAAATTTAAGGTGGTAAATGTAATATTTCTATACATATCAGCGGAATCAAACCTCAACGAACTTTTTTTTTTTCCAAATTTCCAAAAACTTTAAAAAATTTTTTGTAGTTAGCCCAAACCTCAGGGGTTTTGTAGTTAGCCCTGTATAGAATTTAAAGTGAGTAAATATTTTTAGTATTTTGTCCCCACTGAAATCTCAGGTTCAAATATAGTGAAAATAATGTTTTCTTATCTGATAACAATCCAAAAACAACTGGCAGGCACTTACAAGGTCCTAATAAAAATCATCCAACATTAATAGTACCATATTGACACTGCTTTAGTTGGAAGATTGTAGCTGTTTTATGATTCTTAATTTTGATATTTTGCTTATGTTTTGATTTTTTGTCCTAATAAATAATATAATGTTGTTGCATCTTGCTATCAAATTATGACTAAGAAACATTTGTCTTACATCGTAGTTGATCTGTTGCTGATTGCATTATATATCCACACTTCATAATTTACTTGATAAACTCTTCGACAGTTGATAACTATTTCTCTTGGATGGACATCTGAAAAACTCACATTATCCCCTGAGATTTGGGCCAATTAAAAACAAATCTAAGAGATGTTTTAAAATTACAAACAAAAAAAAATCATGAGGTCTGATTACGTCTTAAATTTAAAGGGTAAACTGTAATATTTTTATAAATGTCAGAGGGGTTTGGAAATATATTTTTTTTTTACATATGAACGAAAAATGTAGGATGAAATCAAACCTTAAAAGGGATTTTTTGCAAAGTAATTAGCACGAACCTTAGGTTTTCTTTGCAATTATCCCTTTTGGAAAAAGGCTTTCATGTTTATCAATTGTAGGCTCGTCACTATCATCATCAACTGCACCTTAATGCCTACGAAGTTGGGGTCAGTAGCATGAAGTTTTATAGTGTCAATTAATTGTCTAAAATTAATAACAGTATAAATTCATGCAAAAAGCGAAGCATCATAGTTTTACATCAGATTCCCATCGCAACCTTGGTACGAAGGAAAAATTGAGATGAAATTCCAAAACCATCACCATCATAGATTTTGCTTGCTATATCTTCGTCGTTGACATGCTTTTTGGTCAACAATGTGAAACACAAGCTAGAAACAATCTGGATATTAGAAAATGCGAAAGAAAATAATTTAAATGTGTGAGTTTTTATTGATAAAGACCGAGTTGTAACTCCGGTAGATCGGTTGCCAAATTGGTAAGGTTTCATTACAGAGCATTTATTGAAGTATCAAAAAAGTCTTTATCAAGTATTAAATGACTCGTATATTTAGTGGGGAAGTAATTATTGCCCTAAACTTTGAGTGGGACACATGTCATTATCTGATCTTGCATGAGTTGCATGCTTACCAGCCAATATCTTTTTTATTGTTTTACTTTCTTGGCAGCTGCATGACAGGTGGCATCTTTGTTTGCCACTGATTTTTCAATGTGACCATCGTTGATCTTTTTAGCTCATTTTATCAAACTCGGTCTTGCAAGATTTATAGTTTGCTTGTTCGACTGACTCGATTTGGTCGGTCAAGTCTCTAGGTACTTCTGGTTGGTGTTTGATGTGGCTGGACAAGTTGGACTTTGACTGGAGTATAATATTGATAGTTCTGGTCGGCTGTCAACAATCATTATTGTGACTAATACTCCAATCCCACGACAATCTTCTCCAAATTCTGTATGTATGCTTGAATAGATAAAAACCATCATCCGGAACTGATGGCTTTGGTTTGCAATGAATGATGACTTGCACAGAGATGGTAACACTTGGTTTATATAGACAACATAAATCAATAAAATGTATTCTAGTTTAAGTGTGTTGTATAATCCAACTTCAGGACACTAATGAATATATGAGAGTTAGAATTGTCCGAAGAAATATGTAGCACATGTATAAATCTTAATTAATACAAATTTTTACCCAACATGATCATGCGTAAGACGTATATAATTATATTGTTGAATATCTATCTGCCTCTATAGATGAAAATAGTTACAAAACACTGAATATAACTATTACACAGAATCCCTATGGAAAAGGGATTAGGAATTACAAATCGGATATTAAAATAAATAAAAGATAAATGCAGTAAAATAACAGAATATCAAAAATCTTTTTAAAAAACATTGAGGCTCGGATCTTGAAGTCCAACTACGGCCTCAAATGAAATAACGACTCAGGTAACTGCACAGCCCCAAGAGAACGTAAAGAGAACCAACACGGACCAAGAAAATGGCCATCAAGTTAGTGGCTACGAAAATCTAGAGAGACGTGAATACATTTTCCCGGTTTTTCAGATTTTTCTTCTCTTTTTCGAATATATGAGAATTTTCAAGAATGTAAGAGATAGAAAAAAAATGAACACAATGATATATAGTGGTTCCACTCACCTAGAGCTTAATGCACTACCTGTTAGATAAATATTTTTATCGTAATTTTGATGATTTTATTTAACTGAGTTTTCACCAAAACAATGCCCCTAAATGTTGTCCAAATACTCTAAGGATCGATTTAAAATATTTTTACTAATTTTTCGGAGTATTTTTTTAAGTTTATTTTTGACAAAAATTGGATAACACTTATGTTTCGTGTTCAACCGGTCGCCCTAGAGGGAAATCCGTGCCTGAAAGTTTGATTTATGAAACAGAAACGAGACGCGTCGAAATTTCCCGGTGGTCGACTGACGGTCGCCGATTTGCCAGGATGATTCGATTTTTAGAAAAACTCTATGTACTTATTTTTCAAAGAGTTGGACTGGTCCCCAAGGGGGTCGACCGGTCCAACCCCCTTGGACCGGTCCAACAGGACAATTTTTCTGTGTAGTTCGAAATTCATTCTTTTTGTTCAACCGGTCGACCAAATGTTTTATCAGCAAACTATCCATTGAGCAACAGACAATTTTTCATGATTTTAAGGGATTGATTTCTAACAGCTATAATCTTGATTTAATTTGCATTTTTGTAGATTTCAATCTCCAAGGAGGAGCCTATGTCTGAAAATCAAATCCAAGACCTCTCCTATAAATAGATGAAGGATTGAAGCAACATGATACACCAACACAAGTAATACAATCACAAGCAAAACTCTTGTTCTTCACTTTCATATCTTATTGTATTTAGTCTAAGTCTTACACTTGCACATCTTGAGTACTAGGTTTTATTCACTTGCACTTCAAAATTGTATACTTCATTATCAAGTTGTAATCTTGAATTTGTTTATATCATCCTAGCAAGATAACCTTGTTAGTGTTCTTTGTGGTAAAAACACACTTGGGTGATTTTAAGTGTTGAAGAGTGTGGTACTTTTCATAGGTGTAAGCAGATTGTGGTAATCTTCTTGGTGGTGTTGTAAGAAGTGCGTGGTAATCTTCAAAGGTGAAAGTGTAATAGTTTGATGCTATTAATAAAATTTCTTTTTCTTTTTCGAAATCCACTTCGAATATACCAGGGTGGTAGAAGATTAGGTCCTATGTGGGTTGAACTTCTATAAATCAAAGCGTGTTGTTTATTTTCCCGCACTTACATTCTTGCTATCATTTCTACATTCGAAAAAATTGGCATAATCTATTTATCCCCCCTCTAGATTATCGTAGCCACTTGGACTAACACTACCACCCGATATGTCCGAGTGGATTTCGGAAAGAAAATTTTATTAATCGATACCAAACAATTATAACTTGACGAGAAGAGCACCAAACTCTTCTTACACCAACAACCTTGAAGAGCACCAAACTCTTCAACACCTAGTCTATCAAGTATGTTCTCACCAAAAGAACATTTAACAAGTATATCTTGTTTTGGATGATTTTGATCAATCAAGATCACATCTCAAATGAACTTATACAACTTTAAAAGTGCAAGTGTTATCAAGAAAGAAATCCTAATAAGCAAGATGTGAAATTACAAAACTTAGGCTATTACAACAAGAATAAGAAAATGAAAGCTTGAGATAATTTGCTGAGATTTTCTTGTTGTGTTGTAGAATTGTGTGTCATATTGATCCTTCAATCTTCTTCATCTATTTATAAAAGAGATCCTAGATTTGAATTCCAACATAAGCTCCTCATATTTGAATTTTGTCTGCAAAAAGAAGATTAAAAAATCCACAAAATAATGGCCAAAAAATGACAAAGTGATAAAAGTGAAAATCTTGTTTGTTGCAACGTTCAAAATGATATGATCTTAGTTAGGGCGACCGATCGCCCTATTCCAGGTCCGTTTTGACTTAAAAACTATTCGAGCAAGTCTTTCAGATACCAATCACCCTTGATGGCAATCGGTCGCTGTCTTTTTACAAAAGTAGACTTTAAATAAATTTTGTAAGATGAAATCCGATTTTGACAGCGCCCGAAATAATTTTTTTGGTTGAAATAAAATGACTAGAGTGAAATCATCAAAATTAAAATAATTTTATTCTAACACACCACTCACACAGATCCAAGACTACCAAAAGCACCATCCAAAACACCGCACAACCCTATGAACCCCAAAACCCTAAACACTCTCAAGATTTCGATCTGCACACAAAGTTTGTGAATGAAGATAGTACACACAAAGTTTCACTATCTCACTTCTCAATCACTCATAAATCAAACGAGATGGTTGGATCGAGAGAGAGAGAGAGAGAGAGAGAGAGAGAGAGAGAGAGAGAGAGAAACCCGAGAAGTGAACTAGGGTTTTGACTTTTGAGGTTATTATGGGTTTAAATAGGTTAGATGAATGGTTTGGGTCATTGACCTAAAATATAGGGTCAAGATGAAACCAAAGAGGATCCGTAGAAATCTTGAATGGGTGCCAGAATACCCGAATGAAGAAACTGGGTAAACTCAATTGGGCTTGGCAACACAATGGGCCTAGGACTCGGCTAGAGCAATATGTAATTTGGGCAAATCACTTAGAAAATATTTTGGGCCAATATTACAACATATGTAAAGGGCAAATAATTTCGGGGAAATTGCATAAAATACCATCTTTCCGATAAATATACCACAAAATACGCTTCTACCATTTTTGTACCTATTTTTTTATTTGTTTACCTATTCTTTTTTCCTTTTTTACGCTCCTGCATATTTTTAGATTATTTTTATGTTTTTTATTTTTTTTTATTTCTATATTGCTCTATATGTTATATATGTTGTCTCGATGTTGTTTAAATTTGTTTATTTGTTGTTTTTATGTTGTTTTGATATTTCAAAATAACTTTTATCTATTTTTTATGCTGCTTTTTGTTCATGTATTATTTTGTACATTGTTTCTATTGTTTCTCTGTTGTTCTATAATATTTTTAATGTTGTTCTAATAATTTATTTTGTTGTTTCCATGTAGTGTTCAATGTGTAAATACAGTTTTTACCTATTTTTAAGCTTTTTTTATTCATGTGGTATTTTTAATATTTTTTATGTTGTTTTTGGGTTGTTTCTATACCGTTTTTAATGTTGTTATGATGTTTCTTTGTTGTTTCCATGGAGTTTTTGATGTTTAAATACAATTTTTTTACCTATTTTAAGCTCTTTTTGCTCATATAGTATTTTCTATATTGTTTCTGTTTTGTTTCTATATTATTTTTTGGTTGTTTTCATGTTTTTTATGTTTTCATACACTGGATCAAAAATTGAATCGTATTTTTTTATTCATGTTGTTTCTATAATATTTTTAATTTGTTTGGTTTTAATATGTGTTGTTTTTATGTATATATTTCTTGATTTTTTATAAGACTTCGAATATAAAATGAATTATTTAATAGGGGCAAAATTTATTTTTCATTGAAATTTTATTGAAAGAAACATGTTTGAAATATGTTCGAAACAATCTTGAAACAATAGCGTAAAAAAATCCGAAAATTTTGGCGGGAACATAAATTTGTGTAAAAAAAGGGCGGGATCGTAAATTTGTCCAAAAAAGTATTGGGAAGCGTAAAAAACTATCATTGTCTCCAAAACATGGGGCAATTGTGTCAAAAGCCCAATAATTTCTCTGGTCCTATAACTTGGACTATTTTTGTGGTTAGTCATCTAAGTAGTCACCTTTAAATTTTAGTCCAATATCTTTTAAAATTTTGGACATTTAGTCCTATTTTGACCGAAATTGTGTGGATTTTGATGATTTGACACAAAAATTGACATCAAAACATTAAAATCTTCAAATTTTGTGTCAATTTTTGGTAATTTGATGTGTCAATTTTTATGCTAAATCACTAAAATCCTTAAGTTTCTTAGACACATTATCATCCACCAGTCCTAGTTAGTAATTACAATAAAATTACACAATGTTTATCAAAATTGGACTAAATATCCAAATTTTTAAAGATGTTAGATCAAAATTTAAAGACAACTACTTAGAGAACTAAATCTCGAAGTAGTCCAAGTTACAGGACTGAAAAAACAATATTTTCCCCTTATGTAAATAATTCTAACTTGTAGTCCATTCTAGTTGTGAAGACACATATTCAAAGTTTATTTGAAATGTATGGTGAATTAATTGTCAGAGTTACAGGCCTTAAAAAAAGATAAATAGCTTCCAATCAAGTTTAAGATGTCTTGTACAAATCATAAAGGATATCGAACATGTTCAGCAGTCATATTCTCATGAAAACAGGCTTCGAACTCCACATGTGAACATCTATTACTTGGCATAATGTCACTAGCGAACTCAAAACTCGAGTTTTGCACCCTTCTCTAATTTTTATCCTTTTTCCTTATTAGCTACAATAAAACATAAGCCATCACCTTACATAGATACACTTGAATCTTGCATCGTCTCTCTTTATCTTCTTTATCCAAGTTAAGTGCAATGACAACTTATATAATTACCTCACCCTGATTCCTCAACGCAATTAAATATGGAACTCCAATTGGAATAAGTAAAAACCATATGTAGAAATTGACCCAAATAATCAAACCTGAATATGAGGTCCCATCACTCTTGTCAAAAGTAGCAGCTTGTTGCACAAGTTGACAATGAGGCAAATGTATTGATTAAAGTCCATATTTTTTCATTGGAGGAGGAGAGTGCTTTAGGAAATTATTATTATTATTATTATTATTATTATTGATTCTTCTCAAATTTGACTTTATATAAAATTATCAAGATCTACCCTATTTATACTAGGTCGTGTTCCTAATCAATTGCTAGAACTACTTTATTCCATTGCCTAGAATGCCTAAAAACATCTTTGACTCATCCATCAAAATATCTACCTTATTTTTGCCATCTCTATCTCACCCCATTGCACCAAATAAAAAAAAAAAAACTTTCTCCAACCCAACTCTAAACTTCACACCAAATTTGGTGTAATACAATTATTCCCTCTTTGCCCCCCAATTTCTTCTACCTCAAACTTAATTGTATCCTACATTTGATATATAATTCATCTGTAATATGGTTTTAGTTATTTAAATTTTGTATATAGTTATTATTTTGGATGAACAATTATAATAACTAACAATAGTTAATATTTACCAATAAATTATTATATTTTAAACTTAAAATTCTCTATAAACTACAGTAATTAATATAAAAAAATAAAATTTAATTAAAAGAGCATCAAAGTCATTTGTTATTTATTTTGCAATTTAGTATTTTTATTTATTGTAATATTAGTTGTAATATTTATTTTGCAATATAATTAATTAATATAATATTAATTAAATGTAAGTTTTTATTTAGTTACATTAATTAGTAATAAAAAATAAGCAAAAGAATAATTGCATGAACAAATAAATTTGTTATTCCAAAATGAAAAGAAAATATTAACCTACTCATTTGGTGTAAGATTTGATGTAATGAGTTGGAAATTGTTTTTTTTTACTTTGTCAACATTTTCTCCATTCACCTTCACAATCTTTCGGTTCCCTCTGTATGAGGCTTTTGATTTCTCTCTAGGAGAATAGTGGTCACTTTTGGAGGCAAAACTTCAGCTTTTTAAAATTTCAAATTTCTTGGTTGGTGGTAGCTCAGATCCATGGAGAATCTTCATCTTCAATGCTATTCTAACTTCCTTTACCACGTGCTTTAATCCATATTCTATCCTCTCTCCTCCTTTCCTGTCTTTTTTGTTTTGTAACTTCTTATTATCCCCTGTTTTTTTCATTTTTGTACGTTTTATCTGTTATTTTCTTCTGCTTGTAATCCTGCGGGTTATCTTGATTCTAACATTTTTCTTTCTGGTTTTTATCGTTTTGTGTTTTTGTCTTGTAGGAATCTTCGCATGTTTGGCTTTCCTTATTCAGAGGTTCACGGTCCAGAGTTGGGTTTTCGCTACTATGGCCGACAAAATTACTGGGTGTCTTCAAAAATTCACATTATCGGTGGAAGAAAAAATTGGCATTCTTCTAGATGATAAAGATATCAGTATCAGTATGGTCGAATGCGAAATGAGCCTTTTTGGCAAAATTTTTGGGAAAAAGTTTGTTAATTTTAGTGGGTTCAAGAGAACTCTTTCTGCGATTTGGCCGACTAAACAACCTTTTGTTATCAGAGACCTAGGGCATAACTTTTTCCAATTTGTTTTCAAAAAATAAAGATGATAAGAGAAAAAATTTGAATGAAAAGTTTGGAACTTTGATGGTCAATATATATTACTTAAAGAATGGGTTGAGGATCTTAAGATTAAGGATGAATGTTTTTCGTATGTGGATTTTTGGGTCCAAGTGTGGAATCTCCCAGCTCATTGGTTATCTTCAGAGACGGGATTAAAAATTGGTAAGATTTTCGCCAAAGTTAAAGATGATCTTGTATCAGACGGAGGTAATTTCCAAGGTAGACACATTAAACTATTGGTTGTTGTGAATTTGGAAAAATCACTTTTGAGGGGTACATTTATTAACTTAGGAAGCAAATCAGTTTGGGTGGGTTTTAAATATGCAAATTTGTTAAATCTGTGATTCTATTGCGGAAAAGTGGGTCATTTGGAAAAACTTTGTGATGATAGAAAAAAGATATTGAAATGAGGCTCTTAAGGTTGGCCAATATAGTGAATGGCTATGTGCGGGATTTCCAGGTTCCTACCAAAACAAAGATAAAAATAACTAGCTTAAAGAGAAGCCTCTTACTATTGACCAAACTTCCAAAGCTCTGGTTGATCAAACTTCCATAAATCCAGTTGTGTGTATTAATTCGAATACCAAGAAGAAAGAATTTATTTTTAACGCAGAATCGGCTGATCCGGGGTTGAGTAATGAGGAAAACCCAGAATCTTCTTGGATGGGGGCACACAAGGAGAACTTTGCAAAACCAAGTAACTGCAACCTAGGAGATAATTGGGAATGGGCGATTGTTGTTGGTAATAAAGAGGATATTGCGACTGATAAATCTCTTTTAGCTATTTCTACCTTATTTGCACTTTAATGCTTGCGAAGGGAATGAACTTGATGCTATGGAGTTAGTTCTTGTCCCAATTGAGGATGATTTCCTCTTATTTAGGCGGTATTTCTAATATAGTAGTCTTCACAAAGCGGTGTCACGGGAAGGGAACATGGTAGATTGTAATCTTTTAGTGGTTAGTAACTCAGGGTTGCATCCCTCGGGCTCTTTGAGCTAGTTGGAACTAAAAAAGGTTTTCATTTTATCGACGATGATAATTTGGAGGAGATAACAGTCCGACATTCTGAATGTGGTGCTAGGAAAAAACCTAAGATAAAGGTTGAAAACAAACAGAAGAAACAGGTGGTGGTAGCCAACCTTGATTGGCCCCAAAGTAAATTATGAAGGTTATGGTGTGGAACTATAGAGGACTGGGAGGGCCCTCAACAGTTTCCCAATTCAAGGAGTCGTGGAAACTCCAAATCCCAGACTTATTTTTTCTCTGTGAAACTAAAAAGAAAACTACCTTTATTGCTACTATTTGTAAGAAGCTTAGATTGGATAATAGGTGGAAAAGTGTAGATCCTGTTGGATTGAAAGGGGGTTTGTTTATCGGATGGAACGAGAAAGTTTATGTTTCTCAAATCTTTAGTAATGAATTTTGTATTGAAGTTAAATTCTGTAAAGAAGGGGATAAGAATAATTTTTGGGGCATCTTTGTTTATGCTAGCACTGATTCTAAATTTAGAGAGATTCAATGGGACTAGGGAATTTTACTGACCTTTGCAGAAGTAAGGATAAAAAAGGGGGTGTTTGTAGATTGGCTTCTAGCTTCACTAGATTCAACTCCTTCATTGCCAATATGCAGATGTCTGAAATCCAAACTACAAATGGCCCCTTTACTTGGGCTAATATGTTAGATAAATGTTTTTATCAAGATTTTGATGATTTTG
The DNA here is from genome assembly GCA_016081115.2 of Rehmannia glutinosa. Taxonomy (NCBI): domain Eukaryota; kingdom Viridiplantae; phylum Streptophyta; class Magnoliopsida; order Lamiales; family Orobanchaceae; genus Rehmannia; species Rehmannia glutinosa. The sequence goes on along the minus strand of CM071926.1, from coordinate 26,557,100 downwards.
TTTTAATAAGTTTTTATACCAAAACAATGTTTTTATATGTTGTCCAAATACTCCTAAATGATTTAAAATATTTTTACTAATTTTTGGAGTATTTCTTAGAGTTTTTAATTTGATAAAAATTGGACAACACTTTTGATGGTTTTGTTTAAATTGGTTTTTACACCAAAACTATGTGTATAAATGTTATCTAAATACTCTCAAATGATTTAAAATGTTTTTACTAATTTTTTGGAGTATTTCTTGAAGTTTATTTCTGAAAAAAATCGGACAACATTTCAAAGGGAGGTCGAATCGGTTGCCCAAAGTGGTCTTCACCAAGATAAGAAAACTCAAAAGAACATGCAGGCTTGAAAAAAGAGGAGGGGACCGGTCCAGGAGGGCCGACCGGTCGCACCCCCGCAACCCCTACCGGATCGCACTATTTTTTTTTCAAATTCTATGCTATTTTGTGACAAAGAAAATTCCTCTGTGACAGCAAGATTTGCTTTTGATTTTTGTACAATATTTCTACATCTTGTGATCTTCTTTTTGTAGACAAAAGTGAAGATAGAGGAGCCTATGTTGGGAGCCTATGTTGGTGAAGCTTCCCTATAAATAGAGGATGAATTGAAGACACAAGATGTAACACACAAGCAAATACACAACAAGAAATCTGCAAATTTCCAAGTTTTCATATTCAACACTCTTGTTGTATTTATAGCCTAAGTATTTCACTTTCACATCTTGAGGTCTAGGCTTTATTTCTTGATTACACTTTGCACTCAAATTGTAATATTCATTATTGAGTTGTAATCTTGATTTTTGGTTATCATTTCAACACAAGATATCCTTGTGAGTGTTCTTGTGGTAAGAACACACTTGGATGATCTAGGTGATAGGTGCAAGAAGATTGTGGTGATCTTCTTATGAGGTGTTGAAGAAGTTGGTATTCTTCAAGGTTGAAGATTGTGGTAATCTTCACAAGGTGTCGTTGAAGGAAGATTGTGGTAATCTTCAAAGGGAGATTGTGGTAATCTCCAAAGGTGGTGTTAAAGAAGAGTGTGGTGCTCTTCAAGGTGTTGTAAGTTGAATTTGTATTAATTTGGTAATTAATAAAATTCTTTTTCTTTTTGAAATCCATCCCAGGATATATCTTGGGGTGGTAGTAGATTAGGCCTAGGTGGGTTGAACTACTATAAATCAACGCGTGTTGTTTACATTCCGCACCTTTATTATTGTCTTTGAGCATTCGGTTAGAAAAGAGGAAGAATCGGAAAGATGGAGATAATCTATTCACCCCCTCTAGATTAATTGACTTACAAGTGGTATCGAGCCAAACTATTTGGCAAGCTGCGTTCCACATTGCGAGTAAAGAGAACGATCACCGGCTACGAATGAAGTCTACCTTATCGAAATGGCGCCTCCACCACCAAGCCACCACTATTTGATTCCAAAAATTATATATTTTGGAAAGAAAGAATGGAATGTTATCTACAAAGTTGCGGGTTCGATATTTGGAAACTTCGTAAATGAAGAATCCATTCCGATGATCGACACACCACACACCTCCAAAGGCCTCAAAGAGCTCAATGATGAAGAAAAGAAAATCATCTCCTTTAATGGCAAAGCTCTTAATATTTTGTATTGTTCACTTACCATTTTGGAATACAATCATATTGTAGGAATTAAATCGGCACATGAAGTATGGAGAAAATTAGAAGAAGTATATGCAAATGAAAGGAGCCACTCAAAAGCATCTACTTCTCAAATGGATACAAACCCAACATGGGATGAGCTTCCTACAACTTTTCGATGAAAACGAACGATGTCTTATGGGCTTCAAGAAGAAAACGAGGTAAGTTCAAAACCCTCCACTTCTTATGATAATGAATTACAAAATGATTATAGTGATTTGCAAAATGATTTTGATGAACTTCAAAATGAATTCCAAAGCTTACTTGTTAAATATAAAAATTTGAAAAAGGAATTCAATATTTTGAAAATTGATAAGGATAATTTATTTTCCCTCTTATGAATCACTTTCATGTGATCACACCACCACACTTGATAAGGTTAGAAACCTTGAAAAAGAAAATAGTACTCTTGTTGAGGATATTAATTGCATGAAAAATGATTTATCAAAATCCAACTTGAGTACCGATAAAATGACCAATATTATTGATGTTCATAGTTGTGATAATTTGAAACAAGGACTTGATCATAAGCTAGTGTTGTTAATTATGTGAAAAGAAATCAAGTCCCTATGCATGTTGGTCATTATGCTCCCAAAATTACTACTTGTTTTTATTGTGGTAAAACGGGTCACACGGTTAATACTTGTCGGGCTAGAAATAGCTCTAATTATTATTGGAGACCTAAAAGTCTCAAAGCTAATTCCAAAGGAGCCAAACACTTGAGGGTACCACAAAACAATGTCATATTAGGTACCCGGCGTAATAATAAAGGAAAATTCATACCGCCAAGAAGATATCAAATGCCCGTGTCATTTGATCAAAGGAGAATACACCATCACGATAAATTTCCAAGAAGAGGATATAATCAAAAATGGGAAGTACATAATCCTTGGAAATGGCAAAGTCATCATCAACAAGATGATTTTCAAAGAAGAAGACACTATCAAAAATGGGAAGGACAAAACTCTAGAAATGGGCAAAATTGGAGAAGGCATCATCAACAAGATGATTTCTCAAGAGGAAGATAATACCAACAAAGGGAGAGACACAACTCGTGGAAATGGCGAAATTGGTAAACCGTATCTCTCCATTTAAATATACATTTTATTTTGTTAATTATGCATGTTTTTATTTGTGCAAAAGAGTTTTCAAATATTTTTTAAATTGAGGTCTTCAATATATATTTGTGTTTTTAAAATATTTTGAAAAGGAGACCTTGTATGATGATTTTATAAAATCTTGTGTTTTTCTTAGAACTTGTATGTTCATTATCTCTTATGAATTTTTAAAGCATAATATAATTGTGATATCTTTTATTGCTTTAGCCTACACTTCTATTACTATGTTTTTGGGCAAAATTTGTTTTAAGAATTGTGTAGGATTTATATATCTTCATCAATGGTTATGTACTCATTATTTAGAGAGACATAAACTATTGAGGTACGTTCTTCATTGTTATTCATCTCATAGACTCGATATATTTTTGTCATATGCCTATGTGCTTGATTTTCAAGATATTTCATAGTATTTCATACAAATGCCATTAAGAGGATTATTTCGAATTTTTGTAATGCACTATTCATTAAAGCTTGTTTTATCCGAGACTTGTAAAGGATTATTTTTTATTTTGATAAAACATTCGATTTTTAATCATGCACTTGATTGCACATATTTATATACTCTTGTTCAAATACTTCTTTCAAATGAAGTCTCAACTATATGCTCTCGGACTTTCAAACATTTCAAAAGAGACCTTATATAGCTTTCTAAGCATATTTGAACTTGCATGTTTTTTTTTAACTCTTGATGATTTTTCCTAAAGCATAGTATGTGTTACTTATTATAGTGTCTCAATGATTCAATATTACTATGCTCTTGTGCAAGATATCTTGTTAAGACTTTGCATATTTAGTAGCTATTCGCATTTCACTTGCTTATTCTTGTTTTAAGAAAATTTCAAGCTTTACCAAATGGATGTTAAATCCAATTTTCTAAATGATTTTATTCAAGAAGAAGTCTATATAAAACAACCTCCGGGGTTTAAAATTTTTCTAGGCCAAATGATTTTTATAAAAGGCCTTATATGGTTTAAAACAAGTACCCCGTGTATGGTTTGATAGACTTAGTTATTTTTGCTAAATGGTTTTACAAGAGGTAAAGTTGATTCTACTCTACTTGTTTTTTGAAGAAGAGCAAGATTGCTTACTTGTGCATATTTATGATTTTTGGTGCTACTAATGAATTTTTGGGCAAGATATTTTTCTAAGTTGATGCAAGGTGAACTTGAGATGAGCATGTTGGGGAAGCTCAAATTCTTCTTTGAACTTCAAGTTAAACAATGCCAAGAAGGTGGTTGTACTCAACAAAAGAAGAAGTGAGGCATTAAAAAAAGGAAGAACCATCTCAACCTCTATGGCTACCAATGAAAAGATTAACAAAGGTTGAGGAAGGCATGTTCATTGACAAACAAGTTCGAGGTACGTCTTCTTTTATTATTTCCATAGACTCGACATTCCATATGCCTTATGTCTATATGCTCGACTTCAAAACCATCTCAACGAATCTCATTTAAGTGCCGTTAAAAGAAATTTTCAAATGTTTAAAAGGCACTTCTACTTATGACTTGTATATCCAAAATATTAAAACATTCTTATTTTTCCGGGATAACAAGTTCGGTGTTCACAATTTATCAAAATATGGTTCGTCATAATCGAACTAAACATATTGAGATTCGATATCTTTTTCTAAGGGATTGCGTTTTTAACAAAAACTTGAGATGTGTTTAATTCCGTCTCAAGGATAACTCGCGGACTTTTTAATCACTCACCGCCGAGTATTTTATCTCATTTCGAGCTTGATTATGACATAATGTATATTGAATGACGTCTACGTTTGCATTTTGCACGCCTTTAAAACTTAGGGGGCAAAAAAAATCGGATTTTAGGTTGAAAATTCGGATTTTGGAAAAACCGACAGATAAATGGGTCGAAAGGGTTGAGGGCAACAACCCGTCGCCCTCAACGCCGACCGTCGCCTTAGCATAAAATTCGATTAAAATTTGCCTTCAAAGATTCTTCATTTTAACTTATTTTGGCCATTTTTCGCCCCTTTGCCAAAATCACACAAACTTCACTTCAAATTTGTTTTCTTGCATATGTTTTATATTTTGGACTTTATTAAGCTCGATTATCATCATCATTGCTCATCTTTACCGAATAAATGGTAAGAATTCTACTCCATTTGCTCAATGGGTTGAACCTCGAGATTTTGACTTATTTGCAAAATTCTTGATGCTAGTTTCATATGAATGTGATGAACTTAATATTTATGATGTATTGAATGTTGTTTGAACTGAATTGGTGATGAAAAGTTTTGGCTTAAATGAATTTCAAAAGAGTTATATTACTCTTGTTTTATTCAATACACGCCAAGTGTTCGACAAAATATTTCAATGAAAAATTCATCACCTACATGAGTCTCTCGATTTGAAAAGTCTTATAAGTTTATAGAGATCATGTTTTATCAATCAAATGAGCTTTTGCAAGTCAATTGGTCAACTTTTCCCTTTTATTTGGAATTTAAGCTTCAATTTTCAAAAAGCTCGATAAATCGATAAATTTGCGCACTTTGATATGAATATATGATGTTTTTATCGTGCTAACATTCTTTTTGATGATTCCAAAGGGGAGAAACAGAAAACGCTCATACGCTCAAAGAAGCGAAAATAAGCTTGCAAGAAAAGCTATAAGCTAGTGGCTCTTAAAAGCCATAAGCTGTGAATATTGCTTAGTCCATTTGATGTATTGTGAACTTTTATGCTTGACTAATGATGCTTTGTGACAGGGGGAGCTTATAAGCTCATGGAATTCAAGCTTAAGTTGTGAAAGCTAAGCTTTTAGCTTTTAGTTGTTGCTTGTATACTTGTTCTTGATATGCATATTGATAGGGGGAGCTTGTGGAAAAATGATTTTGAAAAATCTTTGCTCCTATCCTTGTGTGCTTGTACTTATGATGAATCTTGCTTGTAATTGATTGTTGTTTTAAGACCGGAAAATTTGTTTTGTTTTAAAATCGACCTTCTAAAATTGTTTTGATTTGTAATCATCAAAAAGGGGGAGTTTGTTAGATAAAAGTTTTTATCAAGATTTTGATGATTTTGTTTTAATAAGTTTTTATACCAAAACAATGTTTTTATATGTTGTCCAAATACTCCTAAATGATTTAAAATGTTTTTACTAATTTTTGGAGTATTTCTTAGAGTTTTTAATTTGATAAAAATTGGACAACACTTTTGATGGTTTTGTTTAAATTGGTTTTTACACCAAAACTATGTGTATAAATGTTGTCTAAATACTCCCAAATGATTTAAAATGTTTTTACTAATTTTTGGAGTATTTCTTGAAGTTTATTTCTAAAAATCGGACAACATTTCAAAGGAGAATTTGTTCGCCCAGCCGGTACCTAAAGATAAGAAAACTCAAACAGAACATGCGGGGCTTGAAAAAGAGGGAGGGGGATCGGTCCGGGGAGGGCCGACGGCCGCACCCCCGCAACCCCTACCCGGATCGCACTATTTTTTTCAAACGGCCGCCCTATGCTATTTTGTGACAAAGAAAATTCCAACCTGTAACTGTGACAGCAAGATTTGCTTTTGTTTTTTGTACAATATTTCTACATCTTGTGATCTTCTTTTTGTAGACAAAAGTGAAGATAGAGAGCCTATGTTGGTGAAGCTTCCCTATAAATAGAGGATGAATTAAAGACACAAGATGTAACACACACAAGCAAATACACAACAAGAAATCTGCAAATTTCCAAGCTTTCATATTCAACACTCTTGTTGTATTTATAGCCTAAGTATTTCACTTTCACATCTTGAGGTCTAGGCATTATTTCTTGATTACACTTTGCACTCAAATTGTAATATTCATTATTGAGTTGTAATCTTGATTTTTGGTTATCATTTCAACACAAGATATCCTTGTGAGTGTTCTTGTGGTAAGAACACACTGGATGATCTAGGTGATAAAAAGAAGATTGTGGTGATCTTCTTATTGAGGTATTGAAGAAGTTGGTATTCTTCAAGGTTGAAGATTGTGGTAATCTTCACAAGGTGCCGTTGAAGGAAGATTGTGGTAATCTTCAAAGGGAGATTGTGGTAATCTCCAAAGGTGGTGTTAAAGAAGAGTGTGGTGCTCTTCAAGGTGTTGTAAGTTGAATTTGTATTAATTTTGGTAATTAATAAAATTCTTTTTCTTTTTGAAATCCATCCCGGATATACTGGGGTGGTAGTAGATTAGGCCCTAGGTGGGTTGAACTACTATAAATCAACGCGTGTTGTTTACATTCCGCACCTTTATTATTGTCTTTGAGCATTCGGTTTGAAAAAGAGGGCGAAATCGAAAAGATGGAGATAATCTATTCACCCCCCCTCTAGATTATCGTAGCCGCTTGGACTTACATAATAATCGAAGTGGAAAAGGTTTTGTGGAAGAAAAGTTGGACCCTTTTTTGGCTCAAGTGAATGGATGATCCAATCCCCTCATGCCCAGGTGCACCAGGTTTTTAAATTCTCTTCGGATCATGTCCTGTTGATTCTTGAGTCTGATTCAGAAAAAAAAAAACAAAAAAAAATGTTTTATTTTGATCGCCATTGGCTTGGTAAAGAAGGATTGGATGAAATGGTTAAAAATGCATGGGGGGCCAGGCTCAGAATCATTCAATGTTTCAAGTCCAGTCAAAGATTAAGGATTGCAGGATTGGTATTCTAAAATGGGCGTCTAATCAAAAACCAAATTCAGTTGTGGAAATTTCAGAGATTAAGAAGGAAATGGAATGTGAGAGAACTCTTGGAGGTGATAGAGATTGGAACTTTTGGTGTCAGTTGAAAAATAAGTTGAACAAAGCATATTCTCAAGAGGAAATTTTTTGGAAACAAAAGTCTCGAATCCAATGGTTGAAAGAAGGGGATAGAAATACAAAATTCTTCCATGCTTCTACTATCCAAAAGAGATCAAGGAATCAGTTGTTCAAGCTTACCAAAGATGATGGGTCAGTGATCGAATCTCTGCAGGAAATAGAATCCTCAATTTGTAATTTTTACTCCCATCTCTTTACATCTGAAGGTTCCTCCGGTAATGTGCAATGTTTGAAGGGGGTCCCATTATCAATTTCTGAAGCTCTGAACAAGGAACTCTTGCAACCTGTTGAGGATCCCGAAGTCAAAAAAGCTCCTTTGATATGAACCCCCACAAAGCCCCCGAGCTTAGATGGTATCTCCCCCATTTTCTTTCAATATTTCTGGAAATATATTAATGGCAATATCTGTGAAGCTGTGAAAAGGTTTTTCAAATATGGTCGCTTGCTCAAAAGTATTAGTCATTCTCTTATTACTCTTATTCCCAAATGCAAAAATCTCTCTTCCATGTCACACTATAGGCCTATTAGTCTTTGTTCTGTGATTTACAAAATTATTTCCAAAATCATTGCCTTTCGACTCAAAAACTGTCTCACTTCTTGTATTTGTGAAAACCAATCGGCGTTTATTTCTGATAGACAGATTCTTGACATTGTTGTGCTTTCTCAAGAATCCATTCACTTTCTGAATAGACATAGATCTGGGAAAAAATAGTTTATGGCAGTGAAATTAGATATGGCCAAGGCGTATGTTAGGGTTGAGTGGGAAGGCTTAAGGTGGTGATGTTACAAATGGGATTTGCTCATGCTTTTGTTGATAGAATCTTTACGTGTATTTCTTCATCAGCCTTTTCGTTTAATGTTAATGGTGCCGATGTTGGTTTTGTAAAACCCTCTAGAGGTCTGAGACAGGGTGATCCAATTTCTCCATACCTTTTTTTGATTATCACCGAAGTTTTCTCAAATCTTATTAGAAATGCTGTCTTGGATGGAAATTTTAGGGGTATCAAAATGTGGAAGGTTGGTCCTGTAATTACTCATTTATTATTTGCGGACGACTCCCTACTCTTCTGTGAAGCCAATTCATATCAAGCTTCTGTGATTTTGAACATCTTATCGCAGTATAAGGCTTTTTCGGGTCAACTTGTTAATTGGGATAAATCTAGTATTTTTTCAGTAAAAATACCCCATGATGTCCAAGTTAGTATCGCTTTCGTTTTTAAAGGGATTCAGAAACATGCTTCTAGTAGGTATCTTGGTTTTTCATTGGGTATTGGTAAAACTAAAAAAGAGACATTTTTCCTATGTGATTGAAGTTGTGCATAATAGATTGAACAATTGGAAGAATAACTTCCTCTCTTTTGCTGGCAAAGAAGTGCTCATAAAATCGGTATTGGAAGCTCTTCCTGTTTTTGTTATGTCTGTTTTTAAACTTCCTGTGAGTCTTTGTCAGGAGTTAAAGAAGTTGATTGCTAGATTTTGGTGGGGCTCAAAAGATGATGATTCTAGGAGAATCTACTGGAAAAGTTGGTTTGGTATATCATTGTCGAAGGATGAGGGAGGTCTTGGTTTTCATGATTTGAATGTTTTTAATGATGCATTGATTGCTAAACAAATTTGAAGAGTCATTACCAAGCGTAATTTGCTTGTTAGTAAAGTGTTAAAAGCTAAATATTTTCCCTTGGGTGATCTGATGGAGGGTGAAGTTCCTAATCATGCATCTTGGCTTTGGAGGTGTTGGATGAAGACTAGGTATATCTTGAGGAAAGTAATGAGATTCTCTGTGGCTAATGGAAGATCAATTAATATTTCGACATCCCCATGGATTCCAAATTCCCCCTCTTTTAAACCTCGAGCTGAGATTTCTTCAAACTTCAATCTGGTTAGGGTTAGCGAGTTTATTTCTCAGAATGGAAAGAATTGGAAAGAGGATCTAATCGAAGAAACCTTCTGGTCTGAAGATGCTATTTCTATCAAGACAATCAAGATTTCTCTGAAAATAAGGGAGATAGATATTGGTGGCACTTTGAAAAGAATGGATTGTATTTGGTTAAATCTGCTTATAGAGAAGCTTTGAAAGATAAACTTCCAAGCCTTAAACCAGCCGAAAGTAGTACAGCAGCAGCCCATATTAAATCTCTATGTACAAGAAGCTGGAACATTCAGACCAAAAGCAAAATTCGTCATTTTCTCTGGACATGTTTTTATAAATGCCTCCCTACAAATGACCAGCTTATCAAAAGGGGTTGTGAGGTTGGTCCTATTTGTGTGTTATGTGAAAGTGATTTTGAACGTGTTGAGTAATTGGCCCATTAGCTTTATTGTTTGGCCCATGTCTTATGTGTGTAGGCCCAAATGCAACCCAAAGCCTCCTAGCCCATTTGCACTACCCAATGAGTAACCTGGGTCGCGGGTTCGGACTGCGGCACCCGTTTAATATGTTCGCGGATCCTTTATGTGTAATCTGAGCTGTTGATTATTGCCTCTTGATCTTGGCCATTCATTCGGACTATAAAACGGCACCTTTCGAACTCTAATCCTCATTCTGTATGTTTTCACTCACTCTCACTCTTCTCTCTCGAATCTTCGTCTCCGTCGCACCTTCTCTGTGAAATCCGATCTCTCATCGGAGTTCTGTGAAATCTTGTGAGTTCTTGGCAGATCTGAGTGGTTGCTTCTCTAGTTCATCTCCTTTGTGGACGAACTGAGTTGGGTCCAAAACTAGGGTTTCTGGGAAGGTTAGGGTTTGTGTGATTCAATCTTTGCTCGGGTCTCTGGGTGTAGATCTGGGTTTTAGTGAGGTTTTGTGGCAAGGCTTTGTGGTCCTTTCTTTCTTTGGTTATCTGTGGATTTCTCTGGTGGCATACCTTGTAGTTTTGGGAAAAACTGGTCCTGAGCCGAATCTTTCTGATATTCGGTTTTAGGGTTTTATCCCTCACATTCACTATTTTATCTTTACTTGTAATTTTCAGTTTTTGTACTTTACATTTCTGCAACCGAGTCTAGAGTATATTTGTATTAATAGGCTTTCAATTGAGTCTGTAATTTGTATTAGTACTTCGTGTATCAATCTATTGAAGCAGATAGATACCCAACAGAAAGCATTGAACATCTTTTCATTCATTGCTCAAGAGCCAAAATGATTTGGAAGTTAGCTCCAGTTCAATGGGAAGAAGATGTTGAGTCACTGGAAAAATTTGATTGGTGGTGGGGGAGAATCTGCGATATTGGTAAAGATGAGGTGGTTGAGGCTAGAATCCAACTTTCTACATATATCCTTTGGATTTTTCAAAAGACTTGGATAGCTGAAAATTCGATAGTTCACTTGGCTATTGATGAATGGCTCGAATTTTCTAATTCCAAGTCTGCTTCTTAGTGTTCTTCTTCTGCTCTTTTTCTAGTTTTTTGCTGATGTTGTTCCTTTTGTCTTCTTGAAGTAGGGTGTGTTTGCTCACATCAGTGCTTTGCTTTGTCTCGTTGGCTCTTTGTTTTTTTGCTGATGGAGATTGGTTGTTCATTGCCATTGGTGGTTTGGGTTGATGTTGGTTTCATTGGTGTTGATCTTCACTTGGATTTTTCATGATGGCTTTCATCCCTTGGTTGACAGATGCTGCAGTGATTATCTTGATGTGGAGGCTCTTCATGTGGGTTGCTCTGCCTTATGTTTGAATGCCCAGCAAGAGCAATGGCATCATTTGAATCATTTAGCTTTCTTTCATTTTGTTTTTTTCTTTACTTCTAGTTCTATTGCCTACTGTTTATTTGTTCCTTTCTTTGATCGGGGTGAGGGTGTGTTCTCTTTGTTACCCTGTTGTCTGGAGCATCCTCCTTGGATGTTTCTCCTGGTTTATTTGTTGGAACTTTGGGTTATTCAACCTACGAATGTAATATCCGAGTTTATTCAATGAAATTCTATCGTTTCGTTAAAGAAAAAAAAAAAGAGTTGGAAATGGTTTTTGCAAAATTACACCAAAACACCCAATTTGGTGTCATGGGTTGGAGATGCCCTATTCTAAAGAGGTTATTTATTTATTATTTTAAATATTTTCCTATGATATATTTAAAGCAACTAGTCCAGGAACTGGTCTTGTTGGACCCTAGCATTTAACGGACTCCTACTTAACTCTCATCTTAAGTAAATATTTGTGTAATTGACAAACATGCCTAACTTTCCGGAAGAAAAGACACTGTTTAAGAGGTCATTCAGAAATTATGAAAAAGGACAAACAATTCTGCACCAGGAACAAAGAAAAATTCTTCATCAAATACATTTTTACCGTACATAATGGCACAAGCGAACTCAAAACTCGAATTTTGCACCGCTCTCTTTTCCTCTCTTTCCTTTTGACTCCAATAAATAAAACATAGTTCATCACCTTACAACGATACACTTGAATCTTGCATCTTCTCTCTGTCTTCTTTGTCCAAGTTAATGCCAATGACAACTTTATATAATTACCTTTACCTGGCTCGCAATGAAATTTGAAACTCCAATTGAAATAGGTAAACCATATGTAGAAATTGATCCAAACAATCAAACCCGAATATGAGGTGCCACCATTCTCGTCAAAAGTAGCAGCTTGCCAGTTCAAGTTGTCGCAAGAATTTCTTTTATAATCCGTCTTCAGTAACCAAATGACGAAGAATTTGGTCCAGCATGCACAACCTCAAAGAATCAGTTGAGCCATTTTAGACATGGTTCTCTTGCAAGCGCCTTTTGTGGTCCCTTTCCGAATATCCAAGCCTCCCCAAACCATTTCTATCCAAAGGGCTACTAGGCTTTCTCTTCCGAACGCTCGACTTAGGCGACCGATATACCCGGTCAACTTCGTCGGACGGTTCGACTTCTCCTTCTTCTACAGTGTCAATATCATCTCCAGCCTCAGTTGGGTATTTCACATGATGAGAGTTCTCGTGCTTTGGCCTATTTGAAGGTTTTGACCAACTTAGCTTTTTTTCACGCTTAGTCTTCTCACTCTCATCAGGCAATTCAACGTCTTCCAGTTCCCTCTCAAGCTCATCCACGGGATCCACTTTACGAGTTATGTCTCCACGAGCCTTCCTCCTTTCAAAGGCAGCTTTAAGCTTCTCCTTGTCCAGCTTTTTCGCAGTATCTTGAGGTGACTGACCAACTGTAACATCCTTATTCGATAGATTTTTACTATGATGTTTGTCCTTCAGTTCTACTGCATCCCTCGGTTCGATTTGCTCATAAATCCCTTCATAATCATCCTCTCCATGCCCTTCAAGCTCAACCTTCGTTTTATTCTGGATCTCCACAGAGTTCCCCTGTCCACGCACAGCCTCTCGTTCGTGGTGTTGGCTTTCATTAATCTCGTCATCTCCCAGGCAATTTGGAATGCTATTGATTTCGGAATTTCCGTAGTCATTATTTCTCATTTGAGTGATTCTGGGAGGTACACTGAGATTATCAGCATGTTGTTGATCAGGACCTGGCCTTGATGGTGCCGACTTCAAGGACAATGCCTTTGAAGTAGCTCCACCATGTGAAGAACTATAACTGGTGACGTGTTCTTCATTAGCAGGACCTTTTGATGGAGGTCGTTGACTGCCTCCGGCACTCCCTTCGGCTTCACTAGCCTGAGATGGTGGCACTCTGTTTTGTTCGTACAACTCTAACATCTGATTGCTAACCTCTGCAAGGAACATAATTTCCAATTAGAAAGGAATTATCATATATAACCCAAAAAAATCAACATGGAGAAAAATTAAGGCATATTACAGAACTACCCCTGACTTTTAGCCTAATTACAAAAACACCCAGTTATATCTTAAAATTACAAATACCCCCTCAACATTTGTTTCTCTTTTAAAGATTGCACCCTCAAGAGGGCGTATTTGTTAGGAAAATACAAACCTCAAGAGGGTTTTGTAACATTTTAGGGGGGGGTATTTGTAATTTCAAAAAAAAAATGGAGTTCTTTGTAATTAGGCTAAACCTCAAGGGTGGTTTTTGTAATTATCCCCAAAGATTATATCATTGCAATCAATTGCATATCCTTGACCCTCCCCCTTTTCTCCTTTTATCTCTGAAATATCAACAAGAAAGCAAAATTCAAATAAATGCACTATCTTCTCAAACATTTCACGTATTCTAGTGAGATGAGATGAGAATTATTCAATGACAGCATGATGCTGATACTATTCAACATCATGAAATCAATCTGTACAAGCAACCAAAGGCGGGCAGGACACCAACCCTCCAATTGGCGTGGGGTGACATCAAACTCCTGCCACCAAACCTTCTCACCGTCAGATGGAAGCTTTACTTTGAGAAACTTGGCAGCAAGGAAAATAGCACCTGCTGCAATGTGGTGGGGCTTAAATTGCAAGCATAGAGATGTCCGGAGCCTGCACGCCGCTTTCTCGGGTCAAAAGGAGAAAAGGTAGAATGGCCATGGATAAGCACCAAGTTAAAAACTATGTTGAGTACATCATACCCATCATTGACAAAATTCCATGCAACTTGCGCTAATGCATTTTGAGCAACCTTAAATTTTTTAATTGCCTCGACGAGGGGCTTATATGGATGATGTAAATTGAGATCAAAGCCAAGCGTTCCAAGAACAAGCCTTTCTCCCAGTAAAATAAGTTCTTTTTGTTGCTCATATACCTCCTGCACAAAGGACAAAACATCAAATAATTTTCATGTAAAAGGCAATTCCAAGATTTTCTTACAAACTATATCATATAAATACAAACTTCAATATGTTACAACTTTTTCAGCCATATACATCCAGAAAGTGAAAAAGACCAAAATCAGACGGTAAAAGAAACCAAGATCAAGCAGTATTAAGCCAACAAATAGAGAAACAAAGTATACCACCTTCTGCTTGATCCTCTGCACAGCTGCAGCATCTTTCTTATGAATAATTTCATACGACACAAAAATGACATCTTTTAGAGGATGAGGAGTTTCTTCAACCTTACCCGCCAGAAACATACATGCTGTGGCAATGGTCTGCAGAAAAACATGCAAATATATCAGCTTCCAAAATCTCAATCATATTCATAGAAAGTTGCCACAGAAGAGTTGAGGGTAAGAAAGTAAACTGTTAAATCGATAATATCATCTGCACCTTAACCATTTCTATGATATCTTCATCTTATAGTCAGCCTTGTGCTATCTCCTTGTGTGCGGGAATTTTTTTTTATTATTATTATGTATAGTGTTTACTAATTCTATGCATCATAGAACAGATGTTTGAAGACGATAAGCTCATAGAAAACTCACTACCAGGAAGTGCCTTATCAAGGGCACAAAATTGTAAGCAAATAGGTAAAAAAAATTCAACTTGAGCTGAAAATTATTGAAAAGAGAGAAAACTCACTCACCCTCCTATCATTTTTTGCGTGTGACTGGCGAAGGAAGAAACGATGACAAAATATAATTGCCGTAGCAATCGTCACCTGAGGCCTGCAAAGCATCCAGCGTTGTACTAAGACAAATTGTTTAACTTATACGCATCTAAAGTATTTGATTGCAAAACTAAAGTGCAGTCAGATACCACAAGAACTATAACAGGATGGATGAGATTAGTACACAGACGTATTTTATATTGAAAAATCCATATAAAATCTACATGTCAAGAATTCACAATGGAGCCCAAAAAACCCCCATATTCTCCAACTCTTTAAGAGGTTCAAATTGGCAAACACTGTGCAGATTGGAACTTAACCACAATTCAATTGCACATACCTCTAAGATACATATAGGTCGAGTAGTCAGCCCACACTTAAACAAAATTCCATCCATTTATAATTTAGAGAAATGAAATGTTTCGTTAAACAAACTGGCGTGCCCGATATTACTTCCTCGCTATTGTTCAGTTCTTACCTATGCAACATGAACATGGTGTCCTATACTCCTCAGGGGCCAAAAAGAAGAACAAAATGAACAAAGAGCAAAAAAGGAACCCAATAAATAGAAGCACAACAGCTGATATTCCACAACTCCTACAACTGAAGATAACAGAAGTATGTAACCTCACACGAAATGCTAAAATTTGAAAGCACTTGCACATCCAAGAAAGAGAACTTACACCTTAAGCCTCATTCCTAAATCTTGTAAAAATGTGCAATATGACTTGCGGAAGTATGTCTCTTTCTTCAAATCAATTCCATCTCGTCTAGAAGGGGAATTTTCTTCAATTTCTTTCCTCGATAAATACCAACGTCCACCACCTTCTTCTGGCTTTTCCTGAGAAACCTTATAATTTCCCTCAGGTGCTCCATGATGGGAGGACTCAC
Source organism: Rehmannia glutinosa (assembly GCA_016081115.2). Classification (NCBI taxonomy): domain Eukaryota; kingdom Viridiplantae; phylum Streptophyta; class Magnoliopsida; order Lamiales; family Orobanchaceae; genus Rehmannia; species Rehmannia glutinosa. The sequence continues at coordinate 26,541,240 of CM071926.1, read as the reverse complement.
CAGACAACAGGCTAGCCATTTGCAGCTTCTTTTTCCCACCAAAATTTTCCACAGAACACCAGATGAAGTCTTTTAAGTTAACATAATATGATCAGAGCCTCAGACAACCTTCAGCCATCAACTTAATCTCAGCAAAACTAGCATAACAACAGCAGGGGAACAAACAGAGTAACATACACCTGACAATGTAATTTAGAAGGACAAAAAAAAGCACACAAATGAAGGACAGAATCGAAGAAAATGAAATCATGGATAAATACATCATAAGTAATTGTGAAAAGTACACAGGAATTTATGATTCCTTAAGCAATATTGAAAAGTCCACAAGAATTCATGATTCCGCATGCAATATTGGAAAGTTTACAAGAATTCATGATTCCGTAAGCAAATATTGGGAAGTAAACTTAATAAGTTAAATTTCACTACCCAATGTCCATTTAATGAATTAAATTTCACAACCGAATGTTCACTTGTGAGTTGAAAAAATTCTATTAAGTTTAGCCTGTGAAACAAACAACATTTGAATTGTCAAATTGCCATCTATGTTGTAGTTGTGCAACCATAATTGAGGTCTAATCAATTTTACCAATGATCGATTAATTTCTTTCCAAACAGTTTCAAACAAATGAACATATATGATGCTCCTCTCATCGATATATTACTATTCATGCATAAAATTCACTTTTTGTTCTATCTTCAAATAGGTTACATTCATCATTGATCAATCCTCACACCTAAAGCTTCTGTCAATTAAATACTGAATGCGATATCAAAATAACGCTAAACCTTAGTAAGTAAAATACAAGATGGCTCACTTCGGAACTTAATGCATTACTTTAAGTTAAAGGAAAAAATCTATATTCCCCAAATATCAAACAGGTAAATATACAGACTTGCTAATGTACACATAAAACATGAACTTAAGTTTTTCTGAATTCGCAATGTCTCGTTTATACATTATTGTGTCTACAATGTCACAGCATTTTTCATTTACGTAAAAGCTCTTTTGATTGCATACATAATCCAATTATTTATGACATCACAAGTTGATATAATTATTCAATAACTTTTGACATTTTCATAATTTATTGCCATACTCCAACCATGTAATATAAAATAAACTTAAATCTTTTTGAAAATCATTACTTTCATATAAACTTCAGAATTACAAAATATAATCGTAAATTTGAGAATATTATGGAATGTATGTCATACGTATATTAAAGGATTCAACTAGTAAAATTACTAGTATCTCATGCTAAAAATATGCAATGAATTTTCAAGCATTCATACATACACGTACTATACAATTCTAAATTATATTTTTATAGAGAGCGCTTTAAAAAAGTTTCAATCTCCCAGCCTTTACGGTACTGAAAAGCTCAGTTTCACTTGTCTGATACTCCATTAAAAGATTAGATGTTGTAATAAGAAAATTCTACAGATAAGAAGATGCGAACAAAATCACAAAAGATTCATCCTCTAGATAAAGGAAAAGGACACCAAGGAGGGATTTGGTTACAATTTTGAACTGACAGACATTCCACGTAAAGATGCATAAATCATAATGAAAAGTGATGATGCTTCCAAATTGCATATTGTGGTTTTTCTCTTTCCTACTTAAATTAGGTGAGCATCCAGTTTATTAGGTATGATAGCAAATATACAAGTTTACATTTCCAAATCGGGATTTCAAGAAATTTAACCGAATTCTGGTAGCCATACGCCAAACTGATCCAGTTTTCTTCTGGTTCTTAAAAATAAATTTGAACCTCCCTTGTGTTTGTCTCATTTTTCAATTTGAATCTCCCCATAGAACATAAGCCCAATCCTCATAAAACATCAGTTTATAAGAAATGTTTCAGCAAAACTGACAAAAAAAAATTCAGTTTTAACTTTTACCCAACCACACATATTCCGTCACAGTTGTCCATCCATACCATGTTGCAAAAACCCAAAAAAACAGTGTTCCTCAATTTGTGATTTTCAGAAACATCCATTGCTTAAACAAGAAACAGTAGCTTCAAAGAATCTATATGATAATTAACTTCAATTGCCAGACCGTCAAATATTCAGCTATGGTAAATTAACAAACTACATTCCACATTGTACAGACGCATATACATAAGCATGAATATTAGATTCAATCAATGTACCGGCATCCAATTCTGACACTTATGCCAGCCCAACAGCACTCGTGCCCCTGTAAATGTATCATAACGGAACAAATGAGTAGATCCTATAACAAAAAACAGTAAACTTCTAAAAATTCATAACCCCATTCGAAAATAAAATAGCTAGAACAACACTTAGTGACATATCAGCAATTAAGCATGTGCAAAAGAAATGCTTTCAAACCTTCCCCAAATAAATTATCCTCCGGCTGAAGGAAAAAGCAACTTACCTTTAAGATATTGTTCCACAGATTCTACTTACTCTGGAACTTAACTTAATGATAGTTCACTTAGACGCTAAAAATTTGATTATTTGAAATGCTGATCAGGGATTACTTTTCTAGTCACTTTTGCTAGCAAAAAAAATACACCGACAAGTCGTAGTCATAGCCAACACATTATCAATTAGTGATGAGAAACAAATCAAACTTCTCAAAACTCGAAATGGATAGTTAAAAGTTCGTTTGAGTTCGATTCTTCACCGTATCACACCAAGTTGAACACATTTTTTCAATTGATAGAAATAAAACTCGGCTTGATTAGTCAAAAAAGGTAAAATATGTATATAAGAACAAAACTACTCAAACTCAATTAGTGTTTAGCTCGACTAAAGCTCGTTGAAGCTCAATTTGATGAACAATCAAACCAACCAAACACATTTTAAGCTCGATAAAATTTCAACCAAGCTTGAACTGTAATTAATTCAACTCAACTCGTATACACCATAGTCTCAATACCAGCAAATTTAACACTTCGGCTTCTATAATATTCCAACAATTCATCTATGGATTTCCCAAGAATTGAGCCTTCACTGAGGTGGGTCCAAAACAAAAATATTTCCAGCAATAATTATATGATAATTTTCTCTCTCCTTCCGTGTCTGCCTACATCAAATACGGTATTTCAAAATTCATCATATAATAAAGTTCATCATATAAGTTTAACTACAAAATTCACACCACTTTTTGACTGCATATATTATTGACATCTGTTATTAGTATCTAGCAGCATTTCAACATCTTTTCAATCTATATTAACTTGTACAATATTTCTAACAGATCATTTCATTTACAGCACAAATAAAATCACTTTCATGCATCAATAATCGGTTTAATTTCAAGAGATAGGAGGGAAGAGAATAACAAAAATGCGAGATGAAGATGAAATAGGAGATCCTTGCTTTAATCCAGTTGCATAAGTGCAATAGAAATGCAAAATGAATACACATGGTTGCATAAAAAAAGAGTAACCAAATTTTGAAGCATAACTTAACCTTTTTCAACAAGATATGTGTGAGCAACAAGAACAATCTTTTTTCTTGTTAGCTTTGTATTGTACATCTAATTTCGAAATTCATGAATTTCAAAATCAGAATCATACTTACACTGTCTAAAATAAACATAATTCATATTATCAGAACTTTTATCCGGAATCCGGGAATAAATAAAATTTGGATTAGAGGTGTCTTTCACGTTAAGAAAGGGTTGATAACTTTTAAAGAATTCGTACCTATAAAACTTGTGATGTATACATGGAATGAAAGAAACCCACAAAGGAATAGATTGCAATGGGTTTAGGTGCATATTGGTTCAGGTATTAAAATACTCAAGAACCAATTGTTTGAATGGATTTGCATTAGAAAATTACTATTAGATACTTCCACATAATGTTTCACCTTTATCCTCACTAAACCTTTTGACTAAATGGATCTAGAGTACTAATCTAGTTCCATTGAACCAGTGAATTGGAATTTGGATTTAAAATCCACTAGCTTTCAATTTGAAATCCAAAGTCCATTTAGCATTGGTTCTAAAAACACATTGCTACAACAACCTTCTTAAATTGGTCAACAAAGCATTCTTGTTTTTACCAGATATAAAATGAAATACGAAAATTTATAATATTCCGAAACATAATTTCAATCCAAACTCAGAAGGGACATAAATAGGTTAACTCCATAAAATCGAATTTTTTCTTTAATCGTTCCACACAGTTGAAAAAAAATTAACAAAAATCAACCTGTTCAGAAAAGCAAGAAAACTGCACACTTTCTTGCTCAACACAAAATATGTAATACCTAATGTTGTTTTCCTCATATCTAGTACAAATATAGCACGTTCATTAAACCAATGCTCAAACCCGAAGCCCATATTGCATAGCACATGTACAACATGTTTCAATATCTTAACAAAATCAAATATACATTACCTTCTACAATAGATTCTCCAATACATCACATCAAGAGTCCTCTCCCCAAATACTTTCTCCAAAAAAAGCTCTTAAATCTAACCAAACATTCCCTTAATTGCTACCCAAAAATCAAATAGTAATTTGACAAGTTCTCTAGGTCTTGATAAATAGGTACACCACCTCTGTATTTAATCATCAATTTTTTTCCATTAGGTTTCGAATATTTCTAACGCTTACTTTGCATCTTGGGGTAAATTAAGGTTTTCAAACAGATTAGTTAAGGCTAGAGAAAATCAGCTTTTGAATAAACTATTTATTTCTCTTTATTATTTGATTATTTCCAATTTTTAGTTTCTGCTTTTTCTTCTTTTCTTCGGTAGACTACTAGATTAATGTTAGTTAATTAATCCTGTGGAAAGGATCTATTATTATCTCTTAACTATAATTAAAGATTATTTTAGTACTTTATGTTGCTCAGGTCATGCAATGAAATGGGGTGTTTAGCTTGGACATTACCAATATTTTCTTGTAAATAAAACCAATAAATGATGACCGTATCTGGTTGCCGTGATTACTCATCCCTTGCATTTGATTTATTGGCTTGTTCTGGGTATTAACCAGGGAGGGAACATCATCTGCAATGATGACTTAAGATTATAGTCTACCACATGCAATAAAAATATCAAGTCTTAGTTTGAATTAAACAAAACTAAAGGGTGTGAATATAATATGAGAAATTAAATTTACTCAGTTGAGTTGATTGCCTAGAACGTAAAATAACACAAAGAATCTGCATATAGCAGTTCAACCATAAAGGTATATCTTTTGTATCGCCCACCAAAAAATCATGTGTTCCCAAAAAAAAGTTCCCACTATTATTGGACAAAAATCACGAGATCTAGAAAACCTTTTGAAGAAAAACTTTTAACAAGTGGCCACTGTCTGTATTTATTATACTGGAGAATTCTCAAATTTTTGCATGCATTCTAATAAAATATCTTCAGTAGACCTACGAATGTAAATGGTTATAAGATTCCCGAAGCAAATGGTACAAGCTTACATGTGTGCCTTACTGCTCAAGTTTCCAGGGGCAAATACTTTTTTCCAGCTTAAGTCTCCAGTGGTAACACTCCAACTTGTGGCAGACTAAACTAGGAGATAACTTCATGTTTACTAATCATTTACCTACTTAGGATTGTTATGCTCTTAGATCCATCTGCAGACTATGATTTGTATTTCCACATTCCTGATTCTGATCTTCACTTCAGGCTCCAGGGAAACACTAGTATGTTTCTGCGTGATCTTATTGGACAAACATGGAGAGAGAGAGAGAGAGAGAGAGAGAGAGAGAGAGAGAGAGAGAGGCACTATTAACTTACAAGGGTCACCAATCAAACCTTCATATCAATTCGAAACATACAACAAAATAAATGAAGCACGAGATGTTTCTAACCACAAATCATGACAGAAATTGTTAATAATCTTACAATAAGCGCGCATATCATGACATCATAATAAGGAACAAGATGAAGATTTAGCAATGTAACTGACGGCAACTCACATAACATAAACTAGGATCAGCTGAGTGGTTGTATCCCCAGGAGAGTCGACATGTAAAATTGGAACTAACTATCAAGATGCATTATGAGAGCCGAAGTGTTCCTTCAGATGCATTACGAGATCTAAACCATGCCTAAAAGAAATTTCATCATTCTAACACTTATATGTCATTTGACTCATTTCAACCAGTAAGAATGTGAGAAATGGAAAAATGAAGTCTGTTCAGAAGAAGTAAGTCATCTTATCATCTTATGTTACTTGGTGAACAGTAAATTGGTAAGAAAGCACCAGGAGAAACTTTTCCTTATCAACATGTAGATTTGAGTGACGGTATACTATAATGTAAAAAAAAAAAAAAAACCATTAATCACTGCACAAAGAAATTGTAAGATTAAATTAAATTCGTGAACTTCAGTAAATGAAGCAAAAGAAAAGAAGCTTTTATAATAAATAAATAATAATCCAAGAAAATTCCAACAACTAAGTTGTGATTTAAAATATTATAAACCCTGGGCAATAACAACAGACAGGAACCACAAATTAAATCATATCCAGTTAGCCTAATCAAATCTCACATATATGCAGTATCAGAGCTAAACCATCTTAAAAGAGAAACACGTCAAATTCACGGATTGGCTAATGACCCCAAACAAAAGGCTGTAAAGTAGAAGAATAGAGATAATTACAAATATCAAACTTACGGTTTAGCCTAATTACATAAAAACCAAGTCATATTTCAAAATTACAAATACCCCTCTCCCCAACAGGCATATATCTTCGGTGAAGTAACACAAGAATGTCCAATCTCAGGCACAATGGAGCACATATGTGATTCAAAAAGTTTCAATTGCATCAACGCATTGAACCAAACAAGGAACAGTTTTACCACAAAAACCAACAAAAAAGAAAAGAGAACAAAAAATATACTAACCCATAAAGCATACGGCAATCATTGGTAACTTTACAAATGCCCCAACTATATTACAGCAAATTGAACGAATTAAAATTCGAAAGCTGAATAATACTTGTTACCTGAAAATTAAATAAGAAAGAATCAATCTTCACAAAACTTCAATTTCACCTCTATTTGCACATATTCAATCGAAACCTGGAACATCGACGTACACGAAATTAAGAAAACTTTACTTCAAACGACATTAATCCTTGCCCAGAAAAACAAAAATAATAACTACTGCCAAACAGATATAAAATCAAAATTTCGGGCAAATTCAGTTCGCATCAAAGGTTGAAAATCAAGAAACGAACAAGAATAAAAGATTACCTGTAGAGAGACGACGCTTCGCGCGGCGGCATGCCATTTGGTAGCGTAGACGCTCGAGAGGGCTGGGATGGGACTAGAAATCGTGTTCAATTAAATAATAAATAAATATTGTGTATTTTGTATGACAAAAAAATAATAAAATTTATTTTTCACTTTCGGTTGCCAAAACTAGGGGTGTGCACGGTCCGGTTCGGTCCGTAGATTTAGAAATCTCAGAATCGTCTCCAAGTCCCAGGAGATCCCAAAATTAAATCTCCGTAATCAACCATAAAAAAAAAATCGAACCGTCCCGAAAGTTCTGTACGGTTCGGGACGGAGATTCGGTTCTAATGGGACGGTACATAACGGTTCGAGACGGTTCGGAGAAACGGAGATTCAAATATTTTACAAATAAAATACACAAAAAAAGTGAAAAGAAAAATCAGGATAAAAATCATTAAATTGTTATACTTTCAATCTTTTTTTAGTGCAATTCAAAAAATATATACTAAAACTATTAATAATACGAGTTTAAATTTTTTATAATTTATATTTAGCTTTTACATAAAATTTCTTTAATTCATATTTAAGTGCTAAATTTTTAATATTGTAATTCTAAATCTTTCTTTCATGATATAGACTATAGTACTAATACTGCATATTAGTTTAATATCAATTTAACTTTTAAATTATTTTTATATAATTTATAGTCGAAAGTATTGATTTTCCGTTTTGGATTTAACACAATATGTTTCAGATATTATGTTATTCATATTAGTAGTAAAAGTCTAGAATCTCAACGAATGACGAATTAAGTAGCCTCTATTACGCAATAATATTCTATAAACTTGGCATATTGTCATGGGCTCTTGACTTAGAAAAAATATAATTGACTAATAACTTTAATAAACTAATATGAAACAAAAATTTATAATCTCAATGTCTTAATTTCTTGGTTAGACGATTACTTTAGTTTATGTGCAATGTACTAATCATTTAAACTAATTTTAATTCAATTAATTTTCTTGATTAGAGGATGAGTCTAGTTATGATCCTTAATAAGTAAAATATCACCAAATTAAATATTTTCTACAAATCAAATATGATTTTATAATTTAATTTATTGGGTTCATTTGAATACAGTAATATGACGTAACTATTAATGAATTAAATATATATTCAATTATTCATTTGATATATTGATAAAATATACTAAATTTTTAATTTGATAATTTTTAATATTATGTAATATTGAATTTCAAAGGAATGTTTAGTTAATTTAATATCAAAATATAAATAAGATACAAATATTATATATGTATATATAAAAATTATTTTAAAATCGATTCTGGTTTCAGATATTTGGTTCGGTACGGTTCGGTATGGTTCGGTACGGATATTTGAAAAATCTCCAGAACCGTACCATGAAATTTTTTGGTACGGTTTGGTTCGGGAAAAGTTAAAAATGTTGGGAAATTTATTTTATAGATTTTGATGAATGCCATGTAAAACTTAAACTAGAAAGTTGGCACCCCATTTTTCTTGTAATTTACATTGTAATAGATATAATTTGAAAAAGTGAGTCAAGTCACTACGCCTGGAAATACAAGAAGTCAATCAAGACCCGAAGTGAAGACTCATTTGTGGAGCAGTGGGTATGGCCAAGATAGAAGATCAAGAACTCGACTGAAGATGTATCGGTGAGGAACAACTATGTGAAAGAGTCGGTCAAGTCAACCAACTCAAGAAGCCAAGTCTCAAGTTGAAAGTGACGGATGAGTCATCCAAGGATTGGAAGTCGACTCAAGTCACCTGGGGTATATAAAAGATGAGACAAGTTAAGACAACTAAATGAGATCCGTTGATGAAAGTCAAGAATGTTACTCGAGAATGGTAACATATTAAAGTTGTCGAGATAAAGTCTAGTTCGATTATGTGCAAAAGAACAAACCAATGAGAAGACTGCAAACAAGTGTCGAAAAGCCGCAACGCCGCAAGACATTAAACCGAGGAAATGTCAACATCAAGGATCGCAACAAGGCAAGCCAACGAACACAAATGACTTTTGAAATCAGCCTATCTCTTCAACGGGCCGATTTTCGAAAGTTCACTATAAAAGGCGAGGAAACTCATTGAGAAAAGGTTGCCTGAACCACGAACAAGCAAGCAATATTCAAGCTATTAACCTGTAATATTCTCATGTATATTCAAGCAAATCTTCAAGCCTGAAACTCGAAGAAAATCGATCCAACACAAGCTGTGAAGGAAAGACAACTTCAAACCTGTTGAAAGGAAACTTTTGAAGAATCAAAAGGGGTCTACTTTCCAATGAGGATTGTAGGAAGGTTCAAGGTCGAACCAAGATCAAGTTGTTGGAGGGATTCGTGATCAAATCCAAGAGCTTGCTTGAAAAAGTGAAAAGCAAGCAAATTCGAGTCGGACGAGAAATTGTGTGACCAAGAAATTTCTCAGATCGTTGACCACTTTGTAAACAGATCTTTTACATAGTGGATTCCTCCAGGAGTTGGAGAAGAGAGGATTAGAAGAATTACCCCATCTTCGAACCTCTATAAAAATCAACTGTGTCATTTATTTTGCAGCACATTTACATTTTTGCATATTTACATTATATTTTGATAAACTTATTTGCTATCCAACTGATTAATAACCAAGTGCTAAAATCAAGTGTTAAAACAAGTTTAAAACATTTAGGGTGTTAAGTTTTCCGCTGATAAAACCAACACAGTCAAGTTAAGGTTCAGATTAAATAGCTGAGTTATTCTATCAACAACTCCATCAAGTCTGTTGAGTGGCTAACTCTGCTGAATAACCAACTTAGTTGTCCCTCAAGGACTCAGCTGTTTGTGTTAACTCTATAATATTTTAAAAGGGCTAAAATCGAAAAGTTGGTAAGGTTTATTCAACCCCCCATCCCTTTTAAACCTTACTCACACCCCTTGGGACCTACAAGCGGTATCAGACCGGTTGGTTCATTGAGCCTTCCGCACTGGTTACTGAACTAGATCTTTATCTTTTCAAAAAAGTTCTTAACACTTGCATTTCTAAAATCTTTATTTCAAAGCAAAGTTACTATCATGGAAGCAAATCTGACACGCATTCCTATGTTCACTGTTGAAGAATTTGATGATTGGAAGATTCGTATGCAGGCTCATCTATCTGCTCTACATGATAAAATGTGGTTCGTAATAGAGGATGGGCCACTGCAAATACTGAAAGTGAACACGGCTGTAAGAAGAGCAGCTGCAGCTGAAGGAGAAGAAGATGTTGCTGAAGCAAGACCAGTCATGGTTGAGAAACCAAGGACTGAGTGGACAAACGAGGACAGAAAAAAGATACAACTTGGACAATGTGGCTAAGGACATACTTTACAAGACTTTGGACAAAGCAATGTTCAACAAAGTCAAATCTTGCCAAACAACAAAAGAAATCTGGGATAAACTGACTTTAATTTGTGAAGGATCAAAACAAATTAAAGAAAATAAATTGTCTGTTGCTGTTCAAAAATATGAAAATTTTAAAATGCTTGCAGGTGAAACCATGGATCAACAAGATGCCAGATTCACTGAGATTACAAATGAGCTTTCAGCTCTTGGGAAGGAATACACACAAAAGGAGATGTGTATGAAGATCTTAAGGAGCCTCCCAGCTGAATGGGAAATGAAGACTATGGCTCTGAGACATTCAATGGACCTCTCAAGAACCTCCAACCATGAGCTATTCTCAGACCTCAAAGCCTATGAGTTTGAGCTGAAAAGAAAAGATCAATAGGAGACAGTCGTACCCAAGACAGCTACATTGATAGTCAAGGATGGAAAGACAGCTGAACCCAAGGAAGCCATAGATCAGGAGGAAATAGCCCTGATGGTTAAAAGATTCAACAAGTTCTTCAATAAGAACTATAAGAGAAATAAGGGTGAAACCTCCAGGAGACATTCAACACCCTCTAAGTCAAGGGAAGATAGGCCACCCAAGAGAGCTGAGCATCAAAGTGTTGAATATCAGAGAGCTGATAACCCAAGAACAGAAAGAGCTGATCAAAGAGTTGAGAACCTGTGTTGGAACTGCAGACAACCAGGACATTTTACAGTTGACTGTTCCTATCCACCAGTCAATAAATACAGAAATGAAGAAGAAAGAAAAGTCTTCAGAGAAAGAAGACAGGAAAAGAAGAAAGCCATATTGGTTGCTGAGACTACTGAGACAGCTAAGTCTAAAGAAGCAGCAGACTCAGAGAGTAGTGAAGCTGACTACTCAAGTGATTCTGAAGAAGAAGCCATGATCTGTCTTATGGCTAAAGAACAAGATCAACTAGACCAAGAAGATGAGGTCCAGTCTAACTCATCTCATTCAGATTCAGGTGATAGTCATTTTGATACACACACTTCATCACCCACTAATCTTTATGATTCATTAGGAAAAATGATGAAAGACTTAGAGCACATAAAATCCTCACACACTTCTAAATGAGGAAAACATCCAGCTCAAAAGCCAAAACTCATAGCTGACTAACGAGCTGAGTACTCTAAGTCACATAGCTGATGAGAACACAGAGCTGAAGGCTGAGAATGCTAAACTATTATTTGAGATAGTCTTTGTAGAAAAGAGGGAAAATGATCTTAAAAATGTGATTGCCTCATTTACGAAGGCTTCCAAATCATTGGATGACCTTATCATGAGTCAAAAAGAATGTGGAGATAAGACAGGCATAGGATCCAATTCCTTTGTGCACAGTCAAACTCCTAGAGTGATTTTGGAAAAAGGATCTTTGAGCAATGAAGCATCTCAAAAACCCCAAAGCACAATCACAAACAAACTGGCCTTGGATATAAAGGGAAAGGAAAACAGCCAATGAGTATGCTGAGAGGACAGCTGAGAAGAAATCCAGCATAGTTCCTCAGCAAACTCCAAATAGAAAGTACTATGTAAAGAACAAACAGAGCTACCAAAAACCCCAGAAGTTTCATCAGAGAAACACATATGATGGGAATGGTAGAAACTACCCAAGCCAAGCTGATTGGAACAATGTGAAATATCAGCAAAGACCAATGGAATACAAGCCAAGATGGCAAAGACCTAAACCTCAGCAAAGGTCATTCCAAAGGCAAAAGAGCTATTATTAGCACACATATGCACCCAGGCACTACACTCAGAAATACCACAACTACCCAAATAAGGCAATTGTTAAAACATACACACAAGCATACAGACAAAATAGACAGTTGTATGAACCTAAAGCCCCCAAGCAATTTGCTAATGTGCACTATGATTATGGCACAGATAAATGGCAACCTCTTAGAGTCAAGTCATTTGGCTATAGGTTGGTTGGATCATCTTACAACACTAACCCCTCAGGACCCAGGCAAGTATGGGTACCTAAAAACTAATTTCTTGATTGCGGGTTCAAGGAACAACCGAGTGCCAAGGAACCTGGTACATGGATAGTGGTCATTCCGGACATACGATGAGAGAACAAGAAAAACCTATCAAGATTCAAGGAAATTAGAGGTGCAAAAGTCATATTTTGAGGAAATGAAGCTCAGGGAAATCAAAGGCATCTTTGGATCTATCAAGAAGAATGGATTGGAAATCACGGATGTTGCTTATGTTGAAGGCCTCAACTTCAACCTTGTTAAGCATCACCAACTCGTGACAAGGGCTACAATGTTGGATTCAATATGAGAGTGTGCCAGATCAAAGATGCTGAATCAAATGAAATAGTGCTCCAAGGATCAAGACAGAAGAATATGTATGTGGTAGATTGGTCCACTGCCACACTAAGCACTTGTCTGTTAGCAAAGAGTACAACCGAATCAAGTTGGCTGTGGCACAAGAAGCTGAGTCATCTGAATTTTAAGACAATCAACAAGCTTGCAAGAAGTCATCTTGTGGAAGGATTGCCAGACTCAGTGTACAAGAAAGAAAGTGTATGTGATGCATGCCAGATGGGAAACCAAATAAAATCTTAAATAGGACAGGCCTAGTCCTTCTTCAACAAGGATATTGCATTTGTTGCATATGGATCTATTTGGTCCAGTTGAACCAGCCAGCATAAGTGGAAAGAAATACACCTTAGTAATGGTGGATGATTATTAAATATATACATGGACAATCTTCATGTGCAAAAAGAAGGAAACTTTGCAGAAGTTACCTCAGCTGATGAAAAGAGTTCAAAATGAAAAGAGCCAAACCATTATAAAGATAAGATCTGATAGAGGAACTGAGTTTGTCAATGGAATAATAACTCAGTATTGTGTTGAAAATGGTATTGCTCATGACTTATCTGTAGCAAGAACTCCACAGCAGAATGGAGTAGCTGAAAGAAGGAACATAACTTTCAAGGAAGCTGGAAGGACTATGTTAGCTGAAGCTGGATTACCTAAGAGATTTTGGGCTGAAGCCATCAATACAACATGCTATACTTAAAATAGATTCATGATAAACAGGCAATTAACCAAGACTCTCTATGAAATCTGGACAGGGAGAAAACCAAACGTTGGGTACTTCAGAATATTTGGATGTAAATGTTTCATCCACAACAATGCAAAGATAATTTGAAGGCTTTCGATGCTAAAGCTGATTAATGTATCTTTTTGGGATACTCAGCTGAGAGCAAAGCCTATAGAGTGTTGAACAAGAGGACTATGGTCACAGAAGAGTCTATCCATGTGGTTTTTGATGAACCTAATGTGAATGGAGAAGACATTGAAGAGTTAATCGATGTTGAATCACCAACTATGCGAGAAGAGTCCTTATGTTGAAGTCAAGTAAGAGCTATCAACCCAAATGAAGATGAGATAGTGAATCTCAAAGACAATTTGGAAAATCTACTGATTGAATGACGATGAAATAGCTATTCAAGACAACATAAGCTGAGACAGTGAATCCGGTGACTTGCTCCAACTTTGTTGTGAGATGGCCGAGAAACCATCCCCGAGTTAGTTATTGGAGATGTTAGAGATGGTGTAAGAACCGGATCGAGCACGGGGAAGAAGCAATGTTCACTTGTTTTATTTCCCAAATAGAGCCAAAAGATGTGTCTCAAGCATTGGATGACACACATTGGATTCAGGCCATGCAAGAAGAGCTGAATCAATTTGAAAGAAACAAAGTATGGGAATTGGTGCATAGACCAGCCCATCAAAATGTAATTGGCACAAAATGGGTTTTCAGAAACAAGATGAATGAGGAAGGATCTGTGGTAAGAAACAAAGCAAGATTGGTAGCCAAAGGGTATTGCCAAGAAGAGGGAATAGATTTTGATGAAACATTTGCTCCTGTTGCAAGACTAGAAGCAATAAGAATGTTTCTTGCCTATGCTGCACACAAGAACTTCACTATGTACCAAATGGATGTGAAGAGTGCATTTCTGAATGGACTGTTAGAGTAAGAAGTCTATGTTGAACAACCTCCAGGTTTTCATAGGCACATTTCATCGACTGCCATGCTTTATCATAGGAAATATTATAACCATACTTGTCTTTAATATTTTGTTGGACATACTTAATACCATAAGATGGATCACACTGTACCATCCCCATTAGACTATCAGCAATAAAATTTCTATCTAAATTGGCATGATCCACAGAAACATCATTCATTAAACAGCAGTGAGGAGGTCCATATTTTGTGATCTTCCACATCAAATTTTTTTGTTGAAACTCGCTCTCAACCACTAGTTGCATTGTTGGGAAGACAAACTGGACATTACCGAAGTTCCAGGGTTATGTTTGCATACAACTTTCCACAAGGTTGGTGTGCTTTCAACAACCTTGAATTCTCGTTTCACCCAACGAACATGGTAATCTTTAACTGCACTTTGCACATGTTTTTTATCTGTAAAAATCATTCATTTACACAACACACCAGTCTCAAAGTCATAGAATTGTACATACGAAGACATACCAACAGAGTCACTACCTAAATCTGGGTACCTTGATTCGAAGAATGAAATTTCAGAACCAATCCCATAATTACCACCAGAATTGTTACGAGTGCGATGCCTACGCTGTTGAGCTTCATCCGCTCCATCACTGTCATTATCCTCGTCAGATGCACTTTCATCAGGTTCAGAATTTCGACGTTCCTCTCCTTGACAAATATCCACAACATTAGCATTTTCATTACTAGGTCCACCAACATCAGCATTTTCATTACTAGGTCCACCTTGTGTAAATGCAGATAGTTCAGGAACCATATCTCCTCTAAGGAACTCAGCATACTGATAATAATCATGTCCTACTGAAGTATTTATTTCAACATTCGGAATTACAGGATCTAACTCAACAAATAAATCAAAAAACTCAATCCCAACCGACGGATTTATAAAAGACCACAAATCTTCATCATTTATAATAGATACTATTCCACTCATATTGTTATAACAATATTTAGCCGAAACCTTCAACTTCCATTGACTTACATCAACCCCCGTTATCGAAATTAATATTTTAGTCAATTCCACAAAATTCGTTCTGCGGGAAATTCTCCTAGCACCAATTACGTTACAGTCATATCTCACATCACTCCCAATTTGCACAATTTGTCCTCCAAAATATACGATTATGGTGATCATGTTTGACATCGCCTATATATTATAATGATAATATAGTTAAATAATTGAAATAAAAATTGACATTGTTTATATATGGGTATTATGTATACAATTTAATAATTATTACAGGATAAATAATACGAATATTAAAATTTATTTCAGCAATAGTAAGTAATTTACATAAAAAATATGTACTCATAAATATAATGACGAAATTAACATACAACATTTTCGGACAAAAAATAAAATATAATATATTATAAAATTTTAAGACCTACTTGAAAAATGCCGAAAACTCGTCGTTACCGGAAACCGCCGTGTGAGTGTGTGTATTGTGTTTCGTATGTGTGTGTTGTGTTTCGTATGTGTGTGTGTTTTTTTGTGTTTGATGGAGGGTTTTTTGGGGTGAGAGTGAGAGAGTGATATAGAGAGGGTTCTCCGTGAGTGTTTGTGAGGTGTGTGTGAGTTTTGGGGGGTTTTATAATAGCTAGGGTACCGGGTTTTTGGGCTTTTTTTTTCGTTTAAAGGGGTTGGCGCACCTGCATGGTGCGCCAGGGGTGTCAGCCTTTTTCAGGCTTTTCTCCTTTTGCCCGACAGTTGACTCGTCAGAATCCGTGTTTTTTGGATTGTGAGCTGGCGCACCTTGCAGGTGCGCCAGATATTTTTTATTTTATTTTAAAAAGCTGGCGCAGTTCATCTTTGCGCCAATAGTACAAAATTTAAATAAAAAAAACAATACTTTGGCGCAGATGTGCAGTGCGCCAATGGTTAATCTGACGCACCCCGCTTCCGCGCCACCGAACAAAAACACAAACCTCCTAAATTTTGCCATATTTTGACGATTGAATTTCATTTTTGACATATTAAAGCAAAATCCCCTTATTATTAACTTACTAACAATATGGGCTTGATTTAATACTCTAAACTAATTAAAGGTCCAATTATTCGTATAAGGCCCAAATAAAATAAATTCACAGTCCAATTAAAAAGACTATTTTATTATAAAGGCATACAAATTCGGGTCGTTATACATGTACTTGTATCGCATCGTACTTGTATCTAGTACCGTATAAGTGCTTCATTTGTTTGCAGGCATGGGCAATTCCTCCAAAAGCGCCCCCCAAAAAAAAATTCTTTCATAATTTTCATTACTTTATATATATTTTATATTAAAATATTAATTTTTGTTGTATTTAAATATTAATTTTTAATTCATTTAGCCCCCAAAAATCTATTAGCCCCTCCAAATTATAGCTCCGCCCTTGTTTGCAAAACATAGTTGTTCCAGAATAAATAAAAAAATCGACATAATTTTGGGAAATCTGTGAAAATTAAAATATCAATCTAGTTCAATTAAAATACTAAAGATCTAAAATTAATTTTTTTTACCCCAAATTAATCACCATATTCCAAAAAAAAAATGAAAAATCCTACAAATGATGTATTTCATTACGGGGTGTTTGATGCTAGCCAAGTGAGTTGTGCCCAACCCCCCTGTGATTTTACCAAGTGTCCCACTATGACATATGCATGTATTTTTTTTTCAAAAAAATAAAATAAAATGGGACACATGTTACAATCCTACGAGAGTTGGGCACTACCCACTTGAGTAGCATCTACTTACCCATTGATTACAATCACATGACCCCACTCAGGCAGAGTACATGACCGTTATCCACAACGTTCAAAATTCACAGAATTTAAAAATCTTCCATTGTTACGACCGTTGAGCCTCATCCACCTCACATCTCTCCCACTCTCCTTTACTACTACTCACAAATGTCCCTCTGGAATTCAAGAAATTAAAATATCCTCATAAAATTCACCCTTCTTCAATAATTTTTATTCTAACCCAGAAATATTTTGGATTCAAACTCCTTAATTCTTGAATTCGGTTTTTTGGTTGTTGTTGTTCGAGAGTGAAAGAAAATTATTGCTTAATCCGGCATTTTCTGGGTTATTTTCTTGATCGATTAATTTTTGAGATTAAATTTTTGAAGATTTATGGCGGCCTTGGCACCTGGGATTTTATTGAAGCTTCTAAATGGGATGAACACAGGGGTGAAGCCCACAAGTGAACACAGAAACTCGCTTTTACAGGTCACCGATATCGTCCCTGCAGATCTCGACGAAAAAAACCTTTTACCAAAACACGGTTTTTATATTAAGCTTTCAGATTCTTCTCATTCCATTTATGTTAGTCTCCCTTTCGAGCAAGACGATCTTGTTATGAGCAACAAAATGCAGCTAGGGCAGTTCATTTACGTCGATCGCCTCGAGCCGGGATCGCCCGTGCCCGTCGTTAAGGGCGCCAAGCCATTGCCGGGCCGGCACCCTTTGGTTGGCACACCCGAGCCATTAATGGGGTTAAGAGCAAAAGGCGAAAAAATTGAGCAAAAATGTTCAAATTCAAAATTTTCAGCCCCTAAGAGGTGTTCTTGGGGAATAGGGCCTAATGGGAGTGATAATCTTGCAACCCCGAGGAATTTAAAGCCGGTGCCATTGGATTTCGATCAGTGTACGCCGGTTAAAGAACGACCGGCAGTTAAATTTTCTGGTAATTTTCCGATGTCACCGATGGTGAGAGGGAAGGCGATGAGGGATGGTAGCGCGGTTAGGTCTTCGGTTGGCGGCGTGCTGTTGTCGAAAATGGCGGAGGCGAAAGGGGAAACTCCGTTGGTTCGGAAAAGTTGCGTTGTTACGCCCTGTGGGAGTAAGTTTTCGAGGAGCAAGAGTGTGATTTGTGACAGAGAGCAGAGGATTTCCAAAAGTCCCTTCAACACAGCTGTAGGTACATCTTTGTTGTTGGGGCTTTTTTTCTGCCTGCTAAGTATTGATTTGAAGTTACTGTTGCTAATGGTAGTTTGTTTTACAGGAGAAAAAAAGTTCAACTCCACCTCCATCTTTGAGGAATGTTGTAAATACAGCATTTTCTCCAACTGCTGTTGGAAATGGAGAGTCTCACTCAAAGGCAACAATTATTACTTCACAATCTCAAATTTTATCTGGTGATTCAAATTCCATTAATACAAGCCTTCACATGAATTTACCTGGAAAGCTCAGCATTCTTGGAAAGGTGAGATAAATGTCATCAAATTCAGGGATAAGTACAAAACTACCCCTGAGGTTTGGGGTAATTGCAAAAAAAAAAAACAAAGAAGTTTCAAAATTGCAAAAAATACCTTGAGGTTTGATTTCGTCTTACATTTTTCCTCTTCGGAAGAAAAAAGCTTTCAAAAATCTCCATTGTATTTATAGAAATACTACAGTTAACCCTTCAAATTAAACTTAGCGACTGTTTGTGTAATTGGCTAAAATTTATCTAGAAACTATTTGTGGGGTATGGTATGGCTATGAGCTGAGTTTTTTGATGTTAATGCATTTAGGAAGCTGTTGAACAGCGCGAAACGGCACAGAAAATCGCCCTTCAAGCGCTAAGAGATGCCTCGGCCACAGAGAATCTCGTTCGCTCTCTCAAGTAAAAACTCTTTATATATATTGTTCAGCAGCAGCTAATAGTCTTGTATTGTTTTTTCTTGTTTATAAGCTCAGTTCATATTTATAATTTATATTGGTTTTGTAGGATATTTTCAAACTTGACAAAATCAGCTAAGCTAGATGCCCCAGCAGCCTGTTTTGATCAATTTCTTGAGTTCCATAACCAAATTGTGCAAGCAGTAGCTGAAATGGTGTCCATTCAAGCAGCAACTGCTGCTAACGATACAGCTAAAAAGTCGGATGCAGAACCAAGAGAAGCTACTGCAAAGTATCATGACGACGAAAACTCAGTTTTAAATGAAATAGTCCCTAATTCAATGGACCAAAAACCGAATTCAGAACCAAACGCCTCAAAAAGACGGGCCGCGCTCTACAAGTCAGTTGCAGCTTTTCCTGAAAGAACCGAGCAAAAGTCGGTTCTTGGAAAGCATTTAAGGTCGTCGACTCTGAACCAGAAGGGAATTTTGGAGAAAACAGCCACTGAGAATGGTGAAAACAAAAATCCGGCTAATTCTTGTAGTTTGTCGAGTACGATCAAATTGGGGAAACAGATTGAAACTGAAGCAGGCAATTGGTTTATGGAGTTTCTTGAGAAAGCGTTGGAGAAAGGGACGAAGAAATCGAAAGGAACAGCAGAATCGGATGTTCGAAAAGTTCCTCAATCGCTTATATTGAAGGTGATGAATTGGGTGGAAGTTGAACAGAGTGACCCGAATAAGAGGCCGGTGCATCCTAGAGCTGCAGTTATAGCTAGAAAGTTGAGGATTAAGGCTAAGAACCCTTGAGTGTGTATGGATTTGAACTGAGATTGTTGATTGTGGATCAAATATTATCTGATTAGTTTGTGAAATATATTTGGCTTCATTTACATTACATGTCAGTGTGATCACATTTATAGCTATAATAATATTACATCAGCTTGTTCTTCCATGTTGTTTGTGTTTTTTTGGTAAATTTTACCTTCTTCTGAGGAGTGTTATTCTTGTTAAAGTTTTTGATGGCTCGTTCAGCAGTTTGCCAATAGCAGCAGCCTCATTTTTTACATTTGAAAGCTAGTTATAAGGAGTGTTTGCAAATTCGGGGAAAGAAAAAAAAAAAAGTGATTCTGAGTTTCTAGGTGGAAAAGATATGCAGGAAACAGACGAATCATTAAAACAGGATAACATTAAAATTGGCAATGATAGCAAGGTTGCACAAATCGTGTGTCAATCTGAGACTAATAAATGCTTGCAGATGAAAAGTTTGGAAACTTCTCGGGATAACATTGCATAAAACAACCCTGCAAATATTTAATTGAAGATTAGGAAGAAAATAAAATGGCTTTGATGGAAAACACTGGAAGATATGAAAATTTTAGGCATGCCCTGCTTTTTAATTGAAGAATAAATAACATCTGAACAATTGGCAATCATGAAATCAAGTTATCAACCATACAATTAACAATCATGGCAAGTAACTGAAGTTTATCTTTGATTTATAGACACCATGGGCTGACAAGAGTAGCATCTCTCAATATTATACATTTATAGACCCCATGGGCTTTATTTGGATTGATGGATTTTAAGCTAAGAATTTCAAATCCATAATAACAAATCCATTGAGCTTGTTTGGATAAGATCGTTCTACAAAGTATTTCAAATCCTCAACTCCTATTTTGAGTTATTTTCTGTGCCATTGTGGTGGATTTCAAATATCCTCCCCTCAAATCCAAATCCTTCCATCCAAATGCAACCTAAGAGAATAAGACGATCGATTTTGTTGTACATCCAACGACGGATGTTGTGGCTAGCAGATGTACCAAGCTTTCCCAAGATGTGTACAGGCCATCGGCCTAATTTCAGTGCACTAACCTTACCCAGCGAGAAAGAGGAGCCGCCATCAGGATGACTTGATGAAAACAGGGTTAGGGAATCTGGTGACTTTGAGCTGCCAGCCAAAATAGTATTTCGACTACAAAAAATGTTCCATCATATTTGAGCAGAGCTATTAATTGAAAAATGCGCGAGTTAGAAAACACTTTGAGCAATTGAGGTACACAGACTCCACACACTTCTTAAAGGGGTTTCAACTCCATACTAATGAGTAAATGACACAACATTTGTTCTCTCCTTAACATCAGATATCCCTCCAACTTCTAATTACAGTTTCTGCTCATCATTTGTCAGACTCGATAACTACCAATTTCCGGCAGTCAAATTAAGGTGTTTAAATCGATATTAATTCATTTAAATCTTATGTCATAATCATTGTGCCACAATTAAGCGATAAGAGAACCATCTATTCCAAACAAGCTCAACAACCATATTTTCTATTCTCGACTAAATCACCCGACATACATGTTAATTAATAAATCCAGAGTGAATCCTTTACTTATTTACTACTGTTTTTCTCAACATAAAGCATTCCCTCAAAAGATACTCAACACAATGATCGAATATAAAGTAATCAACTTTTGGATTGAAGAATCATCTAGCTAACAACATCCTTAGCTTGAAAAGTGAAAAGTATATTTACTAACCTCCTCATCTCCAGCCTTTATGCCATAGATTGACTTTGACTTCCAATTGGTATCCCATTGCCTTCCTGTTATCCGAAACTGCAAGTAAATTCCAACCCTATGCAAACCATATCAGTTGAACCAATTCCCATCCGATGTACCAAGCAACTTCATCTTCGCAAGTTTTAGTAAACGGCTTTATTACTACCAAGTAATATCAGCCTCACATAGTACAACCATTGAACTTGCACGTGTATAAATAAACAATTTCGAGAGAAGTTCTTGCGGACAAGCATAAATTACGCATTCATTCAACCAACGAAAAATATCTTGAAAAAACATTGTGGTGATCAATAATGGTAGTATAAGAACCTACAAGCAATCTTTAGAAGCAAATTGATAAAACTTAATTTAAACTCCATTCTCCAACAAAAGTAGCAAAGATTCACTTCTCTTTAATCACTATCACAATAACACAATTATCAAAATACTACAGCAACCTTTTAAAATAACACTTCTTATTATGCACAAAATCTGAACTCAAACATTTAATTCAGCAATACATCAATACAAAAAAATTCTAAAAACTCAAAATTTAATTCGATCTTTTTCACTTCAAGAGACACACCATCATTTTTCAGACTGTGGCCATACACTAACTTTTTCCTTTTCATACTTAACATACAATGCTGAAACAGCAGCCACAAAATACACCTGAATGAAAACAATAGCTGGGGAATGATAATTAATCACTCCCTGACCCGTAGCCAGCTCCACTAAAAACAAAGCGGACAATCCCAATATCGCAATCCGGCCATTGACCCGCTCCGAATACGGGCTGAACCCGAATTCCACTTTCAACCCTTCTGACACTGGCTCTTTTAAGGCCACGGGCGGGAGAAATACGCTCGATCCAGAAGCTGACCCGGACCCGGTTTTCTTCCCTTTCCGGGTCTTCCGGATCTCGGCTTTTTTACCGCTCCCGCTGCGGTAACGGAGACGAACTTGTGAGAGGCGATTCTCGAAGCTATCATCCTGGTCGGGTGCGGGTGCGGGTTCGGATGAGGTTGAAGCGGCGGCGGAGTCCTCTTCTGGGGCGGCGCGAGGTGGCGCGTGGAATTTAAGTGGAGGATTTGGTCGTGGTGATGATGGGAATGTCGTGTTTGGTTTGGGGAGTTGCAGAGTTGAAGGTGGTAGAGTCGCCATTGTTGTCTCTGGTTACTGGTAGTTGGGTTTTTTGCAGTTTCTTGTGGCCGTTAATTTTCTCCGATTATTTTGTTTTTTTCTAATTTCTTAGCATTGTTTCAGTGAGGTGGAGTGGATTGGATGAGTTCGGAAACAATATCAGTTGAGGCCCCTAATTTATGCCCTTTTTCCATCACTACCTCAACTATTTTAAAAACTCAAATTGAATCCCTTGAATTTAACACCATTAGGGATGTCAATGAGTAGGGTACCCATCTATCTAAAGTTATCCATACCCAAATCATATCATATTAATACTACTCGTACATGTCCCAAATCCAGTTAAGAAATTACACATATTACACACACCTATCCCAATATCCATTTGTTGATACTCATATACTACATGTACACACCCAATACTAATTTATTTATATAAAAATTTATAATCATATAAATTTTAAATGGCTACCTAGCCAAAAAATAGTTATTATATAAGAAGTTGTCTACTATGTTCAATTCTTAATAATCAGTAATAATTAACCATGTTCAATTTTACAAGTCACTACAGTCTATCATCATTCATCAACTAAATCAAAAGCAACAATAAAATACAAATACAACTAATAAATTTAAAGAAAGTAACAATTCCGTATCTTCTTTGTATTGGACTTCCAAAAAGAAATGTAATGTCAAGTGAAAAATATTGTGGAGGTTAATAAGGGGTAAACGGGTACATGTAATGAGTATTCAAGGTGGTAAACTGAACCCTCCCCGTATATAAATGGATAGTAATTTTTTTTATCTCATACCCTTCTCAAATCCAAAAAAAAACTGTCCATACCCATCTCATTAGGGTCTGGGTGGGTGGGTAGTCGCATCTACCTATCCTGCTATCATCCCTAAACACCATAAATCTTATGAGAAATAGGAGAGGGTTGGCTACAAAACATGATTGCTTTGATCTTTATGTTGAACATACAGAAGAATGATGTGAAGTGTCACTACATATCTAAATATTGAACATACAAAAAAACATTCAATTTAATTTTGTTGTATTAACTCTTACAGAAACAAGTAAACTGAATTTAGCCTTCCAACATTCCAACAAGAGTGGAGTGTTGTGTTGGAAATATGATAGAACATATTTCTGGGTGAATGAGAAATTATTACTAAAAGGTGTGACGGTTCATTTGAAACTATTCGGATTGAAAGGGTTTATCCAAATAGTTGTGTTGCTTCATTTGAACACAATAGATGTGTCTATTTGAATAAATGGATATATATATATATATATATATATATATATATATATTCGAACAGTTATGTTGTTTCACTTGAAACCTTTGGCAATCTACAAATATTCCAAAAATCTGCAGATTTAATACATTCATTTTTGGCATACATACATAAGCATATTTTCAGTCAAAAAAATTTGGTAAAAGAGAGAGTACAAAACATTCGAAGTTCGTCGTCTCTTGTTGTTTGGAGTGCTACTACATCAAGAGAAAACTGTTGTATCTTGGGAGACATTTGCTATTCAACCGTGGGCACCGTAGTGGGGCAATTCATCTTAAAGATATAGAGTCAAACTCTAACATCGGTCTAAAACTTTATGCATTTTGTTTTTCTGGAATTCAAGTATGTTTTCTAAATTTTCTCTAGAATATAGTACGTCATGATCTTATATCTCCAACAATTTAAGAAGAATTTTTTTCTGTGTTTATCAAATAGCTTCAACAACAATAGTTCCAGCACCATCCTCAGTTCCAGAACTAGCATACAGAGAAAAATCAAAAACGTTTTGTGGTGCTAATTTCACGAGGTGGCAACAGAAGATGTTATTCTATCTTACTACTCTGAACCTTCCTCGATTTTTGACGGAAAATGCCCCAACCATGGGTGAAGAGGAAATTTATCCCATAAAAGAGTTGTGTTTGATGTATGAAGTCATAACGACTTCCTATGCAGGTGTTAGGAAATTTATTGTATAGATTTTGATAATTGTTAGGAAATTTATTATGTAGATTTTGATGATACCATGTAAAACTTAAACTAGAAAGTTGGCACCCCATTTTCATTGTAATTTGTATTGTAATAGATAAATTTGGAAAAGCCGAGTCAAGTCACTATGCCAAGGAATACAAGAAGTCAATCGTGGATTGGATTGAAGACTACATTGTTGTGTGTCATTTGAATACGCCAAGAATGAAGTCAAGGACTCGATCAAGGTGTGTCACCGGTGAGGAACAAGCGTAGAAGTGTCGGTCCAAGTTAGCTTTAAGAAGCCAAGTCTCAAGGTTGAAGTGACATGGTTCATCCACGACCGAAGTCGACTCAAGTCACCTGGGGTAAAGACAACGATCTAGTCAAGACAACCGACTTAGATCCGTTGATTAAAAGTCAAGAACGTTACTCGAGAATAGTAACATGTCAAAGATGTCGGTGTAAAGTGTTATCCCGATTTTGTGCAAAAGGAATAAACAATGGAAAGCACTACACCGTGTGTCGGAAAAATCGCAACGCTGCAAGACATTTAATACGAGGAAATGTCAACATCAAGGATCGCAGATAAGACAAGCCAACGAACACAAGTGACTTTTGAAATTAGTCTATCTCTTCAACGGACAAAATTTCAAAAGTGCACTATAAAAGGCTGAGGAATTTATTGAGAAAAGGTTACCTGAACCACGAACAAGCAAGCATTATTAAAGCATTTAACCTGCAATATTCTCAAGTACATTCAAGAAAATCCTCAAGCCTGAAACTCGAAGGAAATCGATCCAACACAAGCTGTGAAGGAAAGACAACTTCAAATCTATTGAAGAGGAAACTTTTGAAGAATCAGAAGGGGTCTACTTTCCAAGGAGGATTGTAGAAAGGTTCAAGGTCGAACCAATATCAAGTTTGTTGGAGGGCTACGTGATCAAATCCAAGAACTTGAGAAGTGAGATGAAGTAGCAAGGCAGCTGCCCTGTGAAGAAGCTGAGTCGCAAGAGAAGCGAGTTGTGTGATCAAGGCTGTCTCCAGACTGTTCACCACTTTGTAAACTATCTGTTACTTAGTGGATTCCTCCAGGAGTTAGAGAAGAAATGATTAGAAGAATTACCCCATCTTCGAACCTCTATAAAAATATTTGAGTCATTTACTTTCAGCATATTTACTTTCTTGCATACTTACATTATATTTGCTGTTAGAATCATAATTGCTATCCAACTGATTAATAAACAAGTGCTAAAAATCAAGTGTTAAAACAAGCTTAAAACAATTCAAGGGTGTTAAGTCTTACGCGGATAAAACCAAACCAAATTAAGTTAAGTTTAGGTTAAAAGTATGAGTTATTCTATCAATAGCTCTATCGAAGTCTCTGTTGAGTGGCTAACTTAGCTGAATAACCAACTTAGCTGTCCCTCAAGGACACAGCTGTTTGAGTCAACTATGTTGTATTTTTAATAGGACTAAAATCGAAAATTTGGTAAGGTTTATTCAAACCCACCCTTCTAAATCCTACTCACACCCCTTGGGACCTACAAGTGGTATCAGAGCGGTTGGTTCATTGAGCCTTCCGCACTGGTTACTGAACTAGATCTGTAACACCCATGTATTTTTTTTCCTTGTAATTTCTATTTTACTTTATTTTTATTAAAAAAAATTAATATTATTAATATATATATATATATATGTATTTTATTTCAACAACCATTAGTGGGGGGTATCATTAGTGCCATCACTCCATTTGCATTAATCATTATCCCTTTTCATATGTCATTATCATCCACTTTAGCCAACTCATGCCACTAACCCATGTTTTAATCAAACCCTCCTTCTTCTCAAAACATACGTATACTTCCATTCTCCAAAAGAAAAACTCTTGTTCTTTCATTCTTCTTAATTTTTCTAAAAAAAACAAAAACATCATACCTTCATACTCTAAAAAATTTGCTTACGTGAGCGAGCCTACACGGAATGGAAAGGAATTAGCGAGTGGATTTTAGGAGGCTTGATCCGTGCAATATATATATACACACACCAGTAAGGTTTTTTTTTTATATAAATATTTTTACTAGATATATTAGTTTGAATGTGTAATTGAAAAGGAGTAGTAGGCTTGTTTGTCTAATAACAAAGAAGAAATGAATTAATTTGTGATAAATGTATTTACCATAGAATATGGAATTATACATGAGATATGAAAATTTATAATATGTCATGGAGCACATAGTGGAATAAATAATTAATTTAATATTTTGTGTAACAGTATGTAATTTATTTTAATAATTATTTTAATATTTTGGGTAACATTAGAGTTAGAAAGATAATTTAATTTTTAACTAATGATTAATTCAAACTACTGGACTTGGATTATATTTTGAGTAACAATATGTAATTAATGGGTTGTTAATTTAGTATGTGAGTGTGTATGAGAGACATCTGTGTGTGTGTGTGTGTGAGAGAGATTTAGTGAGTGTCAAGATTATGTATGTGTGTTGTGTCTGTGAGTCAGTGTGTGTGTGTGTGTGTTTATGTATAAAAAAAAACATGTGGATATGTATATGTAATGTTGTGTGTGTGCGTGAGTGAGTTTAAAGTTTTGTGTAAAATGTGTGTGTTTGTGTGTCTGTATGTGTGTCAGTAGTGTGTGCGTGAGTTTTGTGTGTGTAAATTATGTATGTATGTGTGTGTGTGTGTGAATTGAAGAATGGAGTAGATATGGGGTAGGGACTAGAATACAGTTTGGAACTTTGCAGTTTTAAACCTTTAACTTTTTGATAGTCATATTTCCCAAATCAAAGTTTCTGGATTTTTTTAATTTTAGCCCAAAATTTTAAGTAAACCCCTAACTCTTAATTAAACTTTCTGGATTATATATTTTAACTCTACAATATTCATTTAGACCAAAATCTCATATTGACTTTTATTTTCTTTCAATTAGCCCCAAAAAAACTAATTATATTTATAGTTAACTTTTACCTATTAAAAAGCCTCGGGCTATTTTATAAGTATAGTATTTAATTAGAAGTTACTACTTAATCTCTAGGCCTAAATCATGTTAAATTTATATTGTAGGTGACGAAGAACCGTACAATTAGGACTTCTACTTTCGAGCTTTTTGTGCATCTACTTTATTTTGCTGATTGAGGTAGGGATTCTTATCACAATTTATGTGTATAATTCATTGTCTTTGTTAAATGCCTAAACTGTTCAATTATGTGAATTACGCATTTTAAATGTTTACATGATATGCATAATTATGTGAATTATATGCTTTCGATGTATTACATGATATGCATAATTATGTGAATTTATGCTTTTAATGTGCTACATGATATGACTAATTTTTATAAATGACATGTTTTTCATTTCAATGTATGTCATGTATGTTTATGCGATTGAAAAGAAATTTTTTTGGCCTCGTGCCACGGGAAAGGAAAATATGGCACTCGTGCCTACGGGAAAGGAAAATTTTTGGCCTCGTGCCACGGGAAAGGAAAATATGGCACTCGTGCCTACGGGAAATGAAAATTTTTGGCCTCGTGCCACGGGAAAGGAAAATATGGCACTCGTGCAGTCGTGCCTACGGGAAAGGAAAATTTTTGGCTTTGTGCCACGGGAAAGGAAAATATGGCATTCGTGTCACGGGAAAGGAAAATTTTTGGCCTCGTGCCACGGGAAAGGAAAATATGGCATTCGTGCCTATGGGAAAGGTTATGTGCTATTCGGCTTATGCCAACGGGAAAGGTTATGTGTTAATTTATGTAATTGTGCACTTTTCGTATTTAGCTTGGACAATCTTTATCCCTACTGAGTATGTGATTACTCACCCCTAAATTCAAATTGTTTTCAGATTATGTGGACGGACGCACTGATGTGGGGGAATAGCCGAAGAATTCAATTTTAAGAATAATATTTTATTTTCAATTGTTTCATATTTCAAGAGCTATGAACTCGTTTTAAATTTCGAACAATTGTGATGTACTATTTTGTTTTTTTTATTTATTTAAAGTGTTTGAGTGGATTTTAAATTTTATACTCTATAATTATTTCTTAAGAATTAAGGTTTTCTCATTATCGCTTCCGCTAAACTTTTCATTCATGTATATAAAAAAAAATCGCATTTTCTTAAAATTTTAGTAACGCTAAAAAATTGCACTTCGAAGAAAATGGGGCGTTACCGTATGGTATCAGAGCATGTCTACCTTCCTGTAGACTTGCAATATTTTGTTTATTTTTTTAAAAAAAAAACAAAAAAAATATATATATGTATATATATAGAAAAATGAAACGGCTATCCCTCTCCATCGCGTTCCGTCCAACCAGGTAATATTTATTTAATTCTCGTATCATTAGAAATTGGGAAAAATATAACATGTTATGTGAATTATGAAAGTTTATATGAATTTTTATGTGACTTGTTAAAATTTGCACATGCGTTCTGTGATTTGTTACATGATTAAAAATTTATTGTATGTCATGTTAGACTTAGAGAACAACATAAAATAGTGAACTCATAATGGACCATAGAAGCACCACGTATATTTTTCTTATAAGATGTTATAGAGTTAATTTATGACTTAGTTTAGCTCGTACATTCAAAATATGCTAGAAAGTGACATATGTAGTACCATACTGCGAAATAGTTTAAACTTAGATATTTTATTTTTACTGTAGATAATGCCACAACGTAGAGACAATTCGAACTCATCACTTAACTCGAACCAAGGCCGGGAGATCTTTGGGAATGCCCTATTGGCTAATCTCATAAATCTGCTTTGCAAAAAGCTACCCCAACAAAACACCTCACCACCTACACCGGGCCACCAAGTTGGTGGAAATGAGAATGCCTATATTCTGGAACAATTTCGAAGGTTTTGTCCATAGACTTTCAATGGGCGTGATGGGCCTTTCGCAGTTGAAGAATGGTTACGTGCAATGGAGAGAATTTTTGCTCGTCTACCCAATAGAGATGCACAACAAATTTCATGTGCCACTTTTCAATTCACAGAGGATGCCGATCCTTTGTTGGGAGGCATTGCGTCGTTCCCGCATACAGGAACAACTCAATGACATGACTGGACTGATTTCAAATGGGAAGTCATGCAACAATACTTTCCTCAATCGCATGCGAGAGACCGAAAAGGAGACTGAATTTTGGAATCAAGCAAGGTGGCATGACAGTCATCGAATATGAACGTAAATTTAACCAGCTAGCAAGGTTTGCCACACACTTAGTGGACACAAACGAAAAGAGGGCAAGGAGATTTCGCAGAGGACTTCGACCTGAGATTGGCAGTGTATTGGCTTGTTTGGGGACAACAACTTATGAAGAACTCCTTTCACGAGCTCAAGAAGTGGCTTCTTGTCTGAAATTGGACAGTCCGACTCAGAAGACTGGGGATGTTTCAAGGAAAAGAAAATGGAATGGGCCGACTCAAGGAACGGGGGCTGGTAATCAGGGTAAACAAATCAGAACTGGGGCAAATGCTATTCCGGTGGCACCAAAAGAGAAACCAACATGTGCATCGTGCGGAAAGAATCATTTTGGGGAATGTCTTTTAGGGAAAGGAGTGTGTTTTCGGTGCCATCAACCAGGTCACAATGCTACATTTTGCACAACCTACACTGACAAGAAGGGGAAGGCACCTGTTGGACAGGCACGTGTCTATGTTATGACGCAGCAGGAAGCTCAACAGAGCCCGGGAACTCTAACAGGTATGCTACATGTTTCCGATACCACTGCTCTTGCACTATTTGATACTGGTGCTACACATTCCTTTATTTCTGTTGATTTCTATGCTAAAACCCAACTCAAGAGCTACACTATTAGTGACATGCTAGAAATAAGTCTCCCATCGGGAAAAACAATAAGTACTGATTTAGTGATTAACAAGGTGGAGTTGGATTTTGACGGGAAAGGTTTAGAAGCGGATTTGTATATGATTAGGATGAAGGATTTTGATATCATCTTAGGGATGAACTGGCTGAATAAGTACAAGGCTAACATAAAATGTCACGAGAGAGAAATAACTTTGAGACCCTTAAACGGAGATGAATTTACATTTTTCGGAGCAAGAGTAAGTGGTATGCCCCGAATGATATCAGCAATGAAGACAGTCAAGATGTTGAAGAAAGGAAATTGTCAGGGGTATCTGGTGAATGTGATGGCCACTACGATTGCCGAGAAAACCCTCATGGAAGTCCCAGTTGTACGTGACTATGCTGACGTCTTTCCAGAAGATTTACGGGAGTACCTCCAAATCGACCGAAGAGAGTTTACAATTGATTTGATTCGTGAGCGCCCTCGATCGAGAGCACCATATAGAATGGCACCCAAGGAGCTTCAGGAACTAAAAGTTCAGCTGCAAGAACTTCTGGATATTGGTTTCATCTGACCTAGTGTGTCGCCTTGGGGAGCGCCAGTTTTATTTGTAAGGAAGAAAGACGGGACAATGAGAATGTGTATAGACTATAGGGAGTTGAATAAGCTCACTATAAAGAACAAATACCCTTTACCAAGGATTGAGGATCTTTTTGATCAATTGAATGGGGCAAGTGTATTTTCTAAGATTGATTTGAGGTCTGGATATCATCAACTGAAGGTTAAGGAAGAAGATATACACAAGACGGCTTTTAGAACCCGATATGGGCACTATGAGTTCACGGTGATGCCCTTTGGACTTAATAATGCTCCAACAGTATTTATGGATTTGATGAATAAAGTTTTTCATCCGTACTTGGATCAATTCGTGATTGTATTCATAGATGACATATTGGTGTACTCAAGGGATAGAGAACAACATGAGAAACACCTTGGCATAGTGTTGGAGACTCTCCGTCAAGAGAAATTATACGCAAAATTCAAGAAGTGCGAATTTTGGCTCGATCGAGCAGTCTTTTTGGGACATGTAGTTACAACGAATGGTATTGAAGTCGACCCAACAAAAGTTGAAGTTGTGGAAAAATGGTTGGCTCCTACGAATGTCAATGAAGTACGAAGCTTCTTGGGCCTTGCAGGATATTACAGAAGGTTTATCGAAGGATTTTCAAAAATAGCAGGCCCAATGACCCGACTCACAAGGAAGGGTGAGAAGTTTGTTTGGACTGAGAGGTGCGAACAAAGCTTCCAAGAACTTAAACAACGTTTAATCTCAGCGCCAGTTTTGACAATTCCAAATACTACAAAAGATTTTGTATTCTATAGCGATGCCTCGAAACAAGGGTTAGGGTGCGTTTTGATGCAGAATGGTAAAGTGGTTGCTTATGCTTCAAGGCAACTAAAACATCATAAGCTCAATTACCCTACACACGACTTGGAGTTGGCAGCAGTCGTGCACGCCTTAAAGATATGGCGTCATTATTTATACGGGGCAAAATGCGAGATTTATACGGATCACCAGAGTTTGAAGTATTTCTTCACAGAAAAAGAGTTGAACATGAGACAAAGAAGGTGGTTGGAACTCGTGAAGGATTATGATTGTACGATCCATTATCATCCGGGTAAAGCTAATGTTGTAGCAGACGCACTTAGTCTGATGAACAAAGGAACAATTGTGAGTATATTCACAGAGAATGATGAACTTATTAGGGAATTTGCCAAAATGAAAATAGAGATTATAACCCCACTAGAAAGGATTGAGGCGGTACTAGCAGTATTGGTGGTCCAACCAACATTACGATGTGACATCAAGGAAGCACAAATGAAGGATGAATTTTTATGCAAAATAAGGAAGAAAACTTTAGCCGGAGAAGTTAAAGGTTTTGAAATAGCAGACGATGGTGCACTGGTGTATGAAGGGAGAATATGTGTACCTAAGAACGACGAATTAAGAAGAAAAATATTGGTAGAGGCCCATTGTACACCTTACACAAAGACATCCAGGTGGGACAAAAATGTATCAAGATCTTAAAGGGGTTTTACGGTGGAGAAATATGAAAGGGAGCATCGGAAAATTTGTGGAGAAGTGTTTGACGTGTCAGAAAGTGAAAGCCGAACACCAACGACCTTCAGGATTATTGAGACCACTTCAGATTCCAGAGTGGAAATGGGAACACGTGAACATGGATTTTGTAGTAGGTTTACCGAGATCAAATCGTGGAAATCAAGCTATTTGGGTTGTAGTAGATCGATTAACCAAGTCAGCGCACTTTCTGCCAATCAAGATAACACATAGTCTAGAACAATTGGCACAACTTTATATCAAGGAAATTGTAAGATTACATGGGGTGCCAGTTTCTATAGTTTCGGACAGGGATCCGAGATTCACATCAAAATTTTGGCGCAGTCTACAAAAAGCAATGGGGACAAAATTAAATTTCAGCACAGCTTTCCATCCCCAGACAGACGGACAATCTGAACGAACTATTCAAATCTTAGAAGATTTACTGAGGGGTTGCATTTTGGATTTTGATGATAATTGGGAGAACTCTTGTGGAATTCTCTTACAACAACAGCTACTAGACGACTATCGGAATGGCCCCTTATGAAGCTCTATACGGCAGAAAGTGTAGATCCCCTATCTATTGGGACGAAATTGGTGAGAAGAAAGTGTTAGGTCCCGAGCTAGTCGAGCAGATGGTCAAGGTTATTGAGAAAGCCAGAGATAAAATAAAAATAGTCCAAGACCGACAGAAATCTTATGTTGATCAAAGAAGGAAAGACCTGCAGTTTGAAACGGGAGAGAAAGTTTTCCTAAAGGTTTCACCGACCAAAAGAATAGTAAGATTTGGCAAGAAGGGAAAACTGAGACCTAGGTTCATTGGACCATTTGAAATTTTGGAGCGTGTCGGAGATGTAGCTTACAGATTGGCGTTACCGCCAGAGCTAGCAGCAGTTCATAATGTATTTCATGTATCTATGTTGAGGAAGTACGTCCACGATTCAAGCCACATAATCAATCATGAAGTATTGGAAGTCAACCGAGACATGACTTATGAAGAAAAACCGATGACTATCCTTGATAGAAAGATACACAAGTTGAGAAACAAAGACATCGCCCTAGTCAAGATTCAGTGGACTAGACATGGTCAAAAAGAAGCAACGTGGGAGCGTGAGGCTGAGATTCGAGCAAAGTATCCAGAATTATTCCATCAATCGGGTAAGCTTGAAATTTTGAGGACGACTTTTTTTATAAGAGGGGTAGGATGTAACACCCATGTATTTTTTTTCCTTGTAATTTCTATTTTACTTTATATTTATTAAAAAAAATTAATATTATTAATATATATATAAAAAAATTAATATTATTAATATATATATATATATGTATTTTATTTCAACAACCATTAGTGAGGGGTATCATTAGTGCCATCACTCCATTTGCATTAATCATTATCCCTTTTCATATGTCATTATCATCCACTTTAGCCAACTCATGCCACTAACCCATGTTTTAATCAAACCTTCCTTCTTCTCAAAACATACGTATACTTCCATTCTCCAAAAGAAAAACTCTTGTTCTTTCATTCTTCTTAATTTTTCTAAAAAAAAACATCATACCTTCATACTCTAAAAACTTTGCTTACGTGAGCGAGCCTACACGGAATGGAAAGGAATTAGCGAGTGGATTTTAGGAGGCTTGATCCGTGCAATATATATATACACACACCAGTAAGTTTTTTTTTTATATAAATATTTTTACTAGATATATTAGTTTGAATGTGTAATTGGAAAGGAGTAGTAGGCTTGTTTGTCTAATAACAAAGAAGAAATGAATTAATTTGTGATAAATGTATTAACCATAGAATATGGAATTATACATGAGATATGAAAATTTATAATATGTCATGGAGCACATAGTGGAATAAATAATTAATTTAATATTTTGTGTAATAGTATGTAATTTATTTTAATATTTTGTGTAACATTAGAGCTAGAAAGATAATTTAATTTTTAACTAATGATTAATTCAAACTACTGGACTTGGATTATATTTTGTGTAACAGTATGTAATTAATGGGTTGTTAATTTAGTATGTGAGTGTGTATGAGAGACATCTGTGTGTGTGTGTGAGAGATTTAGTGAGTGTCAAGATTATGTATGTGTGTTGTGTCTGTGAGTCAGTGTGTTGTGTGTTTATGTATAAAAAAAAATATGTGGATATGTATATGTAATGTTGTGTGTGCGTGAGTGAGTTTAAAGTTTTGTGTACAATGTGTGTGTTTGTGTGTTTGTATGTGTGTCAGTAGTGTGTGCGTGAGTTTTGTGTGTGTAAATTATGTATGTATGTGTGTGCGTGTGAATTGAAGAATGGAGTAGATATGGGGTAGGGACTAGAATACAGTTTGGAACTTTGCAGTTTTAAACCTTTAACTTTTTGATAGTCATATTTCCCAAATCAAAGTTTCTGGATTTTTTTAATTTTAGCCCAAAATTTTAAGTAAACCCCTAACTCTTAGTTAAACTTTCTGGATTATATATTTTAACTCTACAATATTCATTTAGACCAAAATCTCATATTGACTTTTATTTTCTTTCAATTAGCCCCAAAAAAACTAATTATATTTATAGTTAACTTTTACCTATTAAAAAGCCTCGGGCTATTTTATAAGTATAGTATTTAATTAGAAGTTACTACTTAATCTCTAGGCCTAAATCATGTTAAATTTATATTGTAGGTGACGAAGAACCGTACAATTAGGAGTTCTACTTTCGAGCTTTTTGTGCATCTACTTTATTTTCTTTGATTGAGGTAGGGATTTTTATCACAATTTATGTGTATAATTCATTGTCTTTGTTAAATGCCTAAACTGTTCAATTATGTGAATTACGCATTTTAAATGTTTACATGATATGCATAATTATGTGAATTATATGCTTTCGATGTATTACATGATATGCATAATTATGTGAATTTATGCTTTTAATGTGCTACATGATATGACTAATTTTTATAAATGACATGTTTTTCATTTCAATGTATGTCATGTATGTTTATGCG
The DNA here is from genome assembly GCA_016081115.2 of Rehmannia glutinosa. NCBI lineage: Eukaryota > Viridiplantae > Streptophyta > Magnoliopsida > Lamiales > Orobanchaceae > Rehmannia > Rehmannia glutinosa. The sequence continues at coordinate 26,505,368 of CM071926.1, read as the reverse complement.
ATTGAAAAGAAATTTTTGGCCTCGTACACGAAAGGAAAATATGGCACTCGTGCCTACGGAAAGGAAAATTTTTGGCCTCGTGCCACGGGAAAGGAAAATATGGCATTTGTGCCTACGTGAAAGGAAAATTTTTGGCCCAGTTACTCAGAATAGTAACATGTCAAAGATGTCAGGTGTAAAGTGTTGTCCCAGTTTTGTGCAAAAGGAATAAACCAATGGAAAACACTGCACCGTGTGTCAGAAAATCTGCAACGCTGCAAGACATTTAATACGAGGAAATGTCAACATCAAGGACTGCAGACAAGACAAGCCAACGAACACAAGTGACTTTTGAAATTAGTCTATCTCTTCAACGGACAAAATTTCAAAAGTGCACTATAAAAGGCTGAGGAATTTATTGAGAAAAGGTTACCTGAACCACGAACAAGCAAGCATTATTAAAGCATTTAACCTGCAATATTCTCAAGTACATTCAAGAAAATCCTCAAGCCTGAAACTCGAAGGAAATCGATCCAACACAAGCTGTGAAGGAAAGACAACTTCAAATCTATTGAAGAGGAAACTTTTGAAGAATCAGAAGGGGTCTACTTTCCAAGGAGGATTGTAGAAAGGTTCAAGGTCGAACCAGTATCAAGTTTGTTGGAGGGCTACGTGATCAAATCCAAGAACTTGAGAAGTGAGATGAAGTAGCAAGGCAGCTGCCCTGTGAAGAAGCTGAGTCGCAAGAGAAGCGAGTTGTGTGATCAAGGCTGTCTCCAGACTGTTCACCACTTTGTAAACTATCTGTTACTTAGTGGATTCCTCCAGGAGTTAGAGAAGAAATGATTAGAAGAATTACCCCATCTTCGAACCTCTATAAAAATATTTGAGTCATTTACTTTCAGCATATTTACTTTCTTGCATACTTACATTATATTTGCTGTTAGAATCATAATTGCTATCCAACTGATTAATAACCAAGTGCTAAAAATCAAGTGTTAAAACAAGCTTAAAACAATTCAAGGGTGTTAAGTCTTACGCGGATAAAACCAAACCAGCCAAGTTAAGTTTAGGTTAAACAGCCGAGTTATTCTATCAATAGCTCTATCGAGTCTGTTGAGTGGCTAACTTAGCTGAATAACCAACTTAGCTGTCCCTCAAGGACACAGCTGTTTGAGTCAACTATGTTGTATTTTTAATAGGACTAAAATCGAAAATTTGGTAAGGTTTATTCAAACCTACCCTTCTAAATCCTACTCACACCCCTTGGGACCTACAAGTGGTATCAGAGCGGTTGGTTCATTGAGCCTTCCTTGAGTTCTTGAACTAGATCCGTAACACCCATGTATTTTTTTCCTTGTAATTTCTATTTTACTTTATTTTTATTAAAAAAATTAATATTATTTAATATATATATATATGTATTTTATTTCAACAACCATTAGTGGGGAGTATCATTAGTGCCATCACTCCATTTGCATTAATCATTATCCATTTTCATATGTCATTATCATCCACTTTAGCCAACTCATGCCACTAACCCATGTTTTAATCAAACCCTCCTTCTTCTCAAAACATACGTATACTTCCATTCTCCAAAAGAAAAACTCTTGTTCTTTCATTCTTCTTAATTTTTCTAAAAAAAACAAAAACATCATACCTTCATACTCTAAAAAATTTGCTTACGTGAGCGAGCCTACACGGAATGGAAAGGAATTAGCGAGTGGATTTTAGGAGGCTTGATCCGTGCAATATATATATACACACACAAGTTTTTTTTTTTTTATATAAATATTTTTACTAGATATATTAGTTTGAATGTGTAATTGGAAAGGAGTAGTAGGCTTGTTTGTCTAATAACAAAGAAGAAATGAATTAATTTGTGATAAATGTATTTACCATAGAATATGGAATTATACATGAGATATGAAAATTTATAATATGTCATGGAGCACATAGTGGAATAAATAATTAATTTAATATTTTGTGTAACAGTATGTAATTTATTTTAATAATTATTTTAATATTTTGGGTAACATTAGAGTTAGAAAGATAATTTAATTTTTAACTAATGATTAATTCAAACTACTGGACTTGGATTATATTTTGAGTAACAATATGTAATTAATGGGTTGTTAATTTAGTATGTGAGTGTGTATGAGAGACTTTTGTGTGTGTGTGTGTGTGAGAGATTTAGTGAGTGTCAAGATTATGTATGTGTGTTGTGTCTGTGAGTCAGTGTGTGTGTGTGTTTATGTATAAAAAAAAACATGTGGATATGTATATGTAATGTTGTGTGTGTGCGTGAGTGAGTTTAAAGTTTTGTGTAAAATGTGTGTGTTTGTGTGTCTGTATGTGTGTCAGTAGTGTGTGCGTGAGTTTTGTGTGTGTAAATTATGTATGTATGTGTGTGTGTGTGTGAATTGAAGAATGGAGTAGATATGGGGTAGGGACTAGAATACGTTTGGAACTTTGCAGTTTTAAACCTTTAACTTTTTGATAGTCATATTTCCCAAATCAAAGTTTCGGATTTTTTTAATTTTAGCCCAAAATTTTAAGTAAACCCCTAACTCTTAATTAAACTTTCTGGATTATATATTTTAACTCTACAATATTCATTTAGACCAAAATCTCATATTGACTTTTATTTTCTTTCAATTAGCCCCAAAAAAACTAATTATATTTATAGTTAACTTTTACCTATTAAAAAGCCTCGGGCTATTTTATAAGTATAGTATTTAATTAGAAGTTACTACTTAATCTCTAGGCCTAAATCATGTTAAATTTATATTGTAGGTGACGAAGAACCGTACAATTAGGACTTCTACTTTCGAGCTTTTTGTGCATCTACTTTATTTCGCTGATTGAGGTAGGGATTCTTATCACAATTTATGTGTATAATTCATTGTCTTTGTTAAATGCCTAAACTGTTCAATTATGTGAATTACGCATTTTAAATGTTTACATGATATGCATAATTATGTGAATTATATGCTTTCGATGTATTACATGATATGCATAATTATGTGAATTTATGCTTTTAATGTGCTACATGATATGACTAATTTTTATAAATGACATGTTTTTCATTTCAATGTATGTCATGTATGTTTATGCGATTGAAAAGAAATTTTTTTGGCCTCGTGCCACGGGAAAGGAAAATATGGCACTCGTGCCTACGGGAAAGGAAAATTTTTGGCCTCGTGCCACGGGAAAGGAAAATATGGCATTTGTGCCTACGTGAAAGGAAAATTTTTGGCCTCGTGCCATGGGAAAGGAAAATATGGCACTCGTGCCTACGGGAAAGAAAAATTTTTGGCTTTGTGCCACGGGAAAGGAAAATATAGCATTCGTGTCACGGGAAAGGAAAATTTTTGGCCTCGTGCCATGGGAAAGGAAAAAGCATTATGTGCTATTCGGCTTATGCCAACGGGAAAGGTTATGTGTTAATTTATGTAATTGTGCACTTTTCGTATTTAGCTTGGACAATCTTTATCCCTACTGAGTATGTGATTACTCACCCCTAAATTCAAACTGTTTTGATTATGTGACGAACGCACCGATGTGATGGGGGGATAGCCGAAGATTTCAATTTTAAGAACAATATTTTATTTTCAATTGTTTCATATTTCAAGAACTATGAACTCGTTTTAAATTTCGAACAATTGTGATGTACTATTTTGTTTTTTTATTTATTTAAAGTGTTTGAGTGGATTTTAAATTTTATACTCTATAATTATTTCTTAAGAATTAAGGTTTTCTCATTATCGCTTCCGCTAAACTTTTCATTCATGTATATATCTAAAAAAAATCGCATTTTCTTAAAATTTTAGTAACGCTAAAAAATTGCACTTCGAAGAAAATGGGGCGTTACAAGATCTCTATCTTTTCAAAAAGTTTTAAACACTTGCATTTTCAAAATCTTTCATTTTAAGCAAAGTTATTATCATGGAAGCAAATCGACACACATTCCTATGTTCACTGTTGAAGAATTTGATGATTGGAAAATTCGTATGCAGGCTCATCTATCTGCATTACATGATGAAATGTGGCTTGTGATAGAGGATGGGCCACTGCAAATACTTAAAGTGAACACGATCGCAATAAGAAAGCGGTTTGAAGGAGAAGAAGTCTGCTGCTTTGAAGCAAGACAAATGACCATAGTTGAGAAACCAAGGACTGAGTGGACAAATGAAGATAGGTAGAGATACAACTTGGACAATGTGGCCAAGGACATACTCTACAAGACATTGGACAAAGCAATGTTCAATAAAGTCAAATCTTACAAATCCACAAAAGAAATCTGGAATAATCTGACTTTAATTTGTGAGGGATCAGAACAAATTTAAGAAAATAAATTGTTTGTTGCTGTTCAAAAATTTCAAAATTTTAAAATGCTTGCAGGTGAAATCATGGATCAGCTGGATGCCAGATTCACTGATATCACAAATGAGCTTTCAGCTCTTGGGAAAGAATATACACAAAAGGAAATGTGTATGAAGATCTTAAGGAGCCTCCCAGCTGAATGGGAAATGAAGACTATGGTCCTGAGACATTCAATGGACCTCTCAAGAACATCTAACCATGAGCTATTCTCAGACCTCAAAGCCTATGAGTTTATGCTGCTTTGTAAAATTGGGGTGGGTTGGGAGGGTTTTGAAATATTAAGTGCAGATGCCCCTTGTATTGGCGCCTACAAAGCAGGCACCTTTAGGGATGGCGCCTGCTCCTATTTTTTTTTTTTTGGTGATTCTGACACAGTAGGCACCTACTACATTTTTTTTTAATTTTCAAAAATTAATTTTAAACATTAAATAAATACACAATTTTTGGATAACTAGAATGTGAAATATTACTGAATAAAAACACAATCAACCGGTACGCGAACAATCAAAACAATGCACAATCAATCTTGACATGAAGAAGAACTTCCTTGATTAGAATTATGTCGTGATGGCAAGTAGCGTAGAAGGTGAGCTGACAAGTTTCTTGAGTTATAGAAGTTCCAGTTGTTTGCGTACTGGTATAAAGGGTATAATTGGGAAATTTGCAGACCTACTCCCTTTTTATTCTTATTTGTAATATATTCGAATATATATGAATCAATTTGAATATTTTTATTCAAAATTCTAATCTGTCTTTATTGTTGGAAGATAATGTGCTTTCTTGATTCTTTTCAATTTTGGTTTACTACAAAATTTAACACTTATTGGCGCTTACACACATCCGATTTGTGTTCGCCAAAATGCTAAGTCTGTTGGTGTATATTGGGATCGTAAACTCAAATTTAATGTGTAATTTCCTTATTTTTTTTAAAAGGGCAAGTTGAGATAGTTGTACCCAAGATAGCTGCACTAATAGCCAAGGATGGAAAGAGAGCTGAGCCCAAGGAATCCATAGACCAGGAGAAGATTGCCCTAATGGTTAAAAGATTCAACAAGTTCTTCAATAGGAACTATAAAAGAAACAAGGGTGAAACCTCCAGGAGACATTCAGCTCCCTCCAAGTCGAGGGAAGATAGGCCATCTAAGAGACCTGAGCATCGAAGGGTTGAATATCAGAGAGTTGATAACCTAAGAAAAAAAAGAGTTGATCAAAGAGCTGAGAACCTGTGTTGGAACTGCAGACAACCAGGAAATTTTACAGTTGATTGTTCCTATCCACCAGTCAACAAATATAAGAATGAAGAAGAAAGAAGAGCGTTGAAGAAGAGGACTAAGGTCACAGAAGAGTCTATCCATGTGGTTTTTGATGAACCTAATGTAAATGGAGAAGACATTGAAGAGTTAGCTGACAAGCTGAATCAACCAACTATACAGAAGAGTCCTTATGTTGAAGCTGAAGTAAGAGCAAACAACCCAGATGAAGATGAGATAGTTGAATCTCAAAGACCACTGAAAAGTCTGCAATTGAATGAGGATGAAAGAGATGTTCAAGACATTTTAGCTGTGAGACGGCTGAATCCAACAGACTTACTCCAATCTGATGTGAGATGGCTGAGAGACCATTCACCAGAGTTAGTTATTGGAGATGTTAGAGATGGCATAAGAACCAGACCCAGAGCATAGCATGAAGCAATGTTCACTTATTTTATTTCCCATATAGAGCCTAAATATGTGTCTCAAGCATTAGATGACACACATTGGATTCAAGCCATGCAAGAAGAGCTGAATCAGTTTGAAAGAAACAAAGTATGGGAATTGGTGCAGAGGCCAACTCATCAAAATGTAATTGGCACAAAATGGGTTTTCAGAAATAAGATGAATGAAGAAGGATCTGTTGTAAGAAACAAAGCAAGATTGGTAACCAAAGGGTATTGCCAAGAAGAGGGTATAGATTTTGATGAAACATTTGCTCATGTTGCAAGATTGGAAGCAATAAGGATGTTTCTTGCTTATGTTGCACACAAAAACTTCACTATGTATCAAATGGATGTGAAGAGTGCATTTCTGAATGGATTGTTAGAGTAAGAAGTCTATGTTGAACAACCTCCAGGTTTTGAGCAGAAAACTATTGGAGATAAGGTATATAAGCTCAAGAAAGCATTATATGGATTGAAACAAGCTCCAAGAGCGTGGTATGATACATTGTCTTAATTTCTAACTAACAATGGATCCACCAAAGGCAAAGTTGACAGAACACTCTTCAGAATTCAAGATGGAAAGAGCATACTGCTTGTTCAAATATATGTGGATGACATCATTTTTGGATCCACAAACAAAGAGCTATGTGACAAGTTTTCAAACCTCATGCAAGGCAAATTTGAGATGAGCATGATGGGAGAGCTGACTTTCTTCCTAGGACTTCAAGTCAAGCAATTGAAGGATGGAACCTTCATAAGTCAGACAAAATATACTAGAGATTTGATGAAGAAATTTGGTATGGAAGAAAAGTCTTCTGTGAAAATTCCAACGAACACATCAGTCAAGATGGACATGGATGCAGATGGCAAAGCTGTAGATCAAACAAGATATAGAGCACTCATTGGATCATTGCTCTATCTAACAGCAAGCAGGCCAGACATCACCTTTGCAGTAGGTGTATGTGCAAGATTTCAATCTGCACCAAAGGAGAGCCACATGACTGTAGCTAAGAGAATCCTAAGGTATTTGAAGGGATGCCAAGAAGTTGGCTTATGATATCCAAAGGAAGGTGGATTCAATCTTATTGGTTACTCAGACTCAGACTATGCTGGATGTAGAGTTGACAGAAAGAGTACTTCAGGTACATGTCAAATGCTTGAAAATAGATTGGTTTCTTGTTTCAGTAAAAAACAAAACTCAATAGCAACATCCACAGCTGAAGCAGAATACATAGTTGCGGGCAACTGTTGTGCCCAAGTCTTATGGATGAGACAAAGCTGAGAGAGTATGAGATTGAAGAAAAAGAAATTTCAATTATGTGTGATAACACTAGTGCTATTGCAATCACTCAAAATCCTGTGTTGCATTCAAGAACAAAGCACATTGATGTCAGATATCATTTCATAAGAGATCATGTTGAAAAGAAAGACATCACTTTGGAATACATCTCAACTGATAAGTAGTTAGCTGATATATTCACAAAGCCTCTATGTGAATCAAGATTTGAAGAGCTCAAGAATGAGTTAGGGCTAATTGAGCTGAGTTGAAGCTCATAAGACTCAATAAGCAGAGAAATAAGATGAGAAAATAAGAGAAGAGCAAGTTTCACACTTCAGCCAAGTGAAACAGCCTTATCGGGAAGTCAGCTGTATCAAGTTAGCTGACAGCTGAGTTACATCATGTGAAGAGAGAAGCAGAGCTAAGTCACTTTGGATGTAAGCTGAATCATTTATGAGCAAAGTGACAAAAATGCAGTCGTTTTAAATGAGCGGGAATGTTTTTAAGGATGACGTTAGCGTAATAATGACGGTCACAGTTAAAAGCTGTAGAGTAACATATGATTGGATATAAATGTTGCTGCATTAAATGCGGCTTTGACGTTCTAATCTGATCCGTTGATTTTGATCAAAAAATTTAAAATCCAAAATGTGTCCTTTCACGTCCCTTATATACGGAAGTTTGCATTTCTCTCACCTTACGCGAATTGTTCATCTTCAAGCAAAGCAAAGTTTTTCTCTCTGAAACCCTAAGTTCTCTAACGCAAGTTTCTAGTTTTTCGTTCGGTGAAATTCTCTGAAAATGGCACCAAAGTTAGATTATGTGAAGCTCTCGAAGCAAATCCACTATGGTGCTTCTGTGGATTTCGATGGAATGGTGAAGCAGGGTGCTGATGAGACCCTTGTTCTAAAAATAGAGGAGATGTTGGAAAAGTCTGGTCTCAAAGCTTTTCTGACTATGGAGTATTCTCATACCTACCTTGAGGAGGTAGCTATGTTCTATGTCAACACAGAGGTGCGGGACGAAAAAATCAAGTCTTCCGTCCACAGCAAGGACATAAAAGTTAGTGCAAAAGACCTTGCTGAGCACTGCTTGTTGCCTTCGGAAGGCATGAAGGAAATATACGAAGCTGATGTCGACTTGACTGTTGCATGGAAGGAAGTGGCCAAACCCGAGTGTGCTGCTAAAGTGGTTTACACAGCTGGCAAGAAGTTGCTGAAGGACGACTATCACAAACTGATGGATGTTGTCTCGAAATGTGTTGACATGAAGTTTGGAGGCTTCAATCAGCTGTCCAAGACAAAGCTGATAGTCATGGTTGCAATCATGCAAGGGAAAAAGGTCAACTGGGCTGAGTTTGTCTACAACAGACTCTGCCAAAATGTGCTGAACAAGACCTTCAAGGAAGATGGGGCATTTGCTGGAAGTGAAGGGTGTTGCACTTCGTCATGACAAACCCTTCCACGTGAACAAGAAAATGTTTAGGGCAAACCTTTCCGGTGCCCAGAAAAGAGCTCATGCGAAGAAAGCTGATACCAGTAAGGGGGAATCAGCTGACCCCGAGGACACAACTGCTACCCCTCCCCCGAAGAAGAAAGTTGCCCCTGCAGCTAAGCAAAAAAAAGCACCTACCCCTGCAGCCAAGTCACCTGCCCAAGCAGCCGAGACTCCTGCCCCTGCAGCAGAGACTGAGAAGGAACCTTTAATCTCTTCTCCAGTCATTAAGAAGAAGAGGACTACCAAGATGAGAAAGGCAGCTGCCTCTAAGAAAAACCCAAAAACGTTTACTATTGAAGAACCAGAGGATGTTGAACCAGAAGTTCCTCTCAGAAAGAAAAGATTGTTCAGGCGATCTGAACTTGAGAAGAAGAAAGCTGAATCTTCTACCCAGCCAGAAAAAGAAGAAGAGACTGCTAACATTCAGAAAGAGCAGTCTCCTAAAGTAATTGATGAATCGCAAATCGTTGATGTTGATCAACAGATATCGATCAAAGATCCAAATGCGAAAAGACGGTGAGGAAGATGATTTGAGACAACTAAGCCTACTGATGAAAAGGTTGCCTCTCATTCTACAACTGATGTTGCGGAATCCAAGGAAGAGCAAGGTCTCTTGCCTCCAATTCAAGAAGCTGGAGGAGAAGGAGATGATGACATAATCATGTACTCCCCAGTTTATCCAGACATCCAGCGACATCTCCGAGAATGGAGAGCATTGAAACTGGATCACTCAAGGGTGCAGTTCGCTCACCCTGAGTTCATAGAAGAAGAAGAAGAGTTGCTACGATTTCTTAGTGTTGCAACTATTCAACAGGACCTTGACGAAGACAACTGCATGGATATCCTCCACATCATAAAGGCATATGAAAAGGATAAAGTTGAGGAGCGAGCCCGAGCACTGGAAAAGTAAAAAATATGTGAATTTACAGGCTCTCTAGATCACACTCATACACATCTTGATGTGTTCTTTTAAAGTGATGAGGATCCCACTGCTGCAGCCGAGAAGTCAGATATGCAGCAGGCTGTGAGAGAATCCAGAGCCATGCATGAGCATCAACTGTTTGAAGGCCCAGGAGAGTCCTCACAATCTCTCCTGCAAATTGATCTTCTGGGAGTGGTACAGTAGATTACATCAGATTTTGCTGCAGCCACGTCCCCTGTACAATCAGAGGATGGCTCCAAGGGAGCTGGCGATGAAGTTGGGACGTTGGGCACCCAAGCTGAGCCAACCCCTGTAGAAGGTGTTCTCACACCTGCCCCGACGGCTGAGCACTCAACGGATAAAGCCGCGTCTCAGGAGAAGAGTGACCCCATAATTAGTCACTCAGTTGGTGAGCCAGCTGAGGGGAAAGTTCTCTCCACCACAGCAGGGTTGGATGTCGATGTGGCAGACACACAAATGAAGTTTGGACGCGAAGCTGAGAAAGAGAGTGAACAACAGCAGAGTGGCATTGACGAATCTCGGACAGTTGATTCTGTCTCAGCTGGAATGTCCACTGCTTTGAAGGCCAATGACGCTATTATCACAGCCGAGGCACAGGATGGTGATGCCCCGGGAGTTAACACTCTGGGCACAGAAAGTGCAATCCAAGGAGTTGAGACTCCTATGGCTGCCAATATAGAAGACCCTAAGACAGTTGAGACTGTCGAAGGGAACACTGAAGGCCTCGCAGAAGTTGAGTCTGTTGGGGGTGTTGAAGGCCTAAGGGAGGTTGAGACTTCCCTGGGTAAAGATTAAGATACACAGAACATCCCTGCTCTAGACAGCGCTAATGCAGAAAAAGAGATAAACACACTTCATGATTCCCAGGAAAACTTAGACACATCCTTTTTGGGATCAGAAGATGAAGCTGAGTCTACTCCACTTACAGATCCTGCGGACCCAGCTGAGGATGTTCTCAAGACTAAGAGCCAAATCAGTGAGAAAACAACTCGCACAAAATTCAATTTTGATGATGAGCCAACTCCGCAAGTCTCATCATCATCCGATGACGCTGATGATACAACCGAGGAAGAGGTAATTCATTTAGAAAAGTCTACTGAGACCGAGGAAGTTGTTAAGACAACTGTGGTTCAGTCAGCTGGGCAAGACAATCCAAAAAGTTCCAGCTCATTTGCGCAGGCTTCCATGGCTGCAGCAGTAACGACTCCATCAGCTCCGTCAAAGGCTCCCACAACTGTGAACATTGCCAATGAAGTTGCCGCAGCAGAGGCATCGAGAGTTGACTCCACTCTACTGCAACAAGGGAATGCATTGAAGGGTCGAGATCCAGATATTTCCTATGTTCGTGATGATGTATTTCAAGACATGTTTCCATTCACCCAGTACATGCCTGCATCCGAGGAAGAGACAACTGCTGAATCAAGAAGATACACTGTTAGAGAAGATCCCATCATTCCTACCGACATGATTGTTCCAAGCAGACTTTGATTTTGACAAAGAGTGGTCGGTAGCTGTTTCGGACGAGACAACTGAAATTTGTGAAGTCTTCAAGAAGCTCTGTGAGGAGATTGAGAAGATTGAACGACACCAGGCCTCACTGGATTTACGCCTGGATAATCGCGATGCCACTCTCATAGCAGACTTGAGAGGGATCGTGGTGCGAATTCGGGAATGGACACAACAATAAGATGCGATGCGAAGCGAGCAAGTACGATACTTCAAAGCCCTATATGGAAGAATGCTCGTATGGAGTGGGGATAACTCCATGATTAGGTAGCGGATGAAGGAATACATTGAAAGAATAGCCCAGTCTCACAAAAATGATATAGAGATGTTGTGACATTTTCATAAGAATGAGATCCTCATACTCGAAAATGCAATGAATGACAAATTCAGCCTACTCTTAGCTGAAAAAAATATTGAAAGCTGAGTCTAAGGAAATTCGATCGGAGATTCGAATCGCATCTGATGCAGCAGACTCCAAGCACGATTCCATAATTAACAGATTGGACTTTCTTCTTGGAAGCATGTTCCCTGGGGTCCCTCTCTCCTTTGATGATGCCAAAAAGGGGGAAGAGGAGTCCCTAAAGGGATTAAAAGAAGAGAAATTGAAGAAAGACGCAGCTGAGACAAAAGACGCAGCTGTGAAGAAGGGTAAAGCAGCTGAGGGGGAAAGTTCAAAGGATTTGACGTTGATGTTAGTTGAAACCGCCCATCAAGGTCATGTTACTGCCTCCATCCTGAGCAAATTCCCTGTAACCCTACCAATTGAGCACTCTGATGTGCCAACGTCGGAGAAAAGGAAGATTATTGAAGCAGGGTTTGAGGAGTTCTCTAAAAAGCAGGATGCTCGCGTTCAGGAAGTGTTGAAACAATATGGTGGTCTTCCAGTTGGAAACAATATGGTGGTCTTCCAGTTGAAACAATATGGATCTGAGCCTAGATCAGTTGAAGAGTTCAAAACCCTTGAATCAGAAGGCTATTTCCAAGGAATGGCTTTGGCCCAAGCCTGTGATTTGTACTGGGAGCAAGGTTTAGCCTTGTGCGAAGAAGGTTTGGCAATGATCTTCAGTGATCACTGGTGAAGCGAGAAGACTCCCGTGCAATACACACCCAGAGGCAGAGGAAGAGCTGAGTCAGGTAGAGGAAGAAGTGGTGGTGGAAGAGGTTCTCTACCTCGACCAAAACCTAATGATGTAGAATTCGTAGATCCTAAAAGAAAAAGCTTGATTTACTGGGTTGGATACGATCACCAATAGGGAAGTTGCAAGGAAGAACGCTAAGGCAATGAGAAGACAAGAAGAGGAGAACGAAAGGCAAACACGTTAATGGCCCGAGAGGAAGCAAAAGGATGATGCTTTCAAACGAGCCTATGAAAAGAAGAAAAGAATAGAAGAAGAAGAGAAGAAGAGAAGAAGAGGAAAAGAGCTGATGACAACGAGGAGTGCAAGAGAGCTGAAGAAGAAAGAGGACAAAAGCAGCGAAGGCGTTGAAGTGTTGCTACAAACCCCTTCATGTATTTTTATGTAAATACACTCATGTAAGTCTTCTGCAATATACTTAGTGAATTTGTCTGTAATTTTTCACTTTGTATGTATTCTTGTATCTTAGCTTAAATATGTATTTTGCTCTGATAAAGAATGCTCTGATACCAAATGTAAACAGTTGTGTAAAGGACAAGAATGCCATGATCAATAAAACGATCTATTTTAAGCATACATTCTTTGTTACTGCATTGTCTGTATGTATCTTTGTTGTTTATGTTTTGTTGAATTTATTTAAGTTTTGGCATTATCAAAAAAGGAGAAATTGTTAGGAAATTTATTATGTAGATTTTGATAATACCATGTAAAACTTAAACTAGAAAGTTGGCACCCCATTTTCCTTGTAATTTGTATTGTAATAGATAGAAATTTGGAAAAGCCGAGTTAAGTCGGCTATGCCAAGGAATACAAGAAGTCAATCATGGATTTGGATTGAAGACTTTGTTGTGTGTTAGCTGAGTATGGGACTCGACTGAAGGTGTGTCAGCTGAGGAACAACTATAAGAAGTGTCAGTCAAGTTAGCTCAAGAAGCCAAGTCTCAAGGTTGAAATGACAGTTGAATCATCCAATGACTGGAAGCTGACTCAAGTCACTTGGGGTAAAAACAACAGTCTAGTCAAGACAACTGACTTAGATTCGTTGATTAAAAGTCAAGGACGTTACTCAGAATAGTAACATGTCAAAAGTCAAGTGTAAAGTGTTGTCGATTTTGTGCAAAAGGAATAAACAATGGGAAGATCAACCGAACCGTGTGTCAGAAAATCTGCAACGCTGCAAGACATTAATACGAGGAAATGTCAACATCAAGGACTGAAAACAAGACAAGCCAACGAACACAAGTGACTTTTGAAATTAGCCTATCTCTTCAACGGGCAAAATTTCAAAAGTGCACTATAAAAGGCTGAGGAATTTATTGAGAAAAGGTTACCTGAACCACGAACAAGCAAGCATTATTCAAGCATTTAACCTGCAATATTCTCAAGTACATTCAAGAAAATCCTCATGCATGAAACTCGAAGGAAATCAATCCAACACAAGCTGTGAAGGAAAGACAACTTCAAATTTGTTGAAGAGAAAACTATTGAAGAATCAAAAGGGTCTACTTTCCAAGGAGGATTGTAGAAAGGTTCAAGGTCGAACCAGTATCAAGTTTGTTGGAGGGCTACGTGATCAAATCCAAGAAATTGAGAAGTGAGGTGAAGTATCAAGCGGCAAACGCCTGCTGTGAAGAAGTTCGAGTCGCAAGAGAAGCATTTGTGTGATCGGTTTGTCTCAGATCGTATTCACCACTTTGTAAACTGATATGTTACTTAGTGGATTCCTCCAGGAGTTGGAGAAGAGAGGACTAGAAGAATTACCCCATCTTCGAACCTCTATAAAAATATTTGTGTCATTTATTTTCAGCACATTTACTTTTTTGCATACTTACATTATATCTGTTGTTAGAATCATAATTGCTATCCAACTGATTAATAACCAAGTGCTAAAAATCAAGTGTTAAAACAAGCTTAAAACAATTTAAGGGTGTTAAGTCTTCCGCTGATAAAACCAAACCAGCCAAGTTAAGTTTAGGTTAAACAACCGAAGTTATTTCACAACAATGACTCTATCAGTCTGATTGAGTGGCTAACTTAGCTGAATAACCAACTTAGATGTCCCTCAAGGACACATCTGTTTGAGTCAACTCTGTTGTATTTATAAAAGGACTAAAATCGAAAATTTGGTAAGGTTTATTCAACCCCCCCACCTTCTAAATCTTACTGACACCCCTTGGGACCTACAATAATGCTTCGAAAACTTTGTATTTTGAAGTTGGCATACCCCCCTGGAGGTTGGTGATAGCCATACTTCCATGGAACACCTTCAAACAACTGAACACCTTGCTCAAGCTACTCCATCTTCATCTTGTCATGTTGCTCTAGAAGTTGATGCTTCCCACCATCCTTCCAGTGCCTCTCCTGAAAATCCTCTCACTAGCCAGGTCATATCTCCTACCCTGGAACAAGTTGGCTTCCCTATCCAGCTCCCTGATATCTTTGAGGATGCTACAACCTCAAAACAGCTAGCTCTCCACAGAGGAGCTTCTTCTGTTCCCCCCTCTAGACAAAAGAAGGGACATGATAAGCCTCTAGGGCCTCAAAAAAATAAAACTAAAAAGAAGTTATGAGTTTACAACTTCTGATTTGGAATGTGAAGGGTATTGCTAATCCCCCCACCCTTAATCATGCCCACCATCTCTGTAGAGAATAAAATCATGATTCTAGGCATCCTAGAACCCATGACTGCTCCCGACTTCCATGTTTTCTGTGGAAAATTGGGTTTCCATCATGGTATTGCTAATAAATCTAATAAGATATGGGTTTTCTGGCATTCTATTATTTTTGGTACTCTCATGTTTGATTGTGAACATGTGTTGCACCTCGAATTGTCCTCCCCCCAGTTCCCCTGTCCTTTCCAGGCTTCTTTTGTTTATGCTAAGAGTACTAGGCTTGAAAGAAGAGACCTCTGGGATTATCTTAGAGCATTTACCCATGTTTCCTCCTCTATTCCTTGGCTTTTTGGAGGAGATTTTAACTGTTATCTTCACCTTGATGAGAGAACTGGTAGTAAAACCAATAGACCCCTTGATATGAAAGAGTTTGGCCAAATGATTAGTGATTGTGGGCTTGTTGATGCTGGTTTTGTTGGTCCTGTGATGCACACTTGGGTTAGAAATAGCCTCCATGAAAGATTGAATAGATTTCTAGTTAATCATAAATGGACTGATTTATTTCCTAAGTATTCTATTTCCCATCTCTCCAGAGTGCATTCTGACCATGCCTCCATCTTTTTTAAAGCCTTTTTAATAGGTTCTAAGCCTACTTCTGCTTTTAGGTTCATGAAAATGTGGACTAGGCACTCATGCTTCCTTGATGTGGTTGCTAAGGTTTGGAATGGCCCAACTGGTTCTCATGGTTTAGATAACTTGTAACTTAAGCTCATTTGGGTAAAGCAAAAGCTTAAGTGGTGGAATATAAATGTCTTTGGTAATATATTTTCTAATTTGACTCAGGATGAGTTGCAAGTTACTGAAGCTGAAAAGCAATATGATGTTGCTCCCTCCTCCTCTAACCTTTCTTCTTAAATCAAGCTATTGCTAAGCTTGTCCTTGCCACCAAAATTGAGGAAGATTTTTGGCACCAAAAATCATCTTGTGAGCGGATTGTGGAAGTGGATAGAAACACTAAATACTTCCATACCATCACCAAACAGAAGAGGCTTAAGTCTAGAATCAGTAGCATTGAGGATAATGGGATCACCCTGACTGATGACTCTGATATTCGTAAATCCTGCATCTCTTAAATCTCTAATTTCATGGCTAGTACCAACCAATGCCCTGCTTTTGTCTGCCCCTTCCCACTCTCCCCTCTCATGTGAACCTTAATGAGATGTGTGAACTTCCTTCTGAGGAGGAAGTTAGACATGTTGTTTTCTCAATCTGTCCTGATAATGTAACAGGACCTGATGGGTTCTCTGCTCTCTTCTATCAGGTTTGCTGGAATATTATTAAAGTGGATGTGGTGGTTGTTGTCCATGATTTTTTCAACGAGCAGTCCCTCCCCAAAAGCTACACTTCCACTACAATTATTCTTATTCCAAAAAAACCTCATCCTTTGACTTGGTTTGATTTTAGACCAATAAGTCAGTGTAATGCTTCTAACAAAATCATCACCAAAATTCTCAACAATAGATTGCATGCTCTTCTTCCCTTACTTATCTCTCCTAATCAAAGTGGATTCATCAAAAATAGGCTCATCAGTGATAACATTCTCCTAGCTCAGGAAATGATTCACACCATTAATGTTAAACTGAACCTAGAAATGTTGCCTTGAAGTTGGACATGGCTAAGGCCTATGATAAAGTCCAGTGGCAGTTGCTTAGGTACATGTTGTCTTGCATGGGTTTCCTGCCAGGTGGATCTTCTTCATTGATAATGCTATATCCACTTGTTGGTTTTCAGTCCTTGTAAATGGTCATTCATGTGGTTTCTTTAAATCTGGGAAAGGGTTGAGACAGGGAGACCCTATATCTCCTTCCCTCTTCATCCTTGCTGCTGATTTTCTATCCAGGGGTTGAATCACCTATTTTTGGCAAACCCTAATATGTGTTGTAACACTCAAGGTGGCCTCCATATCTCTCATCTTTCCAATGTTGATGACATTTTCATCTTTTCTAATGACAGTGATGCTTCCTTACATCCGTCAATTGATTTTCTAGACTTATATTGTGAGATTTATGGGCAAACCATTAACGAAACCAAAAGCTTTGTTGTCATGGACTCCTCTCTTCCTCCCGTAGGAAGGACTGAGTCCACACTATCACTTTCTTCTATCATCAATACCTTCCCATGACAAGAGCACAAAAGAGTCTGTTTCTTCCTCTCATCTCCTCCATGCAAAAGAAATTCCAAGGTTTGGCTTGGAGATTCTTATCTTTTGGCACTCTTAGCTCCATGCTTATCCACCTTATCCATGTCATCAAGCCTTCTAAATTCATTTTTCTTAAATTGGAACAAATTGTGGCTAGATTCTTTTGGGGGAATATTGATTCTTATAAGAGGACTCATTGGGTTGCTTGGAGGAAAATTTGTTCCCCTAATTCTAAGGGTGGGCTGGGCTTTAAAAGCCTTCATGATCTTATCACCTCTTTCACTATGAAGCTTTGGTGGAGATTCAGAGAATCTAATTCTCTTTGGTGGAGATTCAGAGAATCTGTTCCCCTAATTCTCTTAGCTCCATGCTTATCCACCTTATCCATGTCATCAAGCCTTCTAAATTCATTGTTCTTAAATTGGAACAAATTGTGGCTAGGTTCTTTTGGGGGAATATTGATTCTTATAAGAGGACTCATTGAGTTGCTTGGAGGAAAATTTGTTCCCCTAATTCTGAGGGTGGGCTGGGCATTAAAAGCCTTCATGATCTTATCACCTCTTTTACTATGAAGATTTGGTGGAGATTCAGAGAATCTAATTCTCTTTAGGCCACTTTTATGCATTGTAGTATGCTGAGGGGCTTCCTCTCCACACTGCTCCCTCATCTCCTCTTGACAGTTTGATTTGGAAAAGGCTTTGCGACATTAGGCATTGCATGCAGTCTAATATCCTTTGGTTTGTGGGTGAAGGTAAACTCAGTTTTTGGCATGATATTTGGTTCCATAATTTACCTCTTTTTGATTGCACAGATTGTGATAAAAATGGCCTTGAAAATATTGGTGTAGATTTCTTTTAGTCTCAAAGTGGTGTATGGGGCTATGATAGACTCAGTAATATTGTGGGTCATGAGTTGACCACACAATTATGCCAAGGTCCAATTTTTGAGACAGGAAAAGATAATATGTCCTGGAAACTAGCTGCTAATGGGAGATATTTTGTCTCATCTACTTATGCTAGTCTCCAAACCAATGGTAATAATAACACTCTTTATTCTCACTTCTGGAATTGTTTTCTCACCCCTTCTATGTCTATTTTTTTATGGAGGCTTATCCAAAATAGAATACCAGTTGTCAATAAGTTGCAAGAGCGTGGAATCTCCTTGGCTTCCACATGTGTATGTTGTCCCCCTTCCACTACCCCGGATTCCCAGATTAACCCCACTACTGAAACCATTTCACACCTCTTTTTACAATGTGATCAAGTCAAGAAAGTTTTGGTCCATTTTGCAAACTGGATGGGAGTTCAAGTGCCACACATTGAACAATTACCTCTGTTTCTTTCTACTTAGAAAACTGCACACCTTTTGCACACACACCACATATCACTTTCATTGTTCCTTGTATTATTCTTTGGTATATTTGGTTGGAACGAAATAACTACAAACATGAGAGCCTTACATTTTCTCATTCACCTTCTATGAAAGTCTAAGTTGTTTCAGGCTCAACATTGGAAAGGACACATGGATCTTGCTGCCACTATTGGGCTTAACTTTCAGCTGCCTAGTAGATGGCATCTTCTCCCAGTGGTATGGAATCCTCCTCCCCCTAATTGTCTCGGGCTTAACTTTCAACTGCCTAGTAGATGGTATCTTCTCCCAGTGGTATGGAATCCTCCTCCCCCTAATTGTCTCAAGCTAAACATAGATGGAGCCTTCAAGGAACAATCTTCTGGAATTGGAGGCATCCTCAGGAATCATCATGGAGACATAATTTGGGCATTCTTAGCACCTATGTATAATTGTGACAACCCTTTGTTTGTTGAATTTAGGGCGTTGGATCAAACATTACTTCTATTAGCTACATGGGATATTGAACAGATTTTGGTGGAATCTGATTCCACTATACTTTGCTTTACTCTTAAGCCTAACCTCTGTGGACATTGGTCTATTAGACATAATCTTGTTCGTATTAGGAATAACTTGAAAAAAAAATTATTTTCTATCTCTCACATATATAGAGAAGGTAATAAGGTGGCTGATCACCTTGTATCTGTAGGTGCAAATTGTATAACATTAGTTGAATTATCCCATCACTCCCTCCCTTTTATTGCTAAAGGGCTTGCTAGAGTTGATCAGTTAGGTTTACCTTCATTTAGGAAAAGCAGGTGTACTTAATCTCTGTACATAAACAATTTGTAATTTTCATATATTGATGATATACAATAGGTTGGGGATGTCACCTCAATCCCCCATCCCACCATTTGGATGTTTTATACACACAAAAAAAGTTGGCATACCCCATTTTTGTATGTAAATTCTACTTTGTAATGGTTATAATATTAGCTGAGTTAAATAGCATGTAACTAGATTTGCAGAAGACTTGCTGAAGAATGCAGAGAATAATCAATTGTGTCGATCAGAAGACTTTCAGTCAAGTATATCAGCTAAGTCTTTCAAAAGACTTACAATAGATTTAACTAACAAATGATTCAGATGACTCAAGTTTAAGTCAAAGGGATAAAGCAGTTGAAGGACTCAGAGACAACTGAAAAGAGTCTGTTGCATTGAAATCAAGGAAATCACCTATTTTGGTAATAAAGACAAACCTGCGACCTTAAAATTTGCATGTTGAAAGAGTACAAGATGAATAAGCAAATGGGAAGCTTGCAGAACGATGACACCTTTTCGTAAATTTGCATAAAATTTGGTAAACACAAGTTGGGTCAACATCAAAAGCTATAAAACAAGATAAGTCAACGGACACAAAGTAAGAGTTTGAATTTTTGTCAATCTCTTCAACGGACAAAATTTAAACTTCTATTATAAAATCTGAGGAATTTTTCAGAGAGGAAAAACAAGTGCAAGACACAGAACTGAGAAGCAATATCAAATTGAAAGCAAGAACTGGAAATACTCTCTCTCTCGAGCTTAATCTAAAAATTCTCAAGCTGGACCAAAGACACTTCATCCAACACTTTCAAGTGAAAGATCGAAATTGTTCATCAAGTTGAAGAGGAAAATATTTTGTGAAAACAAATAGGGTCTATATTTCCAAGGATTGAAGGAAGTATAGCGAGGTTCAAGGTCGAACCTGGTTTGAATCTAAAGGATGGCTATGTGATCGATCCCTGAAGATTTGAAGAGTTGAAGTAGCTTGGCAGCTGCCTTGCGAAGAGATGAGTCCCAAAAAATTAGTTGGATATGTGATCAAAGAAAATCTTAGACTGTACTTTTGTAACTAAGATATTGTTGCATTAGTGGATTCTTCCTGGGATAGGAGAAGAGTGGAGTAAATGATTTACCCCATCATCGTACCACTATAAAATTTTTGTGTTCTTTATATTACTGCACTTAATTTATGCATTTTATTTGCTATCCATCAAGATAATAACTATTCAAAAAATGCTGAGTTGATAAACCAATCTTAAAAAGGGTGTAAGACTTCCTTTGTTTAACAAGAAACTGATTTTCTAAAATCTTAACTTCACTTAGTTGAGTTACTCTATCAACAGCTCTATTGGGGAACTATTGAGTGGTTAACTCTCCTGTTGAAGCTTAACACAGCTGTCTAATGGACATAGCTGTTTCTTGTAACTCTAATTTTTAAAGATAAAAAAATTTGGTAAAGTCTATTCAACCCCATCCCCCCCCTTCTAGAATTTACTTTGCACCCCTTGGAACCTACATTAGAAACTACATACTCAACTGACTAGACAACACATTGTACAATGTGTATTGTTCGGTAAAGACAACTAAATTAGCTAAAACGCCATATAACTCTATTGAAATGATTACCGCTTCTTTATGATTAATTCACAGTGATCTGTGAGTTGAAGTTTGTGCAAATGAGAGGTGGTTAAAAATATTTTATTACTTTTATAGACGATTGCACAAGATATTGTTGTGTATATTTGTTGAGAAGCAAAGATGAGGCTTTGGATGCTTTTAAGCATTATAAAAATGAAGGGAAAAATAAACTTAACAAAAGAATAAAAATTATTCGAAGTGATAGATGTAGAGAATATGGCGCCCCCATTTGATGAATTTTGTTCAGGATATAATATTATTCATCAAACTATTGTACCTTATTCACCTCAACCAAATGGAATTGCTGGACGCATGAATCAAACTCCTAAAAAGATGATGAATGCTATGTTGATAAGTTTGGGAGTACCCCAGAACTCGTGGGGAGAAGGTATTCTCTTGGCCAATGTCATTCTTATAAAATTCTACTAATGAAAATGGATGAAACTCCATATGAATTGAAAGGACATAAGCCTAGTTATAAATACTTAAAAAGAGGGGATGTTTGGCTAAGGTAGAAGTTCCTAAGACTAAACAAGTAAAATCGGGCCTAGAACAATTAATTGCATATTTGTTGGATATGTACATAACAATAGCGAATGATTCCTTGTGAACGAGCTAGACATTCCTGATATTCATGAAAATATAATTATCGAATCAAGAAATGTTGTGTTTTTTGAGAATGTCTTTCCATGTAAAGACCTTATAAAGATGAAACAAGTCCACATAAGAGGACTTATAGTATTGCAATGCAAATCTCGGTCATGAACATGATGAAGAATCAATGCACAGTAAGAGGGCCAGAAAGTCGACATCATTTGGTCCTGATTTTCTAACCTCCATGGTAGAAAATGAACCAAAGACATTTGCAGAAGCAATTTTAACTCCAGAAACTCCATTCTGGAAAGAAGCTATCAACAATGAGATGGAATCCATTATGCAAAATTACACTTGGGAGTTGGTTGATCTCCCACCTTGAAATAAACCTCTAGGTTGTTAGTGGATTTTCAAGAAGAAGTTAAAACCAGATGAATCTATTGATAAATATAATGCTAGGTTGATAGCTAAGGGCTATAATCAAAAGGAAGGTCTTGATTTCTTCGACACATACTCGTTGGTTACAAGAATTATTTATATTAGAGTTTTTGTCGTAATTTTTGCACTATAATGTTGATATCCATCAAATGGATGTTAAAACAATATTTTTAATGGTGAGTTAGAAGAAGAAATATATATGAAACAAAATGAACAATTTGTTGCTTCAAGACAAGAGAAAAAACTGTGTAAACTAGTTAAGTCCTTGTATGGATTGAAGCAGGCGTCAAAGCAACGACATCAAAAGTTTGACAAAACTATGTTGTCAAATAGATTTAGAATTAACGAGTGTGATAAATGTGTCTATGTCAAAAATACACCAAAAACTTATGTAATTGTATGTTTATATGTTGATGACATGTTGATAATATGCAGCAATCATGAAATTATCATGAATACTAAGAGAATGTTGACACAAAACTTTGATATGAAAGACCTGGGAATGGCAGATGCAATATTAGGAATTAATATATCTAAGATATCTGAAGGACTTGCTTTATCTCAGTCTCGTTATGCTGAGACCATTTTTAGAAAACTCAATGTTTATGATGAAAGTCCAATGAAAACTTCAAATGACATAAGTTACACTTAGTCAAGAATAAAGGAGAACCAGTGT
The DNA here is from genome assembly GCA_016081115.2 of Rehmannia glutinosa. NCBI lineage: Eukaryota > Viridiplantae > Streptophyta > Magnoliopsida > Lamiales > Orobanchaceae > Rehmannia > Rehmannia glutinosa. The sequence goes on along the minus strand of CM071926.1, from coordinate 26,482,619 downwards.
CTCAATTGAGATATTTACGAATCATAGGCAGTTTAGTGTACGTAACAAATTGTACTCGTCCAAATATATCATGTATTGTGAACAAACTGAGTAGGTTCACTAGTAATCGAAGTAATGATCATTGGAAAGCTACGAATAGAGTTTTGAGATATCTAAAATATACTTTGAATTTTGGATTATATTATACAAGATATCCTATAATTTTGGAAGGATATTGTGATGCCAATTTGATAATAGATTCAAAATTCACCAGTGGTTATGTTTTTACGTTGGTGGTGCGATTTGTGTCTTGAAAGTCCTCAAAACAAACTTGTATAGCTCGATCAATGATGGAATCGATTTTATAGCTTTGGATAAATTTGGAAAAAAATCAGAATGACTTGAAATTTTTTAGAGGATATTTCATGTTGGCCAAAGCCAATCACTCGCTATGAGTATATACATTGTGATAGTTAGTCGGCCATAGGAATGACACAAAATAGTATGCATAATGGTAAGTGTAGATATATACGTCGTGAGACATAATACCGAAGTGATTTCTCATGAAGTATTGTTATCTCTATTGATTATGTAAAATCTACGGAAAATCTCGTGGATTCGCTTATCAAAAGTTTACAAAAAGATCAAGTATACCGATTATCAAATGGAATGGGATTGAAGCCTATTACGCATGAATCTTTGTAATGGTAACCCAACCATGATGACTGGAGATCCTAGGAACTTGGTTCAATGAGACAACTATGTTATGAAGATTCAATTAAGCACTAAAGATAAAATCATACTTATTCTTATGATCAAAGTGCTTTATGCAAAAGTATGTAAGGTTAAATTCTACTTTTAATGATTCATATAGCTTGGTTAAGCCAAGTGGGGTATGACAAAATACTCTTAATAGGTCATCTATGTAAGTGTGAAGTGGGGCTGCTTCTATGAGAGTTTTGAGGCTTGAATTCTCTAAAATACTTATGAAACTCAAAGCTAATCAAGGCCAAAATGAAACACAACCATGAGAACTGAAAATGTTATGGAGGTTATTGTGTGGGTGTTATTATCTTGGTTTACACCAACAGCTGAACAGTTCAAGACATCATGTTCACTGGTTAGCCAAGTAAATCTAATAGTATTCCACTAGGGAAGGTTTAAAGCCACAAGCTACCTCTCTTGATGCAATAACTTTCTGTCTCTACTCTCTTTAGTGTCTGCATTTACATGTACATTTGCATTGATTTACGTAATTCCTCATTCATGTGGGGATTGTTGGAAATATGATAGATATTTCTGGGTGAATGATAGATATTTCTGGGTGAATGATAAATTATTGCCAAAAGTTGTGACTGTTCATTTGAAACCATTCGAATTGAAAGGGTTTATCCGAATAGTTGTGTTGTTTCATTTGAATCCAATAGATGTGTCTATTCAAATAAATGGACATGTATATTCGAATAGTTATGTTGTTTCACTTGAAACCTTTGGCAATCTATAAATATCCATAAAATCTGCAGATTTAATATATTCATTTTTGGTATACATACATAAGCATATTTTCTATCAAAAAATTTCAGTAAAAAAGATAAAGAAAAATATATTATAAGCTCATCGTCTCTTGTTGTTTGAAGTGCTACTACAATAAGAGAAGATCGTTATATCTTAGGAGACATTTGCTACTCAGTCATGGGTACTGTAACGGGGCAATTCGTCTTAATTACATAGAGTCGAACTCTAGTCTCGGCCAAAAACTTTATGCATTTTATTTTTCTGGAATTCAAGTAAGTTTCTTGAATTTCTCTAGAATATAATATGCCACGATCATATATCCCCAACATGTTGAGCTAATAAGTATTTAGTTCTTATATTGCACTCTAATTTAACTGGGTACTGAACTTCACTCAGCGTCTAACCATCAGTGTTGTGCGCATAATTTGGAAAAAGTTTGAAAAGTCCATTCACCCTCCCTATGTGACTTTTATCCTTGACCTATTTGGGACCAATACATCTGGTGGATTTAGAGGTGGCTTTGTAGCAACGGATGTGCTTCGTGCTCTTGAGCTCAACAACGGTGGATTAGAGGTGGCTTTGTAGCAACGAATGAGTAGTGACGAAGAGGCTTCTACATCACCGTTTTTTTTTTCAATTGATTTCTTTTGTTTATTTCCTTGTTTATTTCCTGCTTTTCTTTGCCAAGTCCCCGAGATGGAGAGTGGTTGTCTCCTTTTTGTGGAGTGTTCATCTGTCAAAATCGGGTTGAACTGCCTGAACCAATCCGCACTGCACTTTTTTTATAGTGATTATAATTACTGCAATTTAGAGCATTGAATGAAAAACATACCGTATTATTGGTTCGGTTGTAGTTTTGTCACAAAATTGCACTGCCTTATACAACTTTAGGGTTAAAAGAAAAGTTTTTTCAACTCTTTTTAGTTGAATAGTTAGACAATCAATATATTAAAAACTAATTTGGTGAATAATAAATTAATAATTGAATTTTAAATTCTAAATAAAATATATTTTAAAATTTTTCTTCATTGTTACAGATATACATTATGTTTTTCATTCAAAGTAATATGTTATTAAAATGCATAATATTCTAAACGTAGTTGAACTAAAAGATAATGAAAGTGCATTCAATTTGTAAAAATCATATTGTTTAAAAATAAATTAAATCGTTAACATTTTATATTTGTTGGCCATTTTTGTTAATAGTCCAACAAAAAATATTAGTTTATCAATCTTATTATATTTTGATTTATTAAAATTGCAAAGCCCGCCCCTAGTCTCCTAAAACATCAGCTTTGATTTTTACTTAAAACGCGATTTGAAATTATTTTTTAAGAAAACCGCATAAGGCAATTTGGTTTGAATCGAAAAAAAAAATAAATCGCAAAAACGCATTGTGATTATCCCTATGTTTATATCCATTTTTATGTGGAGTGTTTGCGGACCTCTCTTGGTGAGATTCGATGTTCTGTCCTTCGTAGAGGTAGTGGGTGGAGATGAAAGTTACATTTTTAACTGGATGGGAGCTTATTCGGTGAAAACTTCGGGTTTTGGATGTAGCAGTGGAAGTTCTCCTTGGTTTATATCATGGTTGATTTCTTGAGGTTTCTGGAGGGTGACCAATGACCATAATAAAAAATCATAAACTAAGCCAAGAATTCCCTGAGTAAGAACCATTGGATCATCACGTATTCCATGAATTAGATAAAATGACTAAAAGTTCGATAGGAATTTATTTGTACAACGTTGATTTTGAATTGTTAGATCTTTTCTTTTTTTTTTTAATCCTTTTTTGAGTCTTTTGTAACCTTGTTTATGAGTATGTTTTTTTCATTGGGCTTTGGGTTAAATCTTGTATCTTGGGCTTTGTGTAGATTTTGAATTGTTAGACTTTGATTGATTGTGGAAGTTATTCCGAAATTTTTCATTTTTGAGTGAATTTTATAGGATATGTGATTGTTTATGAAAAAAATAATTTTTTTTAAATGAAAACCTCATTTCTTTTCAAAATTAACTCATTTCTCTCTTTTTCTTTCAAATTCCCAATACCCAATTATACTATTTATTTATCTCTCCTCCCCTATTCATATAAAGAATTCCAATAATTTCTTTAATTTATCACTATTTTTTATTATTTTTCTGTTAATTTTGATAACTAAAGGTACAAATTGAGATTCATATTACCTATTTTTAGTATTTTTTTTTCATTTTTATTCAGTTTTCTTGCATTGTATTTTACACTATTTTTTCTACAAACAATTTCACAAACAATGAAACAATCAACATCTCTAAAAAAGTTTCCATCGCATCAACACAATCATTACTTTTTCTCACACATCCAACTTTCACTTTTAAAAAAAATTCACAATTATTCTATCAGGGAAATGAAAGTGGACGGAATGAAAGCACAACATATCACATCCTTAAATTTCCGATTTGTGGGTTTGGCTTTTTTTTTTTGTCATGTGGTCTCTATATATTTTAGATTATTGTACTCGAGTCATTTGGTTAGCTCCGATTACATATTGTGATTCTTAGCCTTGTACTTTATTTTTGTTGGGTTATTTTATAGAACTATCCTTTTGGGAAAAGACAAAAAGTTTAGAAGATTGCTTTGAATATCCGGATGGAAGGATAGCTTTATCTTAGGTGGCTAGCGGAGTAATGAATGGATTGAAGGAGTGGATGAAAAGAAGAAATATATCATTTGATGCTTGCTCTAGATTGGATGGTTCCATGGGGACTATATGGAGCTAGTGATGGATGGGAGGCGGGCGGGGAGGAAAAGATGTCGCTCCTCCTTAGTCGCTAGCATTGAATGGCTGGTGGATATGAATGAACAAGATCATTGGTTGTTGGTCATGTTCCCCAGGGAGATGAGAACACATGTGAAATAGATTTACATAGAGGTGTTAAAATGGGGCCACCCGATGAATTGGCCAATCGACCCAGTATCGGTCGGGCTTTGATTTTAGAGGTACGGGAAGGACTGGGCCTATTTGGCTTCAAAAATCGGGTTGGCCCAGTCGGCCAACCTTTCCATGTTGGGCCGAGCTTAGACCTCAAAAATAGTGACATGATAGAATTTGGGCTTGGCCCGACACAATTTTATCTTTGTGTTGGCCCGTCCGACCTATTTGACAGTTCTAAATATACATATAATTTTTTTTAGACAATGAAACCACGAAAATTGATGTTTTTGTACAATTCTTTAACAATAGTGAATATGTGGTATTTTCGAATTTGAATTACGATAATTACATTATTTTGGGGATTCTTCTATTTGATTACTACAAGTAGAGATGTTAACGGGTAGGGCGGTTGGTCCGAACCGTTTAAACCAGAAAAAAAAAAAGAGGATTAAATTTGAAATATTTTTGCCCGTTTAAATTTGGGCCTTTTTGGCCCGGACCGTTTAGCCGGAGGCTTGTTAGGTAGGGATGGCAATGGGGCGGGGCGGGGCGCCCCGTGTTGAATATTTTTATCATATATTTTATATTATTAATAATTTTTTAATATTATATTTTGTATTATAAATAAATATTGTTTATAAAATTTGTCATTATATATGTTAAATATAATATTAAATACATAAAACTATACTATTTTATATAATAAACATTTAAAATATACATTACATATATTTAAAAAATAAAAAAATAGCACGGGGCGGGGCGGAGGGGAACCCAGACCCGCCCACCCCGCCACGGGTCATGGGGTGGGGCAGGACGGGTACTCGTCGGGGCGGGTCATTGTGTCATCCCTACTATTAGGGCTAGCCCACTAGCTCGCCAATTGTGTTTTTAAAAAAATATAATTCTAATATTATAAATCTATTTTATTATTTATTGCCTATTACTAAATATATTTTTTCAAACTCACATCTCCTCATCTTTAATTGGTTAATTTTTTTTTCATTTTATATGGGTATATAATATATAATGATATCTTTTATTATTATAGTTTTATTTTTAAAATTTAGATCATGGAATATTTAAATTTTATAATTTTGTTAATGCAAGCAATATAATTATAAACTATGCAAGATTTTTTTATAATGAATACTTTAACTTAATATGTTAAACTTAAATGTTATATATGTTCGAGTTTAAATTTTTAGATTTGAATATATAACTTTTAATTTTTTTGACTTATATACCGATAATAGTGGCCGTTTAAATTAAAACCTACTAGAGTTAAGGTTAGGTTCACAATACGCTAATCCGTTTAATAGTGGTCAGCCTTGGCCCTTTTGTACTGCCCAGTTAGGTTTAACATCTATAACTACAAGACTAGACAAAGGAAAAATAAAAGAAACAAAAAAAAAAAAAAAAACAAATCGTATTATTAAAGTTTAAACCCTTCATTCATAAAACAGTCGCCCAAATTCTTCTTCCCCCGTCTTTCTCTGATTAGGCTAAGCCCTAAGTATGGGTCTCCTACAATGCTACAAAGACACCGACATGGAAGAAGGCGACGACGACGTCGCTTCACCCCACCCACCCACAACTTCCGAACCAGACCCTTCACCCGATTCCTATCCTGTCCGGATTTCCCTCCCGTCCAAATCCGCCGCACCGAAAGTCGACGACACCATGCTCTCCCTCACCGTCGCTGGACAAGCCGATTCGCTGGTCCACAAGCCAATTGACCCGACCCAATGTCTCGTTTCCTTCAATCCTACCTACGACCAGCTCTGGACTCCCATCGTAGGTCCCTCTCATCCCTACTCCAAAGACGGGCTCGCCCAAGGCCTCCGCAATTCACAAGCTCGGGTTCGTGGAGAATGCAAATATAGGATCTTTTGTATTCGATGAACAGTATAATATTTTCTATAAATTCGGGTACGCTGCTGATCCTTCTGAGAACAATTATGTGGGTGATGTTGAAGGGTTTAAGAATAACGATGGGATTACTGTGTATAACATACTTCAGTCTGAGCAAAAGAAGAAGAGAAAATTAGAGAAGAAGAAGGAGATGTTGGAGGAGAGTGAGGGAGGTGATCAGGTGGATGCAGATGAGGTGGAAAATCCTGCGACGGAGACGTGGTTGATGAAGAATAGGAAGAGTCCATGGTCAGGGAAGAAAGAGTGGGTGCAAGGAGGGTTGACCGACGAACAAAAGAAGTATACTGAAGAGCATGCGAAGAAGAAGGGTGAGAAGGATGGTGAGAGGGAGAAAGGGGAAGCACATGTTGATAAGACTACGTTTCATGGGAAAGAGGAGAAGGATTATCAAGGGAGGTCGTGGATTGCACCGCCTAAGGATGCAAAAGCGAGTAATGATCATTGTTATATACCAAAGAGATTGGTGCACACATGGAGTGGGCATACAAAAGGGGTTTCAGCTATTAGGTTCTTCCCCAAGCATGGTCATTTGATATTGTCTGCTGGGATGGATACAAAGGTGAAGATTTGGGATGTGTTTAATTCTGGGAAATGTATGAGAACTTACATGGGGCACGGCAAGGCTGTGCGAGATATTTGGTTTAGTAACGATGGGTCGAAGTTTTTGAGTGCTGGGTATGATAAGAATATTAAGTATTGGGATACAGAGACAGGGCAAGTGATATCAACTTTTTCGACTGGAAAGATTCCTTACGTAGTGAGGCTTAATCCGGATGAGGATAAACAGAATGTGTTGTTAGCGGGAATGAGTGATAAGAAGATTGTCCAGTGGGATATAAATTCAGGGCAGATTACACAGGAGTATGATCAGCATTTAGGGGCAGTGAATACGATTACTTTTGTGGATAACAATAGGAGGTTTGTTACGTCAAGTGATGATAAGTCGCTGCGTGTATGGGAGTATGGGATTCCGGTGGTTATAAAGTATCTTAGTGAGCCCCATATGCATTCAATGCCTGCAATCTCTTTGCACCCAAATTCAAATTGGCTTGCATGTCAGAGTTTGGATAATCAGATATTTATTTACAGTACCAGGGAGAGATTCCAGCTCAATAAAAAGAAGAAGTTTGCGGGGCACATTGTAGCTGGGTATGCTTGTCAGGTTAACTTTTCGCCTGATGGATGGTTTGTCATGTCAGGAGATGGTGAGGGAAGGTGCTGGTTTTGGGATTGGAAGAGTTGCAAAGTCGTTAGAACTCTCAAGTGTCATGAGGGAGTTTGTATTGGTGCTGAATGGCACCCGTTGGAACAGAGTAAAGTTGCTACCTGTGGCTGGGATGGCTTAATCAAATACTGGTATGAATTTCAATCCTTCTAATGAGTGCTATTTATTTCTTTAAGAAGTTCATGTGTTTGTCGAAGTTTAGTGAAGGATTTTAATCATGGTTTGATAGGATTAGTCTATATTTACTTGGATAAGTGATCAACTATAAATTTGTTGGGAGCTTCGATGGTGTAACTTATGGGTGAAAATGGTCTTTCGAGCATGATATCATTGGTTAAACTATGTTGATTCATAGGATTTGTCTTGGAAAAAGGGTGAAAATGAGGAAATGGGTGTAAGCCAAATTTATGGCGAGTAAGAATTTCAGTGTGCGAATTGAGGGTTCATATTCTCTAAGTTATCTGATTTTAGCAACTGTTAGAATTTTTTCTAGTAGAAATCATGCATTTTCTAGGATATTTTTATTATGATTAAGGAGATTAAGGTTCTCATCCAAAACTTACAGCAACTTGCCAAACAAAAGCTAAGAGGAAAAAAAGCACAGGTATGACCGGCATAACAAGGGGATTATCAAAGAAAATTGAAACTACATAACTTTATAGCATTGGAAAAGACTCTACTAATACTATCCTATGGGCCCCCTTGTTCAGGGATTATTTTCTAATTGGAAAATATTCTCTTTGGTTCCATTCAGGGAAGAAAGGGATGTTGATACTTTTCATATAATGAAACCAGAGTGCATGCTGCTCTCACAAAAATAAAATCATAGATTAGCCTCTGACCCTTGTTATTTTAGAGTGGTTGTGGCCTTGAGAGATCCTGTGCATTTGTTCTGGGAAGCTGTAAAGTGATTGCAAACTCATCCAAGTAGAATATTGCAGAATTTCTGTTTTGCTAACTCTTGTTTGTTGAGATGAAAAGAGAAAAAAATATTAGCATACTTTTGAATAAAATGCATCTGTCAGTTGCTCCCTTTGCTGCAACTTTTCTCGATCTCATTAGCACATATATGGGTGTTGTACAATATCTTCCGAAAAAGTTATTAAATATGCACTGGCTCTCTCCGATGCTAAACTCGTTCTGAATTTTACTGTTTTCAGGGATTAAATTGCGGGGCCAATATTGGATCATGCATCTACTGGTTGATCGTCTTATCCGAAAAGCAGTTGATTCGAGGGCTGGGCTACACACAGAAAAGAACTGAGAGAATGTTTTTCCTTTGCGGTTGTAGTAGTAGTCAATTAGTCCAGGCAGAGGATTTTTAAAGTACCCACTCTATAAGGATAGGGATCATAGTAACAAAATTCTCCGAATTTTTGAAAAATACTTGAATAAAACATGATATTTTCATACGACGTTAGAATCGTGTATTTATCTTTTAAAAATCATAATGTGACAAAATCTCCCGAATGTTTTCGTTAATAAAGCGATTTATTCCCGAATTGTTCTAATTTTAACAAACTTATACTGTTTTAATTTATTTTCTAATTTTAAATACACTTTTATTAAATAATACAACTTGTACCAATAATTTATTTGAGAAACTTCCCACTAAAATGTATAATTCTCTATAGAATTATTAAATATTTATGTCGATATATTTCTGAATTAATCGCGTATTATACAGACGAATTTTGTCGTATAACCAAGATTTTGTCGAATTATTCACGAATTATCCCGGATAATACCCGAGATACGATTTTTACGCGCTAACGAATTATTCCTGAATCCAAGATTTGTTACTATGGTCGTATTCCTCAGGGATTACTTGTGAAACACTTAGACTATAATAACATCACATTCTAATTTTATTGAAGCGACTGAATATCAAGAAATTTATAAAAATCGAAAATAACATAAAAATAAATAAATTTGCGAACCCCACAAGTATTTTCAACAACTACAGAAGCAACTTTAGGCATATAATCTCAACATGTTTCTTTAATATCAAATCCAAATAAAGTTTCAATAATCAATTCATGAAATTCTATGGGTTCAATTCCTAAAATAGTTTATTCCCCCACACGGGTGGCGCATAAACAGTAGATTAATAATAATTAAAGTCTCCCGATCCATTACAACTATTATTAACTCCTAACAGATCTTCGAATTGAAATACTCCCCAAACAGAAGTAGTCTCCCTATACATTATCCTGTATATGTCTGAATTCAATTTTCATCCCGTTAGAATACACCTCCCGGATTATGGACTAACGAGTATGACATGCAAATTATTGGTCAAATAATCGACAATTATAAATAACCATTCGAACTCAAAAAATAGAACACATGAATCAATTAAGAAACAAATAATCAAGATTTAACATGAATCCACAATTTTGATTATGCCCCTAAGATCCGAAAAATAGCCAAACATTGATAACAAATTCATAGACAAATTCGAATTCAACATTATGACATCGTTTAAGCACAGACAAGAGATCTAGACAAAGAAAAACAAATCCTTCGTGTTAGGATGGATTCTCATTCCAAGCCTTCGAAGCTCTTGTGCTCCCGTAGATGCGAAAGGCCTTGTGGTGTTCTTCGCGACCTAGCCCTCTTCTCTCAAAAGACCTTGGATCTTGTGTTCTGCGTAATTTGATGTGTTTTCTATGGTATGAATGAATGAATTTTCATGCAAGCCTTGGGTCCCTTTTATCGATGCTTGTGTTTGATACATGTTTTTATCTTAATTTTGATGATTTTACTTTTACACCAAAACAATATTTTTAAATTGTTGTCCAAATACTCCTAAATGATTTAAAATGGTTTTAATATTTTCCGGAGTATTTCTTCAAGTTTTATTTTAGATAAAATTGGACAACACTTTTAATGTTTTTATGTTTATAAGTTTTTACTTCAAAACATGGTTCCTAAATATTGTCTAAATACTCCCGATTGGTTTAAAATATTTTTACTAAATTTTCGGAGTATTTCTTGAGTTTTATTTTCGACAAAAATTGGACAACATTTCTGTCTCGAGGTCAACTGGTCGCCGTAGAGGGCAACCGTACATCGAAGATGAATTTTGGAACAGAAAAATGAGACGGAGGAGAAAATCACCAGGTCGACCGGTCGACCAGGGTGTCGACCGGTGACGTCGACCGGTCGACACCCACGTCGACCGGTACCTGGGCGTTAATGTTGAAACAGAACTTTGCATCCTTGAAAAATCATTGAGGGGGACCGGTTGGGGATGAGGTCGACCGGTCGAGGTCTACGTCGACCCGTCGCCCTGTAGTATTTTTGTTGTTCTCTCTTTTTCTCTTATCGATGTGACGACCGCGCTCTATGTTTTTGACAAAGAAATTTCGACCGTTTGACAATGAGACAACATTTCCTTAAATCATGGAGTTGATTTCTAACAGCTCTTTTCTTCAATTGTCTTGCAATTTTTTACAGAATTCAAGTCCCCAAGAGGAGCCTATAATGTACAAGACATCTCCTATAAATAGAGGAAGGTTTGGAGCAACCAACACAACTATTGAGACACAACACAACAAGATACACTTCAAGCAAACACTTGTTCTTCATAGTTATTATTCTTGTTGTAATTTTGCCTAGCTTATCACTTTCACATCCTTGAGGTCTAGGCTATTCTTGATTACACTTTGTACTCATATTGTAATATTCATTATTGAGTTGTAATCTTGATTTTTGGTCATCATTCAACACAAGACATCCTTGTGAGTATTCTTGTGGTAAGAATACACTTGGGTGATCTAGGTGATAGGTGTTTCAAGAGTGTGGTGCTCTTGAGGTGTTGAAGAATTTGGTATTCTTCAAGATTGAAGATTGTGGTGATCTTCAAAGGTGCCGTTGAAGGAAGATTGTGGTAATCTTCAAAGGGAGATTGTGGGAATCTCCAAAGGTGGTGTTGTTGAAGAGTGTGGTGCTCTTCAAGGTGTTGTAAGTTGAATTTGTATTAATTTTGGTAATTAATAAATTTTTTTTTCTTTTTGAAATCCATCCCGGATATACTGGGGTGGTAGAGGATTAGGCCCTAGGTGGGTTGAACCTCTATAAATCGACGCGTGTTGTTTACATTCCGCACCTTTATTATTATTTTCGAGCATTTGGTTCGAAAAAGAGGGCAAAATCAAAAAGATAGAGATAATCTATTCACCCCCTCTAGATTATCGTAGCCGCTTGGATTTACAAGTGGTATCAGAGCCAAACGCTTTGGCAAGCTCGTTTCAAATCGCGAGTGAAGAGGAATGATCGTCGCTACTTAACGAAGCTCAACTTTCCAAGCACCTCCACCACCAAGCCACCTCTATTTGATTCCAAAAATTATATATTTTGGAAAGAAAAAATGGAATGCTATTTACAAGGTTGCGGGTTCGATATTTGGAACATCATCATCAATGGAGAATCCATTCTAATGAAAGACACACCATACACCTCCAAAGCTCTCAAGGAGCTCAATGATGAAGAAAAGAAAACCATCTCCTTAAATGGTAAAGCTCTCAATATTTTGTATTGTTCACTTACTAATTTGGAATATGAACATATTGTAGGAATTCGATCGGCACATGAAGTATGGCAAAAATTAGAAGCCATCTATGGAGTATTTGCAAATGAAAGGAGTCAAACAAAAGCATCTACTTCTCAAAGGGATACAAGTTCAAATCTAAGGAACAAGCCTTTTACAACTTCCAACTATGAAGTAGTCGAACAATGTTTTATGGGCATCGAAGAAGAAAATGAGGTATGTCTTAAACCCTCTACTTCCTATGATATTGTCATTCAAAATGATTATAATGATTTGCAAAATGATTTTGATGATCTTCAAAATGAATTCCAAAATTTACTAGTTAAGTACAAAAATTTGAAAAAGGAATTCAATGTTTTGAAAAATGAAAAGGATAGTTTATTTACTTCCTATGAATCACTATCATGTGCTCACACCACCACACTTGATAAGGTTAGAAACCTTGAAAAACAAAATAGTACTCTTGTTGAGGATATTAATTGCATGAAAAATGATTTATCAAAATCCAACTTGAGTACCAATAAATTGCCCAATGTTGTGAATGTTAATGGTTGTGATAGTTTGAATAGTGAACTTGATCATGAGCCTAATATTGTCAAGCATATGAAAAAGAATCGAGTTCCTATGCGTGTTAGTAATATTACTTGCTTTTATTGCGGTAAAAAGGGTCATACGGTAAATACTTGTCGGGCTAGAAATAGCTCTAATTATTATTGGAGACCTAAAAGTCTCAAGACTAATCCCAAAGGACCCAAACACTTGAGGGTACCACAAAACAATGTCATATTAGGTACCCGGCGGAATAATAATCGAAGAAAATTTATACCGCCAAGAAAACATCAAATGACCATTTTATTTGATCAAAGGAGAAAACATTTTCAACAAAGTCATTTTCCAAGAAGAGGAAATAATAAAAAATGGGATGAACAAAATCCTTGGAAATGGCAAAGACATCATCAAGATGATTTTTCAAGAGAAAGACACTTTCAAAAATGGGAAGGCCACAATGCTTGGAAATAGAGCAATTGGAGAAACCATCATCAACATGAAGATTTTCAAAAGGGAAGATATCATCAACAATGGGAACGGCACAACCCATGGAAATGGCGAAATTGGTAAACCGTATCTCCCCTATTTAAATATGCATCTTTTGAATGTTTTTATTTATGCTTTAATTGCAAAATGAGTTTTTCAAATTTTTAATATTAAGGTCTTCTATATATGAGTTTTTAAAAATCCTTTGAAAAATGAGACCTTACTTGTTAATTTTAAACTCTTGAGAACTTAGACTAATGATTTTTTTTATCTTATAGATTTCTATAACATTAGCATTTTTATGTTATCTATTATTGTTTGGCCTACACTTGTATTATCATATTTTGTGGAAAATTTGTTTAAAGAATTGTGTAGGTTATATATCTCATATTCATTGGCTATCGTCTATCTCTTCATCAAGAGATTCTTAAACCATCGAGGTATGTTCACTCGTATTTTTCTTAGTACTCGATATTGTGTTCATGTCATGTTTATGCACTAATCTTTCAAAATATTTCATTTCAACCCCTTAAAGTGCCTCTAAATGATTCTATGAATTTTTCTCAAAAGGACACTACTCGTAAAATCTCGACTTTCTCGAGTATATGTTTTCTCAAAACTAGTAATTGTCGAATTTATTCCTCGATTATATTTTTGCAAAGTTTTAAAAATTTTTGGGGTGAAAAATCGAATTTTTGAAAAATCTGGAGAATGAAAAATTGCACTGGGACGGTCAAGGCAGGGTCGACCGGTCACACCCTACCTCGACCGGTCGCCCAGGTCATTTTTTCAAGTTAAAATCCGTCTGTTCCCTGTTTGCAGAAACAGAACTCTCACCCCTCAAAACCCTCGCGCGAAAGAAAATTTTCCCCCTTTCTCTATAATCTTCATTTCTTCATCAATCTTTGCGATTCTTGTTGCTAATCCACTTCTTTTTGCAAGAATCTTACTAGTATGGCTCCTCCAAGAAATTATACCAGTTAAAATCCCACCTCCAAGCGTAGAAAAGGTGGAGAGGGTTCTTCGAGAAATCGGCAAGGAGAAGCCGAACAAAGGGATATTCGAGCTACTCAAAGGAATGTGGCTCAAGAACGTGATGATGTTCAAAATCCCGTACTCTCCAAGCCCCAAATTGCCGAGCTTCGTGGAACAATTTCATTCAAAAATTGTCGTTGGGCGAAAAGTAAGAAATCTCTAATATCGTTAGCTTCCCGTTCTAATAATGTTTTAGATTTCATCAATAAATATGCAGAGTGGTACTATTAAGATTTGGAAATGGATGGAAAATCGATTGCTCGCACTAAAATTTGTCGATTTAATTCGTTTAAAAATGAATATCCTACTATTAGAGGATTCTTTGAAGAGCAAGGTTGGATGTTTTTGTGGGAGCATGCATATGTTTTATATGATGATGATATTATTCTTCACTTTTATGCAAATATGTGGGTGGAATATGATGAAAATAGGAAGCCTATTGCGTTGAATTCGTTTGTAAGGGGTCGTCATTTTAGGTGGACTCCAAATGAAATTTGTCGGCTTTTACGTGTAAGAGAAGGTGGTTGGGACTATTTTTCTTGTGCTATTTGGAATGATGAGATGTTGGGGGTTTCTATGAAAGAAGTCAAGACTTATTTGGGCGTATGGCCAAAATATTCATTATTGGCGATGACTCTTGAGCACCGGATTATATCAGTTATTGTCGCCTATTGCATATGTGGAAAAGCGGGAAAAATGCCTAGCAACATGGACTATTTTTTGACTTATAGGATTGCTAGAAGGGAACCGCTTAATTTTGGCGGTATACTTATTCAATGTCTGATTGAGTCTATCACTCAAGGAAATAAGAAGTTTGTCATGGGAAATTGGATTTGCAAACTTCTTATACAATCGGGACTACCTTCGTCGGAGTGTAATTCGGAGGTATTTCAAAATGATTTCGACATTGATAACATCTCCCAAATGGTCACTATGCGCAAAAATATGGAAATCCGACCAACTAAAATGGCTAGAGGAAGAGGCCAAGGTTCCACATCCGAAAATCCAAACGACTTCTTTGATGATGCCGAGGCTGCAAGATTGGCGGAAGAGGGCGAACCGAGTAATCCGGAGGGTAATACTGGTGCTCAACTGTCTAGGAGGTACACCCAAGCCGAGTATGATGATCTAAGAACATATCATGAAGCTAGGTATGAGGCTTTGGAGCAAAAGACCTCCAAAATGCAAAAATCAATCGGCAAGTTGAAGAAATTCATCAAAGATCTTATTCCTGGAACTTGCTTCTCTTCAGACGAAGAATGATGTTCCCACCCCTTTATTATATTAGCATTTTCTTTCTTGTCCATGTTGTTTTGTAATTTTATGAACTATCTTGTAAAACTCTAATTTGCACTAATGAGATTTGCTTGTTTTCTTGAAAGGGTTAAAATAGCAAGTTGAAAATGGCTATTGGATGATCATGATATTGATGGAGTATTTGATGGTAAAAATACTCTAGTTTGGCATTGTTGGTATGAAGTACTTGATGGTAAAAGTGCTTCTCTTAATTTTTGATGCCTTGATCATTTTAATGGATGATTTGGGACATTTGTAATGTCTTATATGCATTGTTTGATGCTTGACATGTATTACTTGATGGCTCTTTAATTTTTGCTTAATGGCATTCGTAATGCCTAGGTCTCTTATTTGGCTAATATTATCTCAATTGGGTCGAACCCTTGAGAATTTACTTTGTTAGGCCTATTATGTGTTACATATATGTTGAAAATTGCTTTTGGTGATGATATGAAAAACTTGGCTAATTGTACTTTACAAGGGCTATATACATTTTCTTCACATTTTGACACCCGCCAAGTGTTCGATAAAATGTTTCAATGAAAGATTCATCACTTACATAATTCTCTTATTTTCAAATGTCTTAAATTCTTGTTGAGATCATGTTTTAACAAACAAAATGAGCTTATGGATTTCTTATGATACATTTCTCCTATTTTTTTTGGATTCCAAACTTAATTCTTTCAAAGGATGATAAATCGTATTATTGGCGCACTTTGATAAATTTATATGATGTTTTTATTATCCTGACATTCTTTTTTATGATTCCAAAGGGAGAGAAACAAGAAATTGGCTCGTTAGCTCAAAGAAGCTAATAAAAGCTCGTTATAAAAGCTATAAGCTATGGCATCTTAAAAGCCATAAGTTGTGAATTATATTTAGTCCAATTGTTGCTTGATGGACTTATATATTTGTCTAATGATGTTTTATTGACAGGGAGAGCTTATAAGCTCTTGAACAATATGTAAAAGCTAAGCTTTTAGCTTATGGTTAATTGCTTTTACATTATTCTTGATGTGCTTGTTGATAGTGGGAGCTTGTGCTTTTTCTCGGATAATATTTACTCCCTTATCTTGGTTGCTTATGTATTTTGGAAAGTTTGGTTGCTTCTAAACGGTTAGATGTTTTTACCGGAAAATCGTTTTTAAAATGGTCCTCCTAATATTCCTTAAAATTGTTTTGGTTTGTAATCATCAAAAAGGGGTAGATTGTTTGATACATGTTTTTAACTTAATTTTGATGATTTTACTTTTACACCAAAACAATGTTTTTAAATTGTTGTCCAAATACTCCTAAATGATTTAAAATGGTTTTAATATTTTCCGGAGTATTTCTTCAAGTTTTATTTTAGATAAAATTGGACAACTTTATGTTTATAAGTTTTTACTTCAAAACATTGTTCCTAAATGTTGTCTAAATACTCCCGATTGGTTTAAAATATTTTTACTAAATTTTTGAGTATTTCTTGAGTTTTATTTTCGACAAAAATTGGACAACAACATTGCCTCGAGGTCAACCGGTCGCCATAGAGGGCAACCCGTCAAGATGAATTTTGGAACAGAAAATGAGATGGAGGAGAAAATCACCAGGTCGGCCGGCCGACTAGGGTGTCGACCGGTGACGTCGCCGGATTTGGCCGACACCCACGCCGACCGGCACTGGGCGTTAATGTTGAAAGAGAACTTTGCATCCTTGAAAAATCGTTGAGGGGGACCGGTTGGGGATGAGGTCGACGGCCGAGGTCTACGCCGACGTCGGTCGCCTGTAGTATTTTTTGTTCTCTTTTTCTCTTATCTTATCTTGCGACCGGTCGCCCTATGTTTTGACAGCAAATTTCTGACCGTTTGACAGCAGACAACATTTCTTTAAATCATGGAGTTGATTTCTAACAACTCTTTTCTTCAATTGTCTTGCAATTTTTTACAGAATTCAAGTCCCCAAGAGGAGCCTATAATGTACAAGACATCTCCTATAAATAGAGGAAGGTTTGGAGCAACCAACACAACTATTGAGATACAACACAACAAGATACACTTCAAGCACACACTTGTTCTTCATAGTTATTATTCTTGTTGTAATTTTGCCTAGCTTATCACTTTCACATCCTTGAGGTCTAGGCTATTCTTGATTACACTTTGCACTCATATTGTAATATTCATTATTGAGTTGTAATCTTGATTTTTGGTCATCATTCAACACAAGACATCCTTGTGAGTATTCTTGTGGTAAGAATACACTTGGGTGATCTAGGTGATAGGTGTTTCAAGAGTGTGGTGCTCTTGAGGTGTTGAAGAATTTGGTATTCTTCAAGATTGAAGATTGTGGTGATATTCAAAGGTGTCGTTGAAGGAAGATTGTGGTAATCTTCAAAGGGAGATTGTGGGAATCTCCAAAGGTGGTGTTGTTGAAGAGTGTGGTGCTCTTCAAGGTGTTGTAAGTTGAATTTGTATTAATTTTAGTAATTAATAAAATTCTTTTTCTTTTTGAAATCCATCCCGGATATACTGGGGTGGTAGAGGATTAGGCCCTAGGTGGGTTCAACCTCTATAAATCGACGTGTGTTGTTTACATTCCGCACCTTTATTATTGTCTTTGAGCATTCGGTTCGAAAAATAGGGCAAAATCGAAAAGATGGAGATAATCTATTCACCCCCCTCTAGATTATCGTAGCCGCTTGGGCTTACAGCTTGGAGAGATCACTTGTAGAGTCGGAATGGGAAAAAGAACTCCAAAAAACGCATAGCAGAGTCCCACACAACCTAGTTGTGTGACGTCACATGATCTTGTGGGTTTTGTGCTGACCAATTCCACATGCCCGTGTGGGTCCCACATGGTCCGGCCTTGCGGCTTGGCTCCATCCCCTGTTTCTTCCATTTTTCACATGGTTGTGTCATTTTTCACACGGTTGTATCACACGGCCGTGTGGCCACACACGGTCCAGCCATGTGACGTGTTTTGTCTGGTTTTTTCGTCTTTTCGATCTTCTCTTCGCACTCGGCAGTCCTATCTGAGCCTTCCAACTTATATTTCTTCGATTAAGCTCTGTTTCCTGTAAAAGGTTACAAGAATACGCAGTATCATGCCCTTCTAAAGAAACCAAGTAAAACACACTAAATATGGTGCAAATGCATCAATATATCATTTTAAGCCCCAAAATGCACGTATATTTTACACGCGTCATTGACCAATATATCGTTTCTACAAATGAACTCTCGCTATATTATTTTTTGATTTGGGGGTCACTGGGAATGGTTAGAATATAAATATGGTGAAGAAGAGGTTGGATGTGTTGAACTGGTCAAAATGAATTATTTTGAATTACTGGAGGAGGTTTATGGTGTTGTTGAAGTCGATAGGGGCATATCAGATTATGTAATGCATGTTATTGTAGATATTTCTGGAAACAAAATTGGGAAGTTAAAGTTGAAAAATGACTGTGACATTAAATGTGCATTTGAAAACACCAAGTTACTAGTCATTTTGTAATCGTAAAAAGAAAAATGGCTGAAACAAGTTCGCATCATATGTTGGGAAATCGATGCGGGGCATAATCGAGTTGAGAACGTTGAAAGCCAACAAGATGTTGGTGGAAGTTTTATGTAGCTAATGGCTACTCAGAATGATTTTTCAACAGTCATTGGGCCTAATTACAACTACATGCACCATCTTGGTTTCCAACAATACGGCCTACCACATATCAATTTATATAGTCATATAGTAAGGCCTAGTGGAGCACCTTTTATGCATATCAACAATGTATCAAATATTGATCATCTGGTGTCATGCTCACCTACAGTCAATGTTCCAAATATCGATTGTCCGAGACCTAGTATAAGGTCAACACTGAAGATGACCATTATTCTGATTTAGGTTGTGATTGGGGTGAAGACAGATCCAGATTTCCAGAAAAGATGGCGAGAACTATGAAAATGATAAAGACAACGAAAGTGATAATTGTTGTGGCGATGATGATGATGTTGGTGATGATAATACTGTAGATGATTTGGTGATGTTGGTATTTCTACTGAAGCTAATAATCAATTTGAAAATGATCAACAACGTGTTGAATTTGAAGAAGTATGTGAGTGGAGACGTAGATGGAGAGAAGTATTTTCAGAAAATCAAAACCATAATGCATCAGAAGAAAGAGATTCTAACATACATCCAGATATCCATAGAGAATGGATTTAATTACAATAGGGATGAAATAGTGGTCCCCACAAGACGAAGTTGGGTAATTCCTAGTGTAATCTCACACGTTGCACTTTTTCATGAAGAACCTGCCAGATTGGAAGTATCTGGTGGTACGTTGCCCAAGGAGCAACATACATGAGCAAAACCGAATTAGAGATGGCTCTAGGCATGTATCACCTTGAAAATCAAGTCGAGTATCAAGTTGAACGCTCGGATAAGACTCGTTATTATGCAATATGCAAGTAAGAACGATGCCCTTTTCAAATGCGTGGATATGAAAATGATGGTATATAGAGAGTAGGAAAGTTTGACAAGCACCATGGATGTGGGTTAAATTTGAATGACAATGCATCTAGGTGGGTGCATTCTAAAGTAGTAGGACTAGTGGAACATTCTACTCTCGTGCCAAGAGATATGATGGCAGAGTTGGAAACATGGGCTTAAAATGTTTTATTATGTTGTGTTGAGTGCAAAACATCATGCTTTTGGGTTGATATATGGAGATAGTAACAAATCATTCAATATACTTCCGGTATACTTATACATGTTGACTTTAACGAATCCTGGATCGATAACTAGATGGAAGTCAGATCTTATTAATGATTCAAGTACGTGTTTTTTCCTTGCATGCATTAATCACTGGATTCCAAAACCATGGCAAGCCTATTTTTGTGATTGATGGAACACACCTTAAAGGCAAGTACTGAGGAATATTGTTTGTTGTTGTAACAAAAAATGATAATGAACATATTTCCCCACTTGCAATTGGAATTGGGGATGTTGAGAATGACGAGTCTTGGATATGGTTTTTGAGACAGTTGCAAGATGCTTATGCGTGCCCTCGTGATCTACTGATTGTTTATGATCAACATAAGAGTATCAATAATGCCATAAAAGTAGTATACCCATAAGCATCGCATGGGCTTTGAACTTACCATTTGCAGAATAATTTAGCTGAATACGGTCAGCATATAGTAGCAATATTTAGGGATGCAACATATTCCGACCGTCATGAAGATTATGACATATATTTTGATAATATAAAAGTTGCTAGTGAGACGGGTGCATTTAAGAAGTTAGAGCGTGCATGGGAAGAAAGATGGTCTCGATGTAAGTGTCATGTCCGACATTATGGGTTCACGACATCAAACTCAGCCGAGAGCTTACTGCTTTAGTGTGCTTGGACTATTATTAAAAAATACTTTTATAAACAACGTACTGCTGCTAATGAAAGAGATCAAGAGTTAACACATGAAGCAACCAAAAGATTAAGTGATGCAGTTAAGATATGTCGTGGAATGGATGTTGAATGTCTTAGTAATGTCAAGTACAAAGTGAAAGATGGAACAAAGACTTATTTGGTTGACTTATCCCAGATGTAGCTGTCAAGAATTTGAATATGAATTGATGTCTTGCTCTCATACATCTACAACAATTAGGTATAAATAAATTTATATCGATATTTTCACATAATTCGTTCTATTTTTTCACATATTTCTTTTGTTGTGCAGAAAGGTGAACCTCAATATTTGTTCATTTGTTGCACATTATTATAAAAATAAATCTTCAACAAATACGGGCGGGCGAAGTTCTACTAATTCTTGATCCGAGTGAATGGGTTCTACCCTAAGAGGTGCGAGAATTAGTATGCATCCCTCCAAATAACCTGAGACAAGCTGGTCGTCCTAGACAGAGTATAATTCATTCTATTGTTGAGTCATCAAATAAACGTAAGAGTCAAGTATGTTCAAGATGCGGGGGTGCTGGCCACAATTGCGTTAAATTCACTCTGTCAATGTCGCTTGATGAAAACAAAAGTGCCTCAATGACGCAGCCGGGTCCTTCAAGATAGGTGCGTAGTAAAAAGAAATAAAGAATATGTCGAGCAGATGATCATACCCATATAAGATGCCTGGGACCTGGATGATGAAAGTTAGGCAAATTTATGATTTTATCTTAAATTAATATTACATTACCAAATAACACTAATCTTAACTCTTTTTTTGTGCTTAATTGTAATGTTCAAAGTTTAGTCAAATCAACTCAGCAAGAGAGAACATAAAGTGGTACAATATGGCACTAAGTGGTACGATTTGACACAATATGTGATGCATTATAACCTACTATCGTGCCACTGTCGTGTTACATATCGTATCATACCGTGCCACTTAGTGACATATTGTGCCACTTAGTGCCACATATCATGTTTGCTTTGAGAACTGCCTCCACTCGTTATAACCTACTATCGTGCCACTGTCGTGTCACATATCGTGTCATATCATACTCATTTCTTGATTTGTTTACCAATTGCAAGTGTAATACACTTTGTATTACTAATAATATGCCAAATAACATGCTCGATAATATTTACTTAATTCAAAATATTTACGTAAGATATATATAATTGAAATGTACTATAATTGAAGTGTACTACAATCTGTACTATATCTGTATCTGACGAGCCATCATCTTCCTCAGCTCGGGGTCTTTTCCTGCACCTGAGTCTTCATGATCTTCTTTGTAATGCAAGCAATAATGGTAAACAATGCCAGAGGTCCACACTTGTTGTTGTCGGTCTGCACGTAACACTTTTTCTCCGGCGCAACAACAAGCTCCAACTTGCGACACATGGGCTGAAGTTGTGGACAACCGTAGTAGAAGCCAGAGTGCACCAACACTGCTGGAAGGATGCGACGAAGTGGACGTGTGGAAGCAGTTCTCAAAGTAAACATGTTGTCTATGTATCGGTGATGTATAGAGTCGTACAAAATCACTCTGGCTTTATGGAGATCTAACCTACAGGCGACAAAGTGTCCAGAGAAATTGCAAATCATCAACACCTGGGAAAAAAACAAATCATTAATTATTCTAACAATTGTAAGGAAAAAATGAACATAAATTACCAAAAAAAAAAAGCATTAAGGTTTACATGCTTAACTCCAATCCACGGACTAGGATTACCCCAACCAAGAGTTCCCCACTTGACAAAACGATACAACTTATCCAATTTATGTCCAGGAGAAATGCCCTCCATGGTCAATGGGTCGTATATTGTGCCCTCCTAATCATCATTATGCATATGGCCCCATATATGACTAATTGAACCTTACAAATAAAAACTTTATGAATTAACAATTACTATTTATTAAATCTAAAGTAAATTAAAGATGCATAATAAATTATACGCACTGAGAATATCGTATATATAAGAATGTCGACCCTACCATACTGGGATAAGGTGAAACTCCAAGATACTGGGATCTGACTGTAATAAGGCCATGTATGCATTTATGTGTTATACACAAACGAATAGAAATCAATATTAATCTACAACTAAATAAAATATTATAAAATCTTTTCAACTAAATAATACCAAAATTGAAACTTACATCATTCTCCATCTCTATCGTTCGATCTTCCATCTCCTTGAAAAATTTAGGCCCAACACAGTATATAAGCCCCACCTTCCTCCTGCAATTGGATCCTCGAAATATTTAATATTTAATCACTTCTAAGACAAGACAAAAATAAACTAATTAACTCTGCTAATATAAGACAATGTACTAATATTTAATATAGGAAACGCATATAATCTATTTCGGTCGCATCCGTCCTGTGAATTTCAGTAGGCCTGAATGGGCTGCGAACGAACTATGGCGGATGCCTATCCTGAACCTGGATAAAAGAAGTAGGCGGGAAGGCTGCTGGCCGAGGAGGTACCGAAGGGGCCGACACTAGACGATGATGGATCATTGGTGTCGGAGAAGGGGTCGACACTGGACGAGGAGAGATCAATGGTGTCGGATAAGGGGCCGACACTCACGGAGATGGAGTTTGTGTTGACGCTCGTGGAGGAGGGACCGACACTCACGGAGGCGGAGTCTGTACCGACGCTGGTGGAAGGGGGGTTGATGCTGGCGGAAGAGGAATTGACACTCTCTGAGGGGTGACCGCCGCTATCTGTTGCGACATCGACGATAGCGTCTACTGAGATGACTCACTACAAAATCTCTGACTGCCGATTACACGATCATGCATGAAATCATCATACTGATTAATATATGGGGAAATACGCCCAATCACCTCCGGAATAAGGTCCAAAACCTGACTTAGTTCCTCATCAAGATGTCTGTCTAATCGAGAGCCCTCCTCTGTAATGAGACTCTCTAATTGAGTCATCTGGTCCTCCAACTAAAAAATAACTTGATTGATATATGACTCCAATCGAGAGACACGGTCCTCTATGCGTATCTCCAAATGACCAACCTCATCCCGTATAACTCCCCTCAATAACACCAATATACTGCTTGCAGCTGGTGGCTCATCATCATGTGTATCCCCAAAATAATTGTATCCACGGGCTGATGGATCATCGGGATGATGGCCTGGGTGATCATCTATCTGCCCAACTGATAAATTATTTGTGATGCCATCTGAGGGATCATCTGCCTGGCAGGATGATGGGTCGTCTGCCCTACGCCAGTTCTCCAATCTCTGAATTGTGGGAGTAGTAGTGGGGGCCTCGACCGCCCGCCCGCCTCATCCCCCCTAGAAGTAGTCCGAGCGTCCATCTCCAACACTCTACCTTTGCCCATGCCAATGGTGGTAGTAGTGGCCGTCGAATCTGTACCCCTACACTGCCTCTCCCACCACCACCGCCCAAAAATCGGTTCTCCTTCGGGATGAACCTATCATGACCTAACATAATATCATCCTCTTGGATACACTCCATATATATATATATATATATATATCTGTTGGAGCTCCTCCTCACTTGGATCCAATATCTCATAAGACACTTAGGTGTCCGGGTGTCGGATACTCGAGTCGCACAAACATCACCCAAATGAGGTATCGCCTCGAATGCCCAAATATGTCAGAACATAGATAGCTGACAAATAATTTAATATTAAATATTTAAAAATACTAATTGCATATACCATAAGTAAAATAAATTAATACGCGTACCAAAAATGGATATTTGGGACCATCAAAATGATAGCTAGATAGGCGATATTGCGGTGGCCTCCCGGAAGCCCGACTAGGAAGCAGAATATCCACTATGAAGTATCCTCTATAAGAAATAGCAGCCAACGATCCATTGCGGTCTGCCGGTCATTGAAACACAACAACATATAGAATGCAAATAAAACCTTCGTCACCTTTAGGGCATCGGCTGGTGACTCACGAAATGTGTCATCTTTAAATAAATTGTGTAGCTCACTAGCGAGAACACGATCACCTTGAGTCCGAAATCATCGATAAATACCCGCCTCGAGTGGCTCATATAAACGAGTAGGGTCAATCACCAACCCCACAAACCTCATCCCACTAGCAATAGCAAACTCATGCCGGGAGAATCTAAAACTCTGCTCTCCAATGTGGAACCAACACTCTAATTCCGGAGCATCCGACATGCGTATATCATGTGCTACCAATGCATGGAGGGCAACATTACAACTAAAATCGTCATATGCAAAATCCAAGAAATGCCCAAAAACGGGGTCTCTAAACTCCTCATATACACCACCACCGGTCACTTGCAACTCATGTTTGATAATCTGAATTATATTAGCTCGAATGTACCCAGTAATATAGGCTCTCTGTCTTTTATAAGAGAGTCTCCTCCACAAAGGCCCAAACTACAAAATGAATTAAGAGCTATTTAACAACAGAAATTCGTAAACAAGTCCAGAAAAATAGTAATATATTAACGACTCGTTTGGCATTGTTGATGGGATTGGATAAAATTGTAAGATGGGATAGGATTACACTGTTCAGTGATTAATTAGTACCATTTAATATTGTGTTTGAGATGTTTGATTGAAATTGGTTGTAGTTGGGAATATTAATCAAATATCTAGTTTGGGAATATTGATTAAGTGGGATAACTTGTAAATTGTCTTTTATACCCTCATTCAAGCTTACACTGCCTATCCAAAAACCCAATTCAGTTCATTTCGAAAAATTGATTGGAAAAAAGAGAAAATGGTTCTTATCAACCCTCATACGAGATTCTGAAACCCGTATTGTAAATTTTCATCGGCCATCTTGGATCCAAAGGTTGGAATCTCTCCTACAATCGGCACTCCAAGAATCTGGGCTGCACATCCCAAAATCAAACATCAGAAAACTACAAAATTTTTTGGCACGATCGGCGACGAGGTATTCACATAGGTTAGTGAATATTTTCGATTAGTTCTGTGACTTATCCAATTCCTTTATTTGTGTTTTCTTTTATAATCTGATGAATCATCCATGAATGGGCTACTTTACATTCATTAATTAGGGTTTATGGAATTTGTTTTATGGATTTATGGTTGCCATTGTTTATCCAATTCGAATATTGTTTTGTTGGTTTAAATCATGAAACATCCTTTAATTTATGTTCAAATAACGAATATTGACTTTGTTATGTATCGATTTTTGGCTGGATTTAGGTATTCCCAGTGTCAATTAAACTTTACGAATTAGATTTTTATGGAGAATCATTTCAGTGTTTTTTCAATTAATTTTGTAGCCCATTTTTCGCTAATATAAATTTCAGTTCTCTGAATTTGTTATATGGCTATTGGTGGGTAGTTTGATGTAAGCCGTAAATGTTTCCTTTTTTATATTATGTCATTCGTTTATTACAATCTTCTGATTTCGATGTCATCAGTGTAAATGTTCTTGCAAACACTTCTGCTTATTAATAGATTCTCATTTATCCTGTGGGTAGCTTATATTTTTAGTAAACCAGGAATAAATAGAACCAAAGATGAGCACCACCAATAGCGAGCCCTTTAGTACGGCTAGCAATGGAACATGTTATTGTAGAAGTCACTCGTCTGAAGCTCCACAAATGTGTCATTGTGGATTTCAATTGAGGATCCAGACTTCATGGACAACAGCAAACCCTGGAAGACGTTTTATGTCTTGTCCCGAGAGAGGGGTATTCAGTCATAATAACTTTGGTTTACATCTGTAATTTTGATATTTACAACATGATAATTGTGTATCCATTGATACTTGTAATTCAAATTTTAAAATGCAGGTGAACAAATGTGGTTTCTTCAAATGGCTCGATGGTCCTATTTGTGACCAATCCAGAAACATTATTCCTGGTTTATTGGAGAAATTGAAGACTGTTCGAGGTGACTTGGCTTACTGCAGACAATAAGTGCAGTTCTTCAAGAAGCTGGCTATCATATCTTGGCTTATAACATTCGTGGTCTGCTTTGTGGCATATCTACATTACTTAATGGTTCGTCACTCTTGAGCTGGATGAATGTGTAAATTTTTGTTTGGTTGTAAGGCTACTGTGTTGTTTTGCTTAAATATTTAAGTAAAAGCAATTACTTTATATTAGTGAAATATGTTCATGTAATGCCTATGAACTAGTGTTAGCCGTTGTTTGTAATTCTGATATTTTGTTGGGATGTTAGGAAGCCATGGGCTGTGCAATTATGATGAATTTCTGTGACACTATCATATTTGCTATTTAATTATGACTTTATGACTACTGCGGATTAATTAATATTTCATTTTATTCAACTGACCTTTATATGGATCTTGATGTTGATTTTTGATGTATAATTTTATAGAGGAAATGTATGATTCCTTAATGTAAATATGCTCTGTTTTGAGGGTAGATATACCATGTCTTGTACATGTTGATCAAATTCTTGGATCTATAATATATACTTCAACAAATTGTTGTCAAATATTGAAGCAGTTGTATTGTAACTGCTAAGACAGGTGAATTTAAAGGAAACAATCAGTTTTCTATTATTTGTAATATGTTCAATGGATGCTCTAAATAAATGTAGCAGAGTATTTAAAAGATTTTCACATTAAGTAAAATGGGTGAATTATTGGACCAATGTAGATATGAGAGACAGTGAATCTGTGTACAAGATATAAAGTTGAGTTCCTTTTTCAGTTGATTTGGCAATACACAGTCTGATTCTATCAACATTTTGCAGAGTGGGTTGCACGTTTTTGGCCATATTCAAAAGGTTTCAATTTTTTTGGATATATACGCCCAAAATGGAATTAGTGTGTGTTGATTTAACTAGGCAATAGTGTATCTTATCTTCTAGATTTGTACATTACCTTTTCGTGCCAAATGTTTGCTGCTTTTTTGGAAGTAATAGAATAGGGAATATTACTTCAACTCATGTTACTGTACTTTCACATTTTGGGAGAAAATAGCGTTCATAAATGTGCTATAAATAGCCTCACACCAATTCCAGTCAAATATCACCAAATAAATCAAATTGTCAGTTCACCCCCTTACTTGTCCACCAAATTTATTTTCCCTATTTACTATGGCACCTAAATTTCCAGTGACCCAGTCAGATTTCCTGTATGATAATGAATGGACTGAACAAGAAGATCGTCTGTTTGTTTCGGTGTTGCTGGAACAGCAGTCTTTGGGCAACTTTCGTCCAACTGCAGTTAATGCTCATGTCGTTCTTACGGCCATGAATGATGTTAACACGGCATTTAACAAATCATTCACGTATGAATATTGCTGTGAAAGGTTGGAAATGCTTGAAAAATGTTACCGCACCTTTTACTGGGTAATCAAAAAACACGGGGTTACATATGACAGTGTGAATAATAAAGTTACCGCTGCACGCACGTTGGGTCTTTGAGGAAATTTATGAGGTCAGACATTACATTCCCTAATTAGTTTTATTTATTCTTAGTAGTTGAGATTTTTCTTATTAATTTAACACCAATCCGCTAATATGTTTTAGGAGAATCAATTTGGAATTGCTTATCAGGAATTTGGTGATCCATGATGGACTGAGTTGTGTCAATTATTTGGTAGCATTTATAATCCTGCTAATTCCGAGGTGATCGACATTTCATCGTCAATAGATACGGATGACATTGGAAACTTGAGTGGACTGCCGAAACCATCCACTGAAGTCATAAATGTTTCGTCTTCATCGTGGTCATCTCGGGATGAGTCATTTTGGCGATACCTTGCTCAGTTTCCCAGTGGAAGTTCTTCTGAATCTGAGAGGTCAGTCAATCAAGCCACTCCTACTAAAAAGGATTCAAACTATCTTCAGTGGGGGCAACCCTGGCCTAGTCCTACTCGTTGGCCTCGTCAACAACGTGCACCCCGCCCATTTATCCCATCCCCGAACAAAAGTGCTGATACTAGTGGATTTTCTTGCAAGCCGAATGAGTGAACTGTTTGCATTGACAAACTATGTCGCATTTTATTATCCACTTGTGTGCAATTTAAATTTACGCATTTAAATTCCATGTTGTAAGGTTGTGTGTTGCATGTTTTCCTAGCTAATAGGGTGTGTTAATGGGTAAGTTGTAATATTTTCCATTCTACGTGTAAGTTTGTCGTAAGCATAATATGTTTGTGTGTTTTATGATCGTATCATATTATGGTGTATTTGTTCCACAATTTGAACGTCATTAGCAGCCTTAAATTGAGTACATCCGCCAGATTACATCTTTCACTGGAAAATAAACACACAAAAATTACACAATGCAAACATTTTATGGTCAGTGCAATACACCAGATTACATCCTTCACCTATCATAAAATAAACACACGAAAAACACAAAATTTGACAAACCAACTGATAAGGCTTTCGAAACCTTCAAAACGTGCAGACCAAAGATTTTGGTCTGTTACATAGGACACGACCATTTTACAACTACAACAAAATTTGACCAATGCTCATACCACCTAATTCAGTACCACATAACTTATATTACATATTTAAATATTTGATAGTAGGCGATAGTATGAAACAAACATAACATTCCCAATCGCATAGCAACGATAACACAAAAAAAACTAGAATCTTTTTACATACATTCTAGGACTGATAATTTTTCAAAAGGGGGCAGTAAAATCAACTAGATTCAACCTCTGATTCAACAGCTTCATCTTCATTAGCCTCTGGCTCATTTGCAGCAGGGAGAGGAACACGCACAGGTGGTGGTGGTGGAACAAGGACCCCACGAGCCTCCCATTCGTTCAAGTAAGCGCTGAAGTCGCTGTCGTCACTGTCCTCAAGAGACAAATAAGAAGATGAATTTGAGGACCCATTTTCAATGATAAGAGTCTCATCTCTATAATAACCATTATTTGGTCCAAAATCAATCTTGCCAGCCCGTTTTGTAACGAATGTGTCCTCACATTTGTCAAACAATTGGAGCCCAGTAGTCCTAAAATAACGTTGAATGTTCGACTCCTACATAATGACACACAGACAGACATTAGTTGACATATTAATCTATATATCAGTGACTGAAATGTGATTTTAACGAAGAGACATACCTTGTCCATATTAGCCCAGTATTCAGGCTGAATTTTGATCAAGTTACCATCACTTTTAAAACGCACCCCAGGCAGCTTAATGAATTCAACAAAATCTCTATGCTTTTTTTGGATTTGCTGGATCTTGATTTTGATTGACTGCACCTTGAATTCCTTATGGAATCGTAGCCTAAGCAGTCGGGTCTGGAAATATCCCGTTAAAAACCTCAGAATTGTGCAGGGTCTCATGGCCACCACATAGCCCGAAGAAAATATCGAAGCAAGCACTTTCCTCTTCATCACTCCATGCACCACAGAAATTATTCTCCATAACTTGATTCCTAGTCCGAACCATTGTTCCTGTAGTATGTACCTAATACAGAAAACAAACATTTGTTAACACAAGTATATGATATTCGTGTGAGAAGGCAAAGTCCACAAAAGTAATTTACAGTTGAATATACCAGTTAAATGCGTAAGTGAAGAAGGGATAAGAGAAAGCTTTGATTTATAGATGTAATCAAATGGGCCTTCCATGTACCAAAGATTCACAACATTTAATTAGGAGAGGTTGCTTGCATTCCACAACCAACATTAATTGATCAGCCTGCTGTGTGATCTCATCAGTCACATAGTTGCATTGTAAAATGTAAAGGGTGACTTACATTTTGCACTTAGTTTGTTGCCATTACATATGATATTAATGTGTAGTAGTTGCATTCTTTTAATAAAGAAAACAACACATTCACAATGCCAACAATTTACAGTCCAAAAAATGACTGTTTGAAATGATGTTTACAATATACTATAAACCAGGATTGTACTCAACATTCTATAATCAAAATAAACAAGAACAATTATAAAAGGCTTTATTTTTTTAGCTGCACAGGCATACAATGTTTCACTATGATTTAAATGCACAGGTATACAACAACACACTATGATTTAAATAACCTGTAAACAACGAGAACATACAATGTCATTTCCATAACAAGCATATGAACACATGTCATATATTACGAACCACATTGTGTCAATTAATGACAATCAAAATATTCAGGCAAATTTCGTCCAAAATGAGCTGTACGCACATCTTTACATTACAAGAGGAAAAGTATCATATTAAACTACTAGAATTAGGCATTTTACAAAATCTAAATAGGTAGAAAACATATATATTATAATTCCATAACCATGTCTATATCTTCCCCTCTAATATCATCTTTACCATGACTGCTTTGTTTTCATCGCTTAGGCTAAAGAAAACATCAAGTTCCTTTGTCTTGTTGCCAAATTGAGTCGCAATTGATATTTTTTCTTCAATTGTTAAAAAGTTCATGGGCTCAAGTGCATCAAAAATAGCTTTCCTTGATGTCGAAGCATCGTGTTCAAATCCAATGCGGCGAGCAAGATCGGCCAATCGTTCATCAGTTTTCTCACAAAAGTTGGACATCAAATCAAGAAAACTTTGTTTATCTGGATCTTTGGACTTTCTCTTTTTAGTCCCTTTGCCTTTGTCAGTAGCATTGCTAGACGGGTGGTAAGAAGAAGTATGGTCGGGTGCATCATTAGGTGTTGGAGTTTCTGGTGTATCTACCCGTGGTTGTTGCTCTCTATTCATTTGCGCTCCACTCAATACGTCTCGGACCACTTCCACAAAACCTTCTGCATTTTCACCCGTTGCACGATCCTTACCAAAGATTTTTGCCACTCTTTATAATAAGGCCAAGACTTGTAACGCAATGGTTTTGCAGTTGGATCAGTCTGTGACATAGATAATGTGCAACTAATTAAACAGAATCTATCATTACTAAAGTTAATGGAAGGAATATATGATTTTGTATTACCTTTAGGTAATCAGTCCAAAAATGCTCCTCTTTGATAATCAAAGTGTTTGATGTATCATTCCACCCAAATCCAGATAGCCTAAGTATGGAGCTTATAGTGCCATAATCTTTCTTCCACACATGTATTTTGGAATTAATGTGCGGCGTTGCCATTAAATCGGTCCCAGGGAAAGCCTGTAACATTGATGTTTCTAACAGGGCTTGGTACCCTGGTTTAACCCGTTATCACACTTATATCCCCGAACCACTAGTTCTTTCAACGCATGTAACAAAACATATTCCTCCTCTGATGTCCAACTACGCCTACAAACAGTAGTTTTACGTGTAGGACCATTTCTTGGCACACTACCAGTTGATTCCATCTCGTCACCTAATGCACGAATGGAGCATTAACAACACAATAGGAAAAAGTCCAAATCGAACAGCAACGATGTTCTACATTTTTAAACTAAGTTAGAACATGTGACTAAAAAATAGAAACAAAAGCTGATACAATGCTCACAAAGTCTGTTTTTGGATTCACTGCAAATAACAATACAAATCTAAAAGCATTTCAAATGTAACACAAATTAAAATACGAAAGAAAACACAACATCAAAATGTTCGAATTGTTCTACAAGTCCAAAGATTAAGCACGCCATTCATTGAACATTGTCATAGCCATGTTATCATGCCAATTGTTCCACGGTTGAGTAGACACAATGAAGTCAACATAATCAGCTTCATCTACATTTGTTGAAGTTGGGTCGTCATAGACAAATTCTGGAAATTGATGCTCTAAAGGATCGACGGCCATGGAAGTGCGGATAAAGTTATGCAAGAGGCAACATGCCAATATAATCCGACTTTGGGTCTTCACGGAATAGAAGGCCTTACTTCGCAAAATGGCCCAACGACCTTTTAACAAACAAAAGGCTCGTTCTATTATATTGCGTGCCTTTGCATGTCTCAGATTGTACAGTTCTCTATAATTTTGTGGTGCCATACGTCCTGTACCCCATTCATCCAGGTGATATCTAACAACTCGATATGGTGCTAGAAAACCCGGACTGTTTGTATAACCACAGTCACACAAGTAATAATTTCCTGAAAATATAGGGAAGACCTAATGTCAAATTCCAGAAGTCTAAATATTTAGTAGTCAATTAAAGTAACCATCAGTGTTTTTTATTGTATTTATGTGTTTTACAACTAACCGTTTGGAACTTTCAAACCATTGGAGCGACTAACCGCGTCACGCAAAACACGACTATCAGCCGTAGATCCTTCCCAACCACTCAAAACGTAGGTAAAATTCATTGATCGGTCACAAACAACGAGAACATTAACAGAAACGTTCCCTTTTCTGTTTCTATATCGGCCTTTGTCAGAAAGAGGGACTCGAACTTCAATGTAAGTTCTATCTAACGCTCCTAGGCAACCCTATGAAATAAAAGGCATGATATGCGAAAGCTTTTATCTTTAATTATGTGTTAAAATATGAATGATAAGCAAAATTAACATTTGGATGGTTATTAGTGGATTACCTTGAACCACTTCCACCTATCATCATTGCATTCTTTGTTGACAGGTTCAGGAGTCACTAGGAGAATGGTATGAAGCCTAAGGACTGCGTCTAGCACCAAATTGAAATGGGTGCTAATGGTGTAGCCAGAACGTTTGAAATCAAACTTAACAACACGGTTTTTTTTATGATGGGCCAAGACGAACAAGAAAATAGCTACTTGCTCGCTAATTTGAACATTCCTAGTACGAACAAGGCCACCTAGATTTTCTAAAAGGAAGCACAACCGATGAAATGCATTCCTATCCATTCGAAGTTATTCAATACAATCTTTGTCACTTATGCTTATTAGGTCACGCATATGGTCAATTTGTGCGGATAAACGATCAGTCATTCTATAACGACGTCGAGGGGTTGTTGCTAGGCGACGATGACGTTTTGGCATAAAGTGTTGTTCATAGTAATGTACAAACAGGAAGAAGGTCTTGATCAAATTAACAATTTCTTCTACAATAACTACCAGATTAATCTCTTCTTGATCCATAGATGCTTGAAAACCTACAAAATATTCAAGACCTCAAACAATTTGCAAATTACACATAGTCCCAACGTTTGGTTTTAGATTGACAGTTTGTTATATTATACAAATTGGGAAATCTGCATCGAACTCAACAATATTCATATTTCCAGTTCTCAAAAATAAATGAGGTCGTTCAATGATACGAATATTCATACGTGGGGTTGGACAATTTCATTGAAGTCTAATTTTAGTTTGTGAAGACCTTCACTATCAACAAAGGCCAATTGAAAATCAAATTTTTGGATCATATCTCAAATCAACCTCATCACAAGACCACAAGAAGTTCACAACAAATACGAACATAGTTATATATCTTCAAAACCAGTTGGTACGTACAGACCATTTACCATATCATGGAATTTTAACTCCCAAAGGCGTATTTGAGATATAGTTGACATTTTTGTGATTAACACACAAATCTTACAACAACTTTTATCAATGTTATCTTAACTACTAAAAATCAATCAAATATACCAGAAAACACATAATAAGATTTTCTCAACTTACCAGTGATAGTATTAATCGTAAAAAAATGAACTAGGGCAACAGGTTTCTACAGCACAATGAGTTTAAAAATAAACTCACCTGGGTTATAATTTTCAAACAATAAATTTGTTAAATACTGAACTTACACTTGACAGTTTCAATCGGCGACGCGAATCCCGACTATTCTGTGAGTAGGTCCTCCGGGAAGTAATAAAATATAGAAAACAACAACCAGTTCCAACTAATAATCAAAATATCGGACGCAACAAAAGAGATTTCTACAAGTTATTTGTAGATCTGAAAACAGGTTATCAACACAAACTTGAAAAATCAAATGTTGTTAATATGGAACAACAAATAATGTATCTAATCATCTATAAAAGAACAAACACGATTTCAAATCGGTGAAAATTCCACAGATAAAAAAAATTTACCTCGGTTTCTCAGGTGTTCGACTCGTTAGGGTTTGGACGCGGGAGGATGAAGACCCATTTATACGGTGGCTTGTTGTAAATATTTTTGGTGGAAGGGGTAGATGTGTAATGTCACATGCAATTTAAAGGACAAAATGGTAAAATCCCACCACCAGATTACTTGGGATTGAATAATACCACCACCTAGGCTGATATTAATTATACACGGTTTGAAGGATAGCAATCCCGGCCCGCAATCTTATACTGGGCCTCAATACCATACCCCAAACTATTGATCGGTGTGACAACTTATGTTATAATGTGTAATAACACTTCCCAAACGCGCCGTAAGTAAAAACAACTCAGCAAGAGAGACAGATAGTGGCACGTTATAACCCTTTTTTTTTTTTTTTTTTATTCATAAAACATAAAACAGTCGCCCAAATTCTTCTTCCCCCGTCTCTCTCTGATTAGGCTAAGCCCTAACTATGGATCTCCTGCAATCCTACAAAGACACCGACATGGAAGAAGGCGACGACGACGTCGCTTCACCCCACCCACCCACCACTTCCGAACCAGACCCTTCACCCGATTCCTCTCCTGTCCGGGTTTCCCTCCCGTCCAAATCCGCCGCGCCGAAAGTCGACGACACCATGCTCTCCCTCACCGTCGCTGGACAAGCCGATTCGCTGGTCCACAAGCCAATTGACCCGACCCAACGTCTCGTTTCCTTCAATCCTACCTACGACCAGCTCTGGACTCCCATCGTAGGTCCCTCTCATCCCTACTCCAAAGACGGGCTCGCTCAAGGCCTCCGCAATCACAAGCTCGGGTTCGTGGAAAATGCGAATATAGGATCTTTTGTATTCGATGAACAGTATAATACTTTCTATAAATTCGGGTACGCTGCTGATCCTTCTGAGAACAATTATGTGGGTGATGTTGAAGGGTTTAAGAATAACGATGGGATTACTGTGTATAACATACCGCAGTCTGAGCAGAAGAAGAGAAAATTAGAGAAGAAGAAGGAGATGTTGGAGGAGAGTGAGGGAGGTGATCAGGTGGATGCAGATGAGGTGGAAAATCCTGCGACGGAGACGTGGTTGATGAAGAATAGGAAGAGTCCATGGTCAGGGAAGAAAGAGTGGGTGCAAGGAGAGTTGACCGACGAACAAAAGAAGTATGCTGAAGAGCATGCGAAGAAGAAGGGTGAGAAGGATGGTGAGAGGGAGAAAGGGGAAGCACATGTTGATAAGACTACGTTTCATGGGAAAGAGGAGAAGGATTATCAAGGGAGGTCGTGGATTGCACCGCCTAAGGATGCAAAAGCGAGTAATGATCATTGTTATATACCAAAGAGATTGGTGCACACATGGAGTGGGCATACAAAAGGGGTTTCAGCTATTAGGTTCTTCCCCAAGCATGGTCATTTGATATTGTCTGCTGGGATGGATACAAAGGTGAAGATTTGGGATGTGTTTAATTCTGGGAAATGTATGAGAACTTACATGGGGCACGGCAAGGCTGTGCGAGATATTTGGTTTAGTAACGATGGGTCGAAGTTTTTGAGTGCTGGGTATGATAAGAATATTAAGTATTGGGATACAGAGACAGGGCAAGTGATATCAACTTTTTCGACTGGAAAGATTCCTTACGTAGTGAGGCTTAATCCGGATGAGGATAAACAGAATGTGTTGTTAGCGGGGATGAGTGATAAGAAGATTGTCCAGTGGGATATAAATTCAGGGCAGATTACACAGGAATATGATCAGCATTTAGGGGCAGTGAATACGATTACTTTTGTGGATAACAATAGGAGGTTTGTTACCTCAAGTGATGATAAGTCTCTGCGTGTATGGGAGTATGGTATTCCGGTGGTTATAAAGTATATTAGTGAGCCCCATATGCATTCAATGCCTGCAATCTCTTTGCACCCAAATTCAAATTGGCTTGCATGTCAGAGTTTGGATAATCAGATACTTATTTACAGTACCAGGGAGAGATTCCAGCTCAATAAAAAGAAGAAGTTTGCGGGGCACATTGTAGCTGGGTATGCTTGTCAGGTTAACTTTTCGCCTGATGGACGGTTTGTCATGTCAGGAGATGGTGAGGGAAGGTGCTGGTTTTGGGATTGGAAGAGTTGCAAAGTCTTTAGAACTCTCAAGTGTCATGAGGGAGTTTGTATTGGTGCTGAATGGCATCCGTTGGAACAGAGTAAAGTTGCTACCTGTGGCTGGGATGGCTTAATCAAATACTGGTAGGAATTTCGATCCTTCTAATGAGTGCTATTTATTTCTTTAAGAAATTCATGTGTTTATTGAAGTTTAATGAAGGATTTTATTCATGGCTTGATAGGATTAGTATATATTTACTTGGATAAGTGATCAACTATAAATTTGTTGGGAGCTTCGATGGTGTAACTTATGGGTGAAAACGGTTTTTCGAGCATGATATCATTGGTTAAACTTCTGTTGATTCATAGGGTTGGTCTTGGAAAAAGGGTGAAAATGAGGAAATGGGTGTAAGCCAGATTTATGGCGACTAAGAATTTCAGTGTGCGAAATGAGGGTTCATATTCTCAAAGTTATCTGATTTTAGCAATTGTTAGAATTTTTTCTAGAAGAAATCATGCATTTTTCTAGGATGTTATTATTAAGATTAAGGAGATTAAGGTTCTCATCGAAAACTTACAGCAACTTGCCAAACAAAAGCTAAGGAAAAAAAAAGCACAGATATGACCGGCATAACAAGGGGATTATCAAAGAAAATTGAAACTACGTAACTTTATAGCATTGGAAAAGACTCTACTATGACTATCCTATGGACCCCCTTGTTCAGGGGATTATTTTCTAACAAGGGTTAGATTAATATTTATTCTATTCTGTTCGTAATAATAGAAGAAATCTGTTCGTAGGAACAAAGAGAAGCAGATTTATCTATACTCGATAAGTACCAATACACAATGGGGGATTGATACTATTGAATGCGTCCCTCTTTATTTCTCATTAGAAGGACCTATTTGTAAAAAATTTCCTTTATTTACTTTGTCTTTTTTTTTTTCTGAATTTTTCTAATCTATGGATAAAATAAATATGATAAAGCCAACTCTTGTTTTGTGATTATGTCCATGTGGTGTAACTTGGAGTTACAAAGTACTCAATGTTGAACCATTCTTTAGTTTTATACTTGGTTGGCAGTGCCCTATTATCTTTCCACTGGGGGTATGACTGAACTCACAAATCCTTTTTATGCTAGGTCTGAATCTTAATGCTAAATAAATGGCATTTACGTGTTCTAGTAGATTTGTTCATACCCAACTGTGCAATTGCTAGCTGTGTTAATGTGACTATTCTGTCATCATGCCTTGCCCCTGTGCAACTTGGAATGACTAAGTGTTTTATCCCTTGGAAAAAGACATGAGTCTCATAAACATGTTAGCAAGGCTTGTATCCTCAAATATCACCTTTTGAATTATGGTACTGCGTTTTGTTAAGTTACAGGGTATATTTTTTCAGGCTGTTATCATATTTTTATTTTTTAGAACATCAGTAAAACTTACTAATATTGGCTGTACTATTTTAGTATTTTACAGTGACCTTGCTTTTAATTCTGTCCAAAGTCCCGATTCAATTTTTAACAAATTTGTGCATCTGAAAGTTGCACTTAGATCTAGTCCCATGCCTAAAGTCTTAGCAATAGAGGTTCTGGGGGAATTTGCTAACTCTTGAGAAGTATTTGGCCATCTACTATTATAGTTCTTTACTAGGAAGTAAGTGGCTGACTGAAAAAATTGAGGTTACTATGAGAGGGTATACCTTCATGATACTTTATGCAGCTGCTATGTGTGGTTGGTGCAGCTGAGAGTTGGGCCACAAGCTCTTAAAAAGGAGACTACATTATATTGTACTCCTTTCCAGAAAATATTCTCTTTGGTTCCATTCAGGGAAGAAAGGGATGTTGATACTTTTCATATAATGAAACCAGAGTGCATGCTGCTCTCACAAAAATAAAATCATAGATTAGCCTTTGACCCTTGTTATTTGAGAGTGATTGTGGCCTTGAGAGATCCTGTGCATTTGTTCTGGGAAGCTGTAAAGTAATTGCAAACTAATCCAAGTAGAATATTGTAGAATTTCTGTTTTGCTAACTCTTGTTTGTTGAGATGAAAAGAGAAAAAAATATTAGCATACTTTTGAATAAAATGCATCTGTCAGTTGCTCCCTTAGCTGCAACTTTTCTCGATCTCTTTAGCACATATATGGGTGTTGTACAATTTCTTCCGAAAAAGTTAGTAAATATGCACTGGCTCTCTCCCATGCTAAACTCGTTCTGAATTTTACTGTTTCCAGGGACTAAATTGCGGGGCCAATATTGGATCATGCATCTACTGGTTGATCGTCTTATCCGAAAAGCAGTTGATTGGAGGGCTGGCTACACACAGAAAAGAACTGAGAGAATGTTTTTTCTTTGCGGTTGTAGTAGTAGTCCAGTAGTCCAGGCAGAGGCCAAATCCCGTGTACCGTACTTAGCTAATTGCCTGTTTAGTTTGTTCGTTATTAATTAATTTACTTTTGCATCCAAGTAGAAGAGAAACACCTTTGTAATGTTGATATCTTCTTGTAATATTAGCTTTTTGGCTGTCCTCTTGAATATTAATAACCATTGGTGACCGTAGAAATGTTGGCTCCATAGCTGTTCAAATATTGATATCTTCCGTTTTGCTTCATGCAAATTCTCATGCTACTTACTATGGATTTATGGAGAATTTTAAAGTAGCCACTCTGGATAAGGGTAGGAATAACAATATGACCCGCCCCGCGCAGCACACAGGGCATATCCATCCCGCCCCGCGCATGGGCCAGGTCGGGCCCGGGTTGTGGTATTGCCCTGTCCCCCGTTATTTCTTTTTTATATTTTATATTATATATTATATATAAATATTATTTGTTATTACTTATTACTTATTAATTTAATAAATATAGATGTTATTTTGAGGACAAAACTCGAGGACAAATCACTTCTGCTCAGTAAACATGAAATTCTCTTCTCACAGATTTTTTTGAAAAATCTCTAAAGTCTGATAGTGAATTTATTTATCATAAATAATCACAGGAGAAGTAAATGCAAATGAAACAAATAATCAAATATTATTCTGGAAATAAACAGAACTCGTCATTTTAATAATGGATGGACTTCAAAACCAGCAACTCATTTGTTCTAGAAAAATGTAATATAATTAATAAAAGTATATTTTTTTGTAATATAATAGTACATACTCCAGAAAAAAATGGAGGAGTTCAGAGGTTGGTAAGGGTTTATAGGAATAGGGCAAACGGGGGCGGGGCAGACCCACCCCGTGCAGGGCGAGGCGCGAGTCTTTGATCTCTGCCCCATAGCGGGGCACGAGGCAGGGGGGGGCGGGGGGGGTGCAGTATTGGAGGGCATGGTTGAGTCTTTAAATAAATTCTTTTCTACCTTATATTAACAAAATGACCCATCTTAACTTTTGTGAATTTGAAATTTGAATTAATAGCATTATATCGTGGCATATCGTGACATATTATAACGTGACACATTGTATATGTGGCACGCTATAACATGACATAATATAATATGACACATTATATATAATAGTATATAATGTGGCATATCGTAACATAACATAGCATATCGTGGCATGTTATATATACAAAGATAGTTTTTTATCACTAATGTTAAAAAAGTTTTTGTCCAATTCAAAGTGACTATTTTCAACTATTTGCTCAAAGATAGTCATTAATGGACTTTATGTTTTTATCTTTGGATCATTCATACTTGGCGTGTGAAACAAAAATCTATGATAATTATTCAAATGCAAACTGAAAACCAAACAGCAAAATAAAAATTAAACACACACCCCCTCCCCCAAAAGTTTCTGCAAACTATGTAAGAAAAATCTACTATTGCAATGAAATAAATTTCACCTTGTTTCTGATTATTTTTCCCTGGGAAATGAATTAAAAAGGGAAAATTAAAAGGTCAAATTCCGATTGAGAAGAGAAAAAAAAGTAAATTGATTTTTTCAATGAGAAACGAATTGGAAAACGGAAATTAGACAGATCATTCAGGAAAACGTTTAAAACAAAAAAATGTGTCAGCTATGCGTTTGCCGGGAGTCGAACCCGGGTCTATTGCTTGGAAGGCAATTATCCTAACCGTTGGACTACAAACGCTGCCTTGGACAAAAGGTTCTCTGTATTTGTATAACTACTATCTTTCCAACTCACAAATATAATGCAATTTAGTCTGAAGTTTTGGGACTTGGCCGCCAATGGAGATGAAGCTCAGCCACGGCCCCCGGATGAGGCGGCAGCTCGCCACCCTATACTCCACCTTTCACACCATTTACTCCTCCTCCTCTTTCTCTCCTATCTCTCACCGTTTCCCTTCCATTAATTCTTCACCTCTCTCTTACCATTCCTTTTCACATGGTCGCTCTCTCTCATTCTCAGCCGCCGCCACTCTTCCATCCCCTCTCTCTCCCACCCCTTCAGGTATTATTCATATTCCCTTCTCCACAAACACTTACGACAAGTAAACATTTAAAAATGTGATATGTATACACCTGCTTTTCTGTATTTTTGCTAATTTTCATCGGATATATTTCCCTTCTAATTTTCAGAAAA
This sequence comes from Rehmannia glutinosa, assembly GCA_016081115.2. Lineage (NCBI taxonomy): Eukaryota > Viridiplantae > Streptophyta > Magnoliopsida > Lamiales > Orobanchaceae > Rehmannia > Rehmannia glutinosa. The sequence continues at coordinate 26,441,158 of CM071926.1, read as the reverse complement.
TAAATAAATTTGTCATGTTTGTGCATAGGGGACGAGGAGATTAGTGGGATTCCAGTGAAGGGCTCCAAAAAGGTTCTTTTAAAAGGGATGAGATATCATGAACTTGAGGTATATGACCCTTTTTTCTTTTCTTTGTTTTGCGCTTTTCTTCTTCCTCGCATTTTCGGCTTAGGGACTGAGAAATCAAGTTCAAGTTTGTGTTTGTTTATAGTTTGACATGGCATTTATGTGGCTCACTATTGACAAAATAAATTAACAAGCTGCACTTCTACAGATGTCCATAAGTTGCTTGTTCAGTATTCCTTTTAAAACAAATTATTTGTGGCATATATTTTTGTTTTTGTCAAGATCCTTCATCTTCTTCTTCTTCTTCGTTTTCTTCTTTTGTTTATTATTTGCTGTCTTTTTTTTATCAATTAGCAATTTTGACTTTTGCTGACTTTCTCCTGATATAATTGGCTTTGAAATGTGAATAGTTTAGCAATGTGTTCTGTTGTTTAGCTTACACACACACACATATATATGTATTATAATTTGGATCATGTAAATGTTTGTCATTGTTATTTCTGCTTCTGATGTTAACTACTACAACATATATGGGTTCAATCTCATTGGGAATAGTTTAGCAAATTGACTTAATATTCTTCAACCGGATCCTGTTATTAGCTTATATTATGTACATATATGTATTATAATTTAGATCATGTAATAGTTTGTCATTGTTATTTCTGCTTCTGATGTCGTTTGCTATAACAGAAATGGGTTCAGTCTCATGGTTATAGGCCTGGTCAGGCTTTAATGTTATGGAAACGCATGTATGGGAATGATGTTTGGGCTCACTGCAATGAAGAATTAGAAGGTTATTTTCTCTTGCTCTGGGTTCAAGCATTTGTGAGCTTGGTTTATATTGCATTGAAATGTAATGTATGACTTCTATGTGCACCTCACATATACCCCTATTTGGAGTAGATAGAAAATGAGATGATGAAGAGGTGGTGAGCGCTCTGTCCTTTTGATTAGTCCTCATGTAAGAGGAGAAAAGTATTTTTGATGAAAGGAAGTCATTTTCTGTGTGATATGCTGCAAGGGACCTTTTCAACCACAATGATGTTGTATCAAATTTCAATTTAGTATAACCGTCCAATTAGCTTTTGGGCTTAGTTATTGTTTGTCATAACCCAAAACTTTTCATGCTGATTATCATGATCAATTCATTCATAACACATTTTGATATTTCATATTCACATGAGAATGCATATAAAATCGTGAAATTTTATGTTTTTAGCATAATTACATTATTTCTTGACTTTCAATTTTGTATGTGAAATGAAAATTTGATCCAACTATACAGGATAATGACAACGCAATAATATGTTACCTCGGATTTAGTACTGAAGAGGGTGGTGTTACTCGTGTATTTACTCCTCCTTATACTGGTATTGGCTTTCGCAACAATATTGCTAGACCGCAGAATGGCATATATTCAATTGGGAGCTTAATCATCAAGACATTGACCATTGCAAATCCAGCAAATGCAGACTCATTGAGAACTAATCCACAGCTGGGGTTCTAGATAGTCATTCTTAACAACCCACTGGCCATCGGTTGTGTTCCAACTATTGCTGAAGACTTCATAGACATTGCCATCCTGTGCCATCTCCAAAGAAGGAAAGCATGACCCATGCTCATTCAAGTGCTGCAAACTTTACGTGAGAAACAATTGTTTGCAACATTGAGCAAATGCGAGTTTTGGTTAGAACATGTTATCTTTTTGGGGCATGCTTATGATGATGATATTATAGTTGATCCACAGAAAATTGAAGCAGTAGTTGAATAGGAAAGCACAAAAAAAGTTACATAATGTTTGAATATGATAACTGACATGTTAATATAATTTGAGTATAATCTTATAACTTGTTGCTTGACTTATGTGAATGTATAATTGGTGATTATCTGAATGAATTACTTGCTTGTTTGATTTTAGCGGTTATAAAGTTATTGTGCTCTAAAAAGATAACTTACTCTAACCAAAACTCACATTTGCTCAGTTTTGCATACAATTGTTTCTCACGTATGGCTTGCAACACTTGAATGAGCGTGGTTCGTGCTTCCTTCTTTGGAGATGACACTGGATGAGAATGTTTATAAAGTCTTCAACAATGGCTGGAACACAACCGGTGGCCAGTAGGTTGATATGAACGATTATCTGGATCCCAATCTATATATAATTTCTGAATAAATCCTGATTTGATGGATTTGCAATGGTCAATGTCTTGATGATTAATCTCCCAATTGAATATATGTCGTTCTGCGGTCTGGCAATATTGTTGCCGCCAATATCAGTTTATGGAGGAGTACATACATGAGCAACACCACCCTCTTCCGTAGCAAGTCTCATGTCACAATTTATTGCGTTGTCATTATTCTATGTAGTTAGATCACAAGTTCATTTCACATCACAAAATTGAAAGTCAACAAATAATGTAATTATTCTAAAAACATGAACGTTTAAAAAGATAAGGATCTGCCGCTTCGCAGCGTCTTTCAAACAGAAATATTATCACATCACTACATTAAGTATTCACTAGCGGATGATCTTTTCTACACTAACCCATAGGGACTCTATCTCTCAATCTCCAAGGAAGGCTTGCAATGACGAAAGTTGATCAATTTATTCCAGATTCTTTCCTTGTGCCTGCGACACTTTATAGGTTTGATCTCTTCTGAATGTGCACTCAAACGGTTGCGCTAGAAGAGCGTTATCACGAACCCTATTACCACATTTATAACCCATTATAGGGCTAATCCGACCTCTCAGGGTTCTCATTCATGATTTTACATGCATTATGTGAATATAAAATATCAAAATGCATCTAATTATGCTTATGAATGATTTGATCAGGATAATCAGTATGAAAATTTTTGGGTTATGACATTGTTTCTTCTTTATTCTCTTACATATTTTTCCTCACTTTTGTATTTTAATCTAATTTTTGTCCCCTTTTTTCCCTCCTGAAAACCAAACATAGCACAATATATTTCCATTCAAGAATTCTCAGTATGTGTACGATTTCTTACTCCATTTGTTGGCCCCGAAATTGACTCTTTTCATTTGCTACTGCCAGGTTTGAACAAAGACTTCAAGAGGATGTTAGGCGAACATGCTGAATTCAAGGCATTACATTTTAAGGATATGCTTACAGCATCTGATGGAACCAAGAAGGTAAACTCATCTTTTTGTCTATTTCAGTGCCTTGAGCTCTTATATGGTTCTGCTTTGCATTAGGTTGTGTATAGAATTACTGTCATGTATTTGGACGGTTTTGAGAACCATCTCATTGATTTGGAAGTCACAGAAGGTTACAGATATTATTCGTGTTGGAAGATGGACTGGTGATAGAAACTGTCGTGATTCCTTGCCGAAGGGGCCGGACCACAGTGTGTGTTTCCAGTCAAGTGGGCTGCGCAATGAATTGCCAGTTTTGCTACACAGGAAGGCAAGATTTTCATTTGAGTTACTTTTTCCCTTTAAATTTTAATTATATAACATGTATGTAAGACAAGAACATATATTCTCTACATGTACCTTTTCTTTTTGATAAACTATGGAACTGTAATATAACTGATGAGCTTCTTATATCCCATTCCTTTTTTGGAGTTAAATATGCTAAATGATGAAGTTTGTTCAGATTAAATGGTTAAGGCTTGACATGCACCCATAAAGTGCTTCATTGAAATCGAGTTCTAGTGGCATAGAGGCCACTGCGCAAATTTCAGAATTAAAGGTGGCTAGCATTTCTCATATTTTATTATTTAAGTGCAGTGATTATGGTTCCTTCTGGTCATTTATTTTGCAGAATGGGATTGAAAAGGAATTTATCGGCTGCTGAGATAGTGGAGCAGGCTGTTTTTGCAAGGCGACTGCTTTCGAATGAAGTTGGCACCATAACAAATGTTGTATTCATGGTAAGTATTGAATTGACCCAGTTTTGTGACTCGATGAAGTTGGTAGTTCTTAAGCAACTACTTCTGTCAGCACAGTCGGAATTGATGTTTTTCGTCCATCCCGTGGTATACTTTGACCTAATGCATGTTCTGATAGGTCCCACTAATTTATGTGAAAATTTACATCAAGTGGCTGCAGACACCCTAAATTTTTAACGGAATAATTATAAAAACTCCTGAGGTTTGGGGTAATTAAAAAAAACAAGAGAAGTTTCAAAATAAAAAAAATCCCTGGGGTTTGATTCTGTCGTAAATGTAAGGGGCTAACTGTAATATTTTCACAAATGTAAAGGGGGTGATTGAAATGTTTTGCTTATAAAGGGGGAAAAAGTGTAATATTGAAGCAAACATCAAGAGGATTTTTGTAATTTCAAAGGCCTCTGGTTTTGTTTTTGTTAGCTCAAGTCTCGGGGTTAGTTTTTGTAATCATCCCCTTTTTAACGGACTAAATATGCTTTCATATGCTCTAAATTTTAAGCATCTAGGGTTAAAAGTTACTCACCGAACAACTCCTCTTTATAGGGAATGGGTGAACCACTTCACAACTTTGAGAATGTTATAAAAGCTGCTGACATAATGGTAGATGATCAAGGCCTTCAGTTTAGTCCAAGGAAGGTTACGATTTCGACAAGTGGGCTTGTTCCTCAAATAAAACGTTTTCTTAAAGAATCTAACTGTGCATTAGCTGTCAGCTTAAATGCTACAACAGATGAGGTACTATCTCTAGCCTGTTTCTTCATTTAAGTATGTAGTTGCTAGATTGAAAATGAATTTAGGGTTTTGATAATTCATAATAGATTATCCAACAATATGCAGGTCAGAAATTGGGTCATGCCAATCAACCGCAAGTATAACATGGACGTGCTTCTTGGTACACTTCGGGAGGAACTCTGCTTAAAACGCAACTACAAGGTCTTGTTTGAATATGTGATGCTTGCTGGAGTTAATGACAGGTCAGATAGCCTTTGCATATTGTTTCTTTAGGGGCTTGTCAGTAAATCATTACAGATTCTGCTTGATGCATTATATTGTTTCATTTTTTGCATGTTGTGGGAAGAACCATTTGAACTTGAGGCTTGTTCCAGTATTGATGAATCGAGAACATTGACCCAAGAGCATAGCGCATATTCAAATTATCTTCTGGTTCATTTTCTTATCTCAATTTGAGGTGAGGCCTTGAAACAATGAGGAGACTTATAGGCTTTACAACTTTTTTTTTTGGGTAACGTCAAACTATATTAGACCCAATAAACCTAATCAAGATTTATGGGATAGTCCGCAAAGTTACGAAGAAGAAGATACTCAGGAGAATCTATAATAATTTCAATGAAATCAACCAGAAGAAACGTAGATGGGCATAGGTAGATTTCGTTCTCTATTCGATCACAAATTAGTTATGGTTTGAGGAACTTTTACCGATGAAACAAGTCCACATCTAACAATATCAGCCCTCACTTATTTGAAAGATTTCTTAAACAAGGAAATTTGTCTTAATATTTAAATAAAAATGTCTTAATAAAATCTCCATATAAGCCCCAATAACAACCGAATTAAATAAATTTGTTATGCGAATAGTCATCAATTGGAAACATAATTTGTTACCCGTGCTTGATTATCTCTTGGCAACATACTAGTACAAGGCGACAGTTCAAATACATGAAGTAAGTTTTTGTGAGACTCTCCCTAGTACTTGGTATATCATGAGCGTTTTATCTATTTTGCAGCATCGAAGATGCTAAGCGGTTAATCAATCTCGTCCAAGGCATTCCTTGCAAAATCAACCTCATCTCTTTCAATCCTCATAGTGGGTCCCAGTTTAAGCCAACCAGAGAGGAGAAGATGATTGAGTTTCGGAATATCCTTGCGGAAGCAGGGATCGTTGTTTTCCTACGGTTCAGTAGAGGTGACGATCAGATGGCTGCCTGTGGTCAGCTTGGCAAACCTGGCGAAATCCAGGCTCCGTTGCTCAAAGTCCCTGCTAAATTTCGAGTTGCATTGGAGGCTTCCGTTTGAAACATAGAGCTCTGTGGTTGTCTCCCCTCCCAGCTTGTAAGGAATCTCATCCCTAAATTTTGAGGCTGATTTGGTTTCAACTGCTGGATTGCTTTTGTCAGATGACAAACTCTTTTCATCTTCGCCATAGATGTTTTGTAATCTTGATTTGTATGTAGATTATTATTATTATTCTATTCATCTTGACGACAAGTTTAAGGTTTATTTCTGCATATTTGAGAATGGAGTTTGTACGGAAAAAAGTAAAATAATTGATTTAATATTTTTAAATAAGTAATTCGTGGCCTTTTGTATTTTAGTAGGTCCCTTATAAGACCGTCTTACGGATCCTAATCCGAAAAATAGAACCCAAGATAAAAACACGGAAATTATAGGGTTGTTGCAAGTTGCAACCCATCTCTCTCGTCATGCTCTGTTGCTTCATGATGGAGATAATATCTAGTTGATAATATCTTATTTATTATATTTTAGGATTTTTGAATATCTTATATTTTAGATATTGATTTGTTTTGTATTCTATTTGAGGTTATCTTTTAAGTTTCCAAGTCAAGTTAGGAGTTTTATTGTGGTAGGATTTTAATCCTATAAATACTTGTTATTTTATTATTTTTAGGGAGTTGAATTTTGATATTAATAAAAACGAGGGTTTTCTCTCAATTATTGTCTCTCTTACGGTATTCTTATAGAATCAACGTAATAGGTGAGTTTGTTTAGTTGTTCACGCTTCTTCCTGCATCGGTTGGTATCGAGAGGCTCACGATCCTTAATATGTCATCTCGACACCACTTGGGTTTTGAAGCTATGAATAATGACATCGCTTTTCATTTGTCGGTCGACTTTGTCGACCAAACAAATTGATATTGTGCGCATCCAATATCAAGAAATCAAGAAACTTGTTGAAAAACGATTTCTTGGTGATTGTGAGTTTGCCTACAATGTTGTGCCCATCCAGTTCACCCCGTTGGAAACCTATTCCACGGATATGGATGGTTTATTTTCTGATGAAGTTGAAGATGGTGGATATAATGGACCACCAATTTTTGATGAGGAATTCATTGATACTATAACGGAGGTTGGCTACGATGAACCTCCAACCTTTGACGAGGAGATTGGTGGTTATGATGGACCATCTATCTTTGATATGGAAGGTGACAATACAATTTTGACGGTTCAATATGAAAAACCATCGAAATTTGATGAGGGGGGTCAAGAAGAGTACGATGTTGCTATTGTTGCTGATGGGAAATTACAAGCTACGTCAGATTCTCATGAATTTTGGGGCATGTTTGAAGGGTTTGCTTTCAAGGTTGCTACTGAAGATGATATCATTCTCGAGAAGACTCCTCTCCAAATTTATAGTATAATTGATGGTAAGGTTAAGGGTGTCGATGGTGTATTTTCCAAGTCAAATCTCGAAAATAACAAGTGTTATTTATTGGATTGTGATGATGATTTATTTGTTTGGGTTGGTTGCATGGCTCAAATTGATGAGAGGAAAGTTGCTATTCATTTAAGTTTCTCGTCTCGTCCTCCTCGCGCCCCTCCATGGTTTGATAAATTTTCTAGGATCTCCTTCCGATTCGAGGACGAATCGTCTCGACCCCGGAGAGAATGATGGAGATAATATCTAGTTGATAATATCTTATTTATTATATTTTAGGATTTTTGAATATCTTATATTTTAGATATTGATTTGTTTTGTATTCTATTTGAGGTTATCTTTTAAGTTTCCTAGTCAAGTTAGGAGTTTTATTGTGGTAGGATTTTAATCCTATAAATACTTGTTATTTTATTATTTTTAGGGAGTTGAATTTTGATATTAATAAAACGGTATTCTTATAGAATCAACGTAATAGGTGAGTTTGTTTAGTTGTTCACGCTTCTCCCTGCATCACTTCAACTCATAGTATCCGGGTCCGTTACCAAACATGTCATTTTTACAATAAAAGTAATACTCTTTCTTAATGAAAAGTGATCTTTTGAACAAGACTGTATATAATTTTCGAAGTAAATGAACAATTTTGTTCTTTTGAAAATGTATATTTTTCAGAGTAAAAGTTACTTTTTTTTTTAAATAAAAAATTATACTTTTCGGATCTAAAATGACACGTTGGCACCATATAATATTATAAAAATGTCACCGCCCCATAGAGATGCTATTTTGCCGCCTTGATATTACAAAAATGCCATCACGCACTAATGCTGTTGTTTTACCTCATAATATTACAAAAATGCAACCGCCCCAAATAATTACAAAAATACCAATGGGTATGGAGTTAGATTCGTCTTATGGATTTAAACCAGTAGGCAGTAAGACGGTTATGTACAATTTTATAGTTTGGTATATTTAGACTCCACCGCTAATATTGTTTTCCAATTATGTATTATTATTTTTTCAACATCACCACCTAAATGGGTCCCGTCACTTACATAACATGATAGTGCGACGGTCAAAATAAAATTAAAAAAAGAGAGAGAGAGAGAGAGAGAGAGAGAGAGAGAGAGAGAGAGAGAGAGACAAAAAAAAAAAAAAGGCCGATTAGTTCCAAATACGGCCTATGTATGTATATTTGGTAGTTGAAATTCAATTCAAGTTAGATAAATTTCCCGAAATTGAATGTCAACTATCGAAACTTACATCAATTATAATTTTTTTAAGTTATTTGTACTAATGGCTAGAAATCAACTACGAAGTTTTTATGATTTATTAATTATTATCGAGGTAAAAAGATGAACTACAAAGTGAACTATTATAAAAGTAGATAATAACTCGTGTTCTATTAATTTTTAGTGTTTTGAGTTTACCACTTGAAGTAGAACTTATTGGCTACAAGTATGAAATTAGACGTGTGCAGTAAATTAGGTAGAGAATCATTGATTATTTTTAATTAAATATTAATCTTGAAATCATATTTGATAAACTTTTAAACATGTCATAAAATTATTTGAAATAAAAATAGTTCATTAAAAAGTCAACCTCGAAAATCAAATGATTAATTTCTGATAAATACTAATATTCCTCGGATTTGTTCCTTCACTCATAAAAAATAATTTATCATTTCATCAACATTATTAAAAAATAATAGTTAAACATCAGATAATATTAAATTAAAAGTAAGTCGGTACGCAAATTTGTGAATTAGGTCAAAACTTTCCCACGGTGAAAACTTTGGCTCCAAGGCACAATTACTTACCTAGTTGCATTGAAACTCTCAATCAACTCAAATTCTTCTTTTTACAGCGTAATAATCTTAAATTCATTCCCTTTTAACATAGGAATTCTTGTTACCTAAAATACAACTCCCCAATACATTAATTATCTGATTCACATTCCTTCTCTAACAAATATAAATCTTGAACAAAAAAAAATTCCCTTTACTTGTCTACTCGTATTGCTTTCCCTGATTGATCTCTTTTATTTTCTTCTTCCAGAAAAACAAAAAAACATTGAAATTTTCCTAGTTGAATTTGTTTTGGGGCATGGAGAAAGTATGTGAGGTGTGTGGTGACATAGGTTCGGAGACTGCATTAGTTTACTGTTTCAAATGTCTGAAAGCGGCCTGTCATAGATATTGCATGGATACTATGCCAAAATCAAAGTCTCAAGTGGTTTATTGGCTTTGCGACCAATGCGAATCATCACCGAATCGATCCTCTTCGAAAATATCCAGGCAATCTGATGATGATGACCACGAGATTTTCAGCATAAATTCCAAGAAAAACCAAACAGGAGATGATAAATCGGAAAGCACGAAAAATAATTTCTTGTATTCTTTCTCTTGTTCTCGGGGGATAAATCCTGTTATATACGCGGAGCCTCTCATTCGTTCGATCTGGACAGGGATTTTCGACGTATTTTGTGGCGAATCAATCTACCAAAAATTGGGTGATGTTTATGGTTTCTTGTCCAGCAAGGCATGCCAAAAAGTGTTCAACATGGCTATGAGGTTTCAACCAGTGCTTCAGTTTGAGATGGTGCCTAAGTCTTATGTGTGGCCAAAGGGTTTCCAGGAATCAGGGCCCACTGACGATAATATCGCGCTTTATTTCTTCCCGTCACTCATGAAACACGAAAACGTTTACGATTACTTGGTGTTTGAAATGATTCGTGACGATTTAGCTATGAGGGCTTTCGTGCAAAATGTTGAGCTCCTGATATTTACGTCCATGGTATTGCCGTCCCGATTTTGGAGATTCCAGGGGAAATTGTATCTATGGGGAGTTTTCAGAGGAAAACAGGCTCCCCTGGACATGTGAATGCCCACCTTTTTTGTTATGTAACTAGATATCATGTCTATTGGATTGGAAATTTCTTTTTGGACTAGTGTATCTTGGTTTCCAAGTAGATTAGATTTAAAAGATTGAAATTTGTTGGATTTCCTTCCAATTATGTAGTTTTCATGCTGTATAATTAGTGTTTGTTTTCTCTGTTTTCCTACTTTTGTCTTAGTCTAAATGCATTGATTAATCAAGGAACTTGCAATTGAGAGACTGCATACTATATGCCAAATTTGTGCTGCTTTTTGATGTGATTTTTCTACATAAGTCCCGGAATATATCATTAGCACAGGGGAGAATTGGTTTACTCCTATTATGGTTTTGAGGCTTTTAATCTTTCAACTAAAGAGCAATGCCATTGTTCTGCTGTATCAGTTCCAGCATCATATATCCTGATTCATGAAGTTATATTGGATTAGTCCTTACAGACTCAAATAAATACTCAAATAAATATTGATCTGATATAACCAATCCCATATATATATTTATTTATATTAAATGCCCGCTTAGACTAGGCCAGTAGTCCATTTGAAAAGCATACTTGCTTTTCCACTTATAAAGAAGAATACAAATTCTTTAAGTTATCTATGTGAGACTCGAAAAAACACACTACAAACTATTTTAACATCTTACAATATCACCCTTCCAAAAGATAGTGTTGTTAAAAAACAAACATCATAATCATAGATCCCTAAGACAATATTATTTTCACAAATCAATAAGTGAATAGTAACAACTAACAGTCCTATCCAATCTTGTCCAATATTGACAAGATGTCAATATTAGCTGGGGATGGCAATTGACCGGGTTAAAATCCGTCCTTGCATCAAACACGCCCGCTATTAATCCCGAGGCAAAAACTTCAAAACAGTGAGTTGCATGATGATGAATCTGGGTCGGAAAAAACTCTATTCCGGGTCCCGGTTCCATTAGGACACCCTTGCCATATTAATTTTTATTAAATTTTTGAATATGTATTTAGATATTTTTGCATTTTTTACAGATTTGAGTGTCGTATTGATATTAATTTATTAGTATAAAATTTTGTAATATTGTACTTTGAATGGTTATTTTGAATATTAGTTGAGTACTATTGCGAGATCATAACCGTATTTTTTTTTTTTTTTCAAAACAAAAGAAAAACATAATAGTAGCTAAATAGTTGTGAAACACAGTTATAATAAATTGTATAATTACATTTAATTTTTTTGATCTATTGGCATTGGATTACTTTTGAAAATTTGGCTACAAATACAAAAAAATAAATAATTACAATTAAACATAATACATTGATAGTGTTGTTAAAAAACAAACATATAATGGATCTATTTTCACAAACAAGCCCCAACTTGATTTTGGAGCGCAATTGGGTTAAAACCCGGTATGGTAGGTCTTGAGGCGGGGCGGGGAGGATCCCGAGATTGCCAAACCCGCCCCATTGTCATTCCTAATATTGACAAAACGAGGCCTAAATGTAGTATAAACACCCCATTGGTTTATATTAACAAATATCCACGATGCAATTTGTAAATAAAAACAAATATTAAGAGATATTTGTAATTTTGAAAGTTAACTGGATCTTTTTGTAATTAGACTAAATTTCAAGGTATTTTTTTTGATTGACCATGTGTCTTATACATTACGACTAGGATGATCATAAATTTTCAAAAACCACTGGAACCACACCACGCCACACCATTTATAGTGATTTTTTTATTAAAATCGCAATTTAGAATGTCGAATGAAAATTTCGATCGTGATTTGGAATTAAACTGCACCAGTCACACCACTCTTATAATTTTAGGGGTAAGATAAAATATTTTTCTTCCCTCTTTAGGCAACCAATATAATAAAAACTAATTCAATGAATAATAAATTTAGATGTGCACTTTAAATTCTAAATAAAAGGCATTTTAATTTTTTTACTTAATGTTACAAATATATATTATATTTTGGATTCAAATAATATACAATTAAAATGCTTTATGTTTTGAATGTAGTTAAATTAAAAAGAATTAAAAGATTACCAAGGTAATTGTTCTATTTGCAAAGTCATCTTGGTTAAAAGCAAATCTATAATAATGTTTTAAAAATATAATGTTCTTTTATGTAAAACACAATATAAAAGGAAATTAATTGTAATATGTGTTGTTTTATGTGGATATTTCTTGATTTTTTTATAAGTTGGATGAGCAATGGCAAAATTTATTTTTACACTTTGAAATTTTATTAAAAGAAACATGTTAGAACATGCTATTGACATGATCTCCAAAAAGTGGGATCAAATCCTAACCACTCACTCCCACCCTTCCCATTTTTATTTTATTTAATAAAAGGACCTTGTACTAAAAAATATTAGATCTTCAATGTTCTACATTTGTGGCTATTTTTTTAATATTCTAAAACATATTATTCATGTTGTTTCTATAATATTTTTAATTTGTTTGGTTTTAACATGTGTTATTTTATGTGGATATTTCTTGATTTTTTATAAGACTTCGAATATACAGTATAAAAAGGATTATTTAACTTAATTTATCGGTCAAAATTGGGCAAAATTTATTTTTTCACGATTAAATATTCATTGGATTAAATATTTGATGGATTAAAAATTTTATTAAAAGTCAAAAAACATGTTAGAAAACAATCTTTATAAAACAAAGCGTATAACAATTTAATCCGGAAAATTTTGGAATTTGATAAAATCGAGTGTAAAGTTGTGTAAAAATAGGGGGAGCGTAAATTTGGGTAAAATAGAAATTAATTAACAAAAACAAAAAGACAATTAATTAATATGTTATAAGGAAAATCAAGCTCGAACATTATCTCAAAAATTTAAAAAGTTGATGGATATTCATATCAATTGACCTTTGAATAATCTAGAAATTATGACACTCAAAATAGAGTTAAAGCCCAGTGCAGAACAGACGTACCTCTGCCCCTACGCCCACAAGTACAACCACTAAAATCACATTTTTTATTTTATATAATAAAATTGCGATTTGAAATTATTTTTTAGGAGAATCGTATAACGGCATGAGGCAAATCCATTTGAATTTTAAAAAAAAAAAATTAAAATTAACCCGGTTTGTAAATTTGTGAAGGTAAAAAATTTCCCACGGTGAAGACCACTCCGAGGCACATTATAATTAATACACCTAGCTTGATTAAAACTCCCAATCACGTCAATGTAAAATCATAAATCATTTAGGATTAATTTTTTGTGACTAAAAGTCGGTCCTTTTCAACATAGGAATTCTTGTTACCTTAAATACAACTCCCCGCCCCACAGATCTTCAAATCCGATAAAAACTCTACTTGCTTAAAGTGATCTGATTCACTTTCCTTTTTCTTTCTCTCAGAAATATAAACCCTCTCACAATTAATTTCGAGTTCTTGTGGGACCAGGATTTCTCTACTTCTATATAACGCTATCTATCTATCCCTTATTCAACAAATTAAAATCGCACCCTGAAGATATTCAAATTTCAACAAAACCAACCCTTTACTTGTCTATTCCTATATCCTTTAATTTTTTGTTTTTCTTGGCCTGCAATGGAGAAAATATGTGTGCAGTGTGGTGATATTGGTTACGAGACTAAATTAGTTTATTGTTTCAAATGCCGACAAGCTGCCAGGCACAGATATTGCATGGATATTTTGCCCAAGACTAATGAAGTTGTTCGTTGGCTTTGCGATGAATGCGAATCATTATTGAATCGATCAAGTTCCAAGAAATCCAGAAAAATAAAGCACGTAGTTTCAGAATCTGACGATCAGGAGATTTCAATAGAAAAATTGAAGAATCATCGATCAAGTTCGAAAGAATCCAGGAAAAGACCGCACATAGTTTCAGAATCTGATGATGATCAGGAGATTTCAATCGAACAAGCCAAGAATCATCGATCGAGTTCGGAAAAATCCAGGAAAAGTGATCACAAAGTTACAGAATCTGATGATGATCAGGAGATTTCAATAGAAAAATCAAAGAATCATCGATCGAGTTTGGAAAAATCCAGGAAAAGTGATCACAAAGTTACAGAATCTGATGATGATCAGGAGATTTCAATAGAAAAATCGAAGAATCATCGATCGAGTTTGGAAAAATCCAGGAAAAGTGATCACAAAGTTTCAAAATCTGATGATGATCAGGAGATTCCCAGCAAAAATTCCAAGAAAAATCAAACAGGAGATCATAAATCAGGGGACATGAGAAATAGTTTCTTGCATTCTTTCTCCGGTTTTCAGGGGATAAATGATCATTTGATTTCCAATCAGGAAAAACAATCATATGAACCTGTTATATACGGAGAGCCTCTCATTCGTTCGATCTGGACAGGGATTTTCGACATATTCTGCGGCGATTCAATCTACAGAAAATTGGGTGGTGTTAATGGTTTCTCGTCTAGCAAAGCATGCCAAAAAGTGTTCAACATGGCTACTCAGTTCCAACCAGTGCTTCAGTTTGAGATAGTGCCTAAGTCTTATGTTTGGCCAAAGGGTTTCCAGGAATCAGGCCCGACTGACGATAATATCGCGCTTTATTTCTTCCCGTCGCTCATGAAACACGAAAACGTTTACGATTACTTGGTGTTTGAAATGATTCGTGACGATTTAGCCATGAGGGCGTTCGTGCAAAATGTCGAGCTCCTGATTTTCACGTCGGTTGTGTTGCCGTCCCGATTTTGGAGATTCCAGGGGAAATTGTACCTTTGGGGAATTTTCAGAGGAAAGCAGGCTCCCGTGGACATGTGAATGACTACATTTTTGTTATGTAGTTAGTTGTGGATCTTGGTTGAACACTAGATATGTCTATTGGATAGGAAAAAAATTTAAAATTCCTCTTCGACTAGTCTTTTGTGTCGATTTTCAAGTAGTTAGTAGATGAGTTTCAATAGATTGGAATATGTTGGATTTCCTTCCATTTTTGTAGTTCTCTTCTTGTTAATAGTTTGTTTTCTCTATTTCCTGCTTTTTCTCAGTCTAAATACATTGATTAATTTATGCTTATCTCCATGATTTCTTAAAAAAACTTGCATTCAGAGCCTACATGGCTACATATTATATGACGGAATTGCTGGGATGAGATCTCATATTCCACTTTCCGTGTTCTACTTCATATTCTATATATTGGATGAAAGACACATATATATACAATTATGACATCATCTTGTACACGTGTCATTCATCTGATGCAATGGAATAAGGAGTAAATCAAGAAAGTGGAACAAGAAATCTCAATCCGAAATTGCTCTGCCTTTTGTTGTTAGGTTTATTCTGGATGCGACATTTTAATGTTTCAATCAATAAGTGATGCCATTTTTCTGCTGTTACAATTCGAGCATCATCATGAACTTATATATTGATAGTGAGATTGGTTTTTTTCTTACAATATAATAGATAAAGGAAAAAAAATTTAACTACCCACTATGGATAGTAAATATTATTTTCTACCCATCAACTTAAAAAACTATTTTCTACCTAATTTGACCAAATTGCCCCTCCTTTAATTTGAGGTTTTTTGAATTTTGAAACTAATGTAATAATTAGTCCCTTGAAAATCGTATAACTCCCTCCCTTAGAAACTGTATATACCCCCCATGTACATATACATACATAATACAAGACAAAAAACATAAACAAAACAAAACAAAAGACAAAACAAAAAAAAGGAGGACAAAACCAAACCAAAGAAGAAAACCATCTCGTTCCACTATATCGTGATGGAAACCGCCAAAGAGACCAAGGCCACCGCCACTGCTGCTGCCGCCATTGCCACCGCCGAAACCGCTACTGCTCCCTCCTCCTCGGCTGCCGAACAGGTTAAGGCTTTGTTTCTCATTTTTAATAGTTTTGTTGAATGTGGAAATAATTGCAAGAGTGTTTGGTTTTGGTTAAAAATGATTGTTAATAAGTATATATGTTAAGGGTTTTTACTTGATTAAGGCATGAAATGGTGTTTTGTTGAAGTTGAGTGTTTCGAGTTTGTTTTTCTGGACTGGGTGTCGATAATCGGGTTGCAGAGTTCATGTTTGCACGAAATGGTACAGAAGATGAAATAACACGATTGGCACACATTCTAAACCTATGACGTGCATATTGTGGCACAATATAGATTTATACATGTGTCATGTTATAAACCTTAATTGTGCCACAATATGCACGATATAGGTTATAACGTGCCACATATCATGCCACTATCTGTCTCTCTTGCTGAGTTGTTTTTACTTAATATATTACTACCTTTCTGGACTTGTTTACCAATTTATGTCGTTAAATAGCTCTTAATTCATGTTGTAGTTTGGGCCTTTATGGAGGAGACTCTCTTATCAAAGACAGAGAGCCTATATTACCGGGGACATTCGAGCTAATATAATTCAGATTATCAAACACGAGTTGCAAGTGACCGGTGGTGGTGTATATGAGGAGTTTAGAGACTCCATTTTTGGGCATTTTTTGGATTTTGCATATGACGATTTTAGTTGTAATGTTGCCCTCCATGCATTAGTAGCACATGAGATACGCATGCCGGATGCTCCGGAATCATAGTATTGTTCCACATTGGAGAGCAGAGTTTTAGATTCTACCGGCATGAGTTTGCTATTGTTAGAGGGATGAGGTTTGTGGGGTCGGTGATTGACCCTACTCGTGTATATGAGCCACCCGAGGCGGGTATTTATCGATGATTTCAGACTCAAGGTGATCGTGTTCTCGCTAGTGAGCTACACAATTTATTTACAGTTGACACCTTCTTGTGAGTCACCAGCCGATGCCCTAAAGGTGACGAAGGTTTTATTTGCATTTTATATGTTGTTGTGTTTCGATGACCGGCAGACCGCAATGGATCATGGCTATGATTTCTTATAGAGGATACTGCATAGTGGATATTCTGCTTCCTAGTCGGACTTCCGGGAGGCCACCGAAATATCGCCTATCTAGCTATCATTTTGATGGTCCCACATATGCATTTTTGTACGCGTATTAATTTATTTTACTTATGGTATGTGCAATTAGTATTTTTAAATATTTAATAGTATATTATTTGTCATTTATCTATGTTCTGATAGATTTGGACATTCGAGGCGATACCTCATTTGGGTGATGTTTGTGCGACTCGAGTATCCGACACCCGGACACCTAGGTGTCTTATGAGATATTGGCCAAGTGAGGAGAAGCTCCAACAGATATATATGGAGTGTATCCAAGAGGATGATATTATGTTAGGTCATCCTCGATTCATCCCGAAGGAGAACCGAGTTTTGGGCGGTGGTGGTGGGAGAGGCAGTGTAGGGGTACAAATTCGACGGCCACTACTACCACCATTGGCATGGGCAAAGATAGAGTGTTGGAGATAGACGCTCCGACTACTGCTAGGAGCAGGGACATGGCCAGGGCAGATTCAGAGGCCCCCACTACTACTCCCACAATTCAGAGATCGGAGAAGTGGCATAGGACAGATGGCCCATCATCCCGCTAGGCAGATGATCTCTCAGATGGCCTCACAGATAATTTATCTGCTGGGCAGATAGATGATCACCCAGGCCATCATCCCGATGATCCATCAGCCCGTGGATGCAATTATTTTGGGGATACACATGATGATGAGCCACCAGCTGCAGGCAGTATATTGGTGTTATTTAGGGGAGTTATATGGGATGAGGTTGGTCATTTGGAGATACACATAGAGGACCGTGTCTCTCGATTGGAGTCATATATCAATCGAGTTATTTCTCAATTGGAGGACCAAATGACTCAATTAGAGAGTCTCATTACAGAGGAGGTTCTCGATTAGACAACCATCTAGATGAGGAACTAAGTCAGGTTTTGGACCTTATTCCGGAGGTGATTGGGCGTATTTTCCCACATATCGATCAGTATGATGATTTCATACATGATCGTGTAATCGGCAATCGAAGATTTTGAGTCGGGTCATCTCAAAGCAGACGATATCGTCTATCTCGCATCGATCGGCGGTGGTCACCCCTCGAGAGTGTCAATTCCTCTTCCGCCAGCATCAACCCCTCTTCCACCAGCGTCGGTACAGACTCCACCTCCGTGAGTGTCGGTCTCTCCTCCACGAGCGTCGATACAAACTCCACCTCTGTGAGTGTCGGGCCCTCATTTGACACCATTGATCCCTCCTCGTCCAGTGTCGACCCATTCTTCGACATCAACGATCCATCCTCGTCTAGTGTCAGCCCCTTCGGTACCTCCTCGGCCAACAACCTCCCCGCCTATTTCTTTTATCCAGGTTCAGGATAGGCACTTATATTAAATATTAGCATTCGTTCATAGCCCATTCAGCTTATCTACCAAATTCGCAGGATGGACGCGACCGAGACGGATTATATGCATTTCTTATATTAAATATTAGTACATTGTCTTATATTAGCAGAGCTAATTAGTTTATTTTTGTCTTGTCTTAGAAGTGATTAAATATTAAATATTTTGAGGATCCAATTGCAGGAGGAACGTGGGGCTTATATATTGTGTTGGGCCTAAATTTTTCAAGGAGATGGAAGATCCAACGATAGAGATGGAGAATGATGTAAGTTTCAATTTTGGTATTATTTTGTTGAAAATATTTTATAATATTTTATTTAGTTGTAGATTAATATTGATTTCTATTCGTTTGTGTATAACATATAAATGCATACATGGCCTTATTACAGTCAGATCCCAGTATCTTGGGGTTTCACCTTATCCTAGTATGGTAGGGTCGACATTCTTATATATACGACATTCTCAGTACGTATAATATATTATGCATCTTTAATTACTTTAGATTTAATAAATGGTAATTGTTAGTTCATAAAGATTTTTATTTGTAAGGTTCAATTAGTCATATATGCGGCCATATGCATAATGATGATTAGGAGAGCACAATATACGACCCGTTGACCATCGAGAGCATTTTTCCTGGACAGAAATTGGATAAGTTGATTCATTTTGTCCAGCGGGGAACTCCAGGTTGGGGTAATCCTAGTCCGTGGATTGGAGTTAAGCATGTAAACCTTAATGCTTCTTTTTGGTAATTTATGTTCATTTTTTCCTTACAATTGTTAGATTAATGATTTATTTTTTCCCCAGGTGTTGATGATCTGCAATTTCTCTTGACACTTTGTCGCCTGTAGGTTAGATCTCCATAAAGCCAGAGTGATTTTGTACGACTCTATACATCATCGATACGTAGACAACATGTTTACTTTGAGAACTGTCTCCACATGTCCACTTCATTGCATCCTTCCCGCAGTGTTGGTGCACGTTGGCTTCTACTACGATTGTCCACAACTTCAGCCCGTGTGTCGCAAGTTGGAGCTTGTTGTTGCACCAGAGAAAAAGTGTTATGTGCAGACCGACAACACCAAGTGTGGACCTCTTGCATTGTTTACCATTATTGCTTGCATTACAAAGAAGATTATGAAGACTCAGGTGCAGGAAAAGACCCCGAGCTGAGGAAGATGATGGCTCGTCAGATATACAGATACAGTACAGATTGTAGTACACTTCAATTATAGTACATTTCGATTGTATATATCTTACGTAAATATTTTGAATTATGTAAATATTTTCGAGCATGTTATTTGGCCTATTATTAGTAATACAGAGTGTATTACACTTGCAATTGGTAAACAAATCAAGAAATGAGTATGATATGACACGATATGTGACACGACAAAGTGGCACGATAGTAGGTTATAATGAGTGGAGGCAGTTCTCAAAGCAAACATGATATGTGGCACTAAGTGGCACAATATGTCACTAAGTGGTACAATATGACACGATATGTGACACAACAGTGGCACGATAGTAGGTTATAATGCATCATGTATTGTGTCATATCGTACCACTTAATGCCATATTGTACCACTTTATGTTCTCTCTTGCTTAGTTGATTTGACTAAACTATGAACATTACAATTAAGCACAAAAAAAAGAGTTAAGATTAGTGTTATTTGGTAACGCAATATTAGTTAAAGATAAAATAATAAATTTGCCTAACTTTCATCATCCAGGTCTCAGGCATCTTATATGGGTATGATCATCTGCTCGACATATTCTATATTTTTTTACTACGCACCTATCTTGAAGGACCCGGCTGTGTCATTGAGGCACTTTTGTTTTCATCAAGCGACATTGACAGAGTGAATTTAACGCGATTGTGGCCAGCACCCCCGCATCTTGAACATACTTGACTCTTACGTTTATTTCATGACTCAACAATAGAATGAATTATACTCTGTCTAGGATGACAGGCTTGTCTCAGGTTATTTGGAGGGATGCATACTAATTCTCGCATCTCTTAGGGTAGAACCCATTCACTCGGATCAGGAACTAGTAGAACTTCACCCACCCACATTTGTTGAAGATATTTATTTTTATAATAATGTGCAACAAATGAACAAATATTGAGGTTCACCTTTATGCACAACAAAAGAAACACTATGTGAAAATATAGAACGAATTATGTGAAAATATCGACATAAATTTATTTATACCTAATTGTTGCAGATGCATGAGAGCAAGATATCAATTCATATTCAAATTCTTGATATTTGCATGTTCTTGGGATAAGTCAACCAAATAAGTCTTTGTTCCATCTTGTAAGTCCAAGTACTTGACGATAATCTAGAGGGGGTGAATAGATTATCTCCATCTTTTCGATTTCCCTTTTTTGAATCAATTACGCCAAGACAATAATAAAGGTGCGGAATGTAAACAACACGCGTTCGATTTATAGAGGTTCAACCCATTTTTTAGGGCCTAATCCTCTACCACCCTAGTATCTCCTGGATGGATTTCAAAAACAAAAAGATTTTATTAATTTTCAAAATTAATACAACACCTTACAACATCACCTTGAAGAGCACCACACTCTTCTACAACACCACCTTTGAGATTACCACAATCTCTCTTGAAGATTACCACAATCTCCACTAGCACCTTTGTGAAGATTACACAAAATATCTTCAACCTTGAAGAATACCAAATTCTTCAATACCTCTAAAGAGCACCACACTCTTGAAACACCTATCACCTAAATCACCCAAGTGTATTCTTTCCACAAAGCAACTCACAAGGATGTCTTGTGTTGAATGGTGACAAAAAATCAAGATTACAACTCAATAATGAATATTACAATTTGAGTGCAAGTGTAATCAAGAAATAAAGCCTAGACCTCAAGATGTGAAAGTGAAATACTTAGGTTATAAATACAACAAGAGTGTTGAATATGAAAGCTTGGAAAATTTGTTCATTATTCTTGTTGTGTACAAACAATATTGTGTTGTTGTCACTTGTGTCTTCAATTCATCCTCATTTATAAAAGTTTTCACCATGGTTTTGGCTCATTTTTCTTCACTTTTGTCTACAAAAAGAGGATCACAAGATGTAGAAACATTGTACAAAATTGAAAAGTAAATCTTGTCACAAGGAGTTCAACAAGATTCGTTAAAGATCAACATGTATAAGTATACCGGTTGTATATTAAGATTTGAACGTTTTGAAAAAGATAGTGCGATCCAAAAGCATGATGTTTTGCGACTGGCAACGACAATATTATAAAACATTTTAAGCCCATGTTTCCAACTCGGCCATCATATCTCTTGGCATGAGGAATGTTCCACCTCCTCTTTTTTAGTAGTGCAAATTGTTTAGATGTTTTGTCATTCAAATTTAAGTTCGTGTTCTTCTTGTCAAACTTTCCTACTCCATATACCTTCAATTTGAAATGTTGTCCGATTTTTGTCAAAAATAAACTTCAAGAAATACTCCAAAAATTAGTAAAAACATTTTAAATCAATTGGGAGTATTTGGACAACATTTACAAACATTGTTTTGGTGTAAAAACCAATATAAACAAAATCATCAAAAGTGTTGTCCAATTTTAATCAAATTAAAAACTCTAAGAAATACTCCAAAAATTAGTAAAAACATTTTAAATCATTTAGAGTATTTGGACAACATATAAAAACATTGTTTTGGTATAAAAACTCATTTAAATAAAATCATCAAAATCTTGATAAAAACATTTATCTAACACATCTTTCACTTTGATTTTGACATTACTAAGACATTGAACATCCATTCCACCTCACATATCTTAATCGCATCACTTAATCATTTTCAAATTGTTTATGTGTTAACTCTTGATCTCTTTCATCAAAGATCGCGTTGTTTATAAAACTAGTTTTTAATAATAGTCCAACATCATCATCATCGCCGAACAAATATCAACTTTTGTTGTCTTAATCATATTAAAGTTCTCGGTTGAGTTTGATGTCGTGAACCCATAACGTCTTCACCGGACTTAACACTTACATCGAGACCATTTTTCTTACATGCATGTTCTAACTTCTTAAATGCACATTGTTGATCTCACTAGCAACTTTTATATTTTCAAAATATATGACATAATCTTCATGACGATCGAAATATGATGCATCCTTAAATATTGCTACTATATGCCGACCATATTGAGCCAAATTATTCTGCAAATGGTAAGTGCAAAGCCCATGCGATGCTTATGGGTATACTACTTTTATGGCATTATCGATACTCTTATGTTGATCATAAACAATCTCAGATCACGAGGGCACGATAAGCATCTCGCAAATTTCTCAAAAACATATCCAAGACTTGTCATTCTCAACATCCCCAATTCCAACAATGGGAAAATATGTTCATTATCATCTTTTATTTACAAAGAACAAACAATATTCATTTTTACATGCTGCACATTTTAAGGTATGTTCCATCAATCACAAAAATAGGTTTGCCATGGTTTTGGAATCCAGTGATTGATGTATGCAAGGAAAAAACATGTACTTGAATCATTAACATGATCTGACTTCCATCTAGTTACCGATCCATGATTCGTTAAAGTCAACATGTATAAGTATACTAGAAGTATATTGAATGATTTGTTGCTATCTCCATATATCAACCCAAAAGCATGATGTTTTGCACTCAACACAATATTATAAAACATTTTAAGCCCATGTTTCCAACTCTGCCATCATATCTCTTGGCATGAGAGTAGAATGTTCCACTAGTCCTACTACTTTAGAGTGCACCTACCTAGATGCATTGTCATTCAAATTTAACCCACATCTATGGTGCTTGTCAAACTTTCCTACTCTCCATATACCATCATTTCCATATCCACGCATTTGAAAAGGGCATCATTCTTACTTGCATATCGCATAATAACGAGTCTTATCCGAGTGTTCAACTCGATACTCGACTTGATTTTCAAGGTGATACATGCCTGTAGCCAGCCATCTCCAATTTTTATAGGTTTTGCTCATGTATGTTGCTCCTCTCTTCTCCAACTCTTGGAGGAATCACCGTATATCAATCCACAAAGTGGTTTCATGAGAAAGTGCAATGTGTGAGAGTACACTAGAATTACCCAACTTCGTCTTGTGGGGACCCTTTGTTTCATCCCTATTGTAATTAAATTCATTCTCTATGGATATCTAGATGTATGTTAGAATCTCTTTCTTTCGATGCATTCTAGTTTTGATTTTCTCGCAAATACTTCTCTCCATCTACGTCTCCACTCACATACTTCTTCAAATCCAACACGTTGTTGATCATTTTCAAATTGATTATTAGCTTCGTGAGA
Organism: Rehmannia glutinosa; assembly: GCA_016081115.2. Classification (NCBI taxonomy): domain Eukaryota; kingdom Viridiplantae; phylum Streptophyta; class Magnoliopsida; order Lamiales; family Orobanchaceae; genus Rehmannia; species Rehmannia glutinosa. The sequence goes on along the minus strand of CM071926.1, from coordinate 26,417,232 downwards.
AATACCAACATCATTTTTCAAATGATAATACTCACCAAAATCATCGCAATATTATCATCACCAACATCATCATCATCGCCACAACAATTATCACTTTTGTTGTCTTTATCATTTTAATAGTTCTCGCCATCTTTTCCGAAATCTTGGTTCCTGTCTTCACCCCAATCATAACCTAAATAGATAATAGTCATCTTCGTTGTTTGACCATATATTAGTCTTGGACAATTGATATTTGGAACATTAACTATAGGTGAGCATGACAGGATGATCAATATTTGATACATTGTTGATATGCATAAAAGGTGATCCACTAGGCCTTACTATATAACTATATAAATTGATATGTGGTCTTCAACTTTATTGTTGGAAACCAAATGGTGCATATAGTTGTAATTAGGCCCAATGATCGTTGAAAAATCATTAAGAAAGTAGCCATTAGCTACATAAAATTTTCTACCAAAGATCTTGTGGACTTTCAACATTCTCAACTCGATTATGCCCACATAATTTCCCAACACATGATGCGAACTTGTCTCAGACATTCTTCTTTTTACAATTACAAAATCACTGGTAACTTGGTGTTTTCAAATGCGCATTTAATGTCACAGTCATTTTTCAACTTTAACTTCCCAATTTTGTTTCCAAAAATATCCACAATAACATGCATTACATAATCTTATATGCCCCTATCGACTTCAACAACACCATAAACCTCCTCTAGTAATTCAAAATAATTCATTTTGTTTTACATGGCATTCATCAACATCCAACCTAATTTCTTCACCATATTTATATTCTAACTATTCCCAGTGACCCCCAAATCGAAAAATAATAGAGCGAGAGTTCATTTGTAGAAACGATGTGTTGGTCAATGATGAGTGTAAAATATACATGTATTTTGGGGCTTAAAATGATTTATATTTGATGCATTTGCACCATATTTAGTGTATTTTACTTGGTTTCCTTAGAAGGACATGATACTGCGTATTCTTGTAACTTTTTACAGGAAACAAAGCTTAATCGAAGAAATATCAGTTGGAAGACCCGGATAGGACTGACGAGTGTGAAGAGAAGATCAAAAAGACAAAAAACCGGACAGAAACACATCACACGGTCGGACCGTGTGGGGCCACATGGCCGTGTGACACAACCATGTGAAAAATGACACAACCATGTGAAAAAAGAAGAAACAGGGGACGGAACCAAGCCGCAAGGCCGGACCGCATGGGACCCACACGGGCGTGTGGAATTGGTCAGCATAAAACCCACACGACCGTGTGACATCACACAGCTAGGTCGTGTGGGACTCTGCCATGCATTTTTTGGAGTTCTTTTCCCGTTCCGACTCTACAAGTGATCTCTCCAAGCATCTATAAAAGGGACCCAAGGCTTGCACAAAAAATCATTCATTTATACCACAGAAAACACATCAAATTACGCAGGGACAAAAGATCCAATGTCTTCTGAGAGAGGAGGGCTAGGTCGCGAAGAACACCCCAAGGCCTTTCGCATCTACGGGAGCACAAGAGCTTCGAAGGCTTGGAAGGAGAATTCATCCTGACACGAAGGGGTTTTTTTTCTTTGTCTAGATCTCTTATTTGTGCTTAAACGATGTCATAATGTTGATTTCGAATTTGTCTATGAATTTGTTATCAATGTTTGGCAAATCTTTCGGATCTTAGGGGCATAATCAAAACTGTGGATTCATGTTAAATCTTGATTAATTGTTTCTTAATTGATTCATGTGTTTTATTTTATGAATTCGAGTGCTTATTTATAATTATCAATTATTTGGCCAATTATTTGCATGTCATACTCGTTAGTCCATAATCTAGGAGGTGAGTTCTAACGAGATGAAAATCGAATTCAGACATAAACAGGGTAATGTATCGGGAGACTACTTCTGTTTGTGAGGAGTATTTCAATTCGAAGATCTGTTGGAAGTTAATAATAGTTGTGATGAATCGGGAGACCTCAATTATTATTAATCTACTGTTTATGCGTCTTCCAGGAGGGGGAATAAACTATTTTAGGAATTGAACCCATAGAATTGCATGAATTGGTTATTGAAACTTTAATTAGATTTGATATTGAAGAAACATGTTGAGATTATATGCCTAAGGTTTCTTATGTGGTTGTTGAAAATACTTGTGAGTTTCGCAAATTTATTTATTTTTATGTTATTTTCGATTTTTATAAACTTCTTGATATTTGGTCACTTCAATAAAATTGGAATGCGATGTTATTATAGTCTAAGTGTTTCACAAATTAATCCCTGAGGAATACGACCTTGTTTGCCATTATCCTATAAGCAACATTGTACACTTGCAGTATAGAGATCCAAATATGTTTGGCGAACAGTCAACAACAATAGTTTATACAGAATATAAAGTGCCACGATATGCTATGATAAATAAGGGCACAATACACAGTATTTTATATCGTGGCACGATATGTCACGTTATAAAGTGCCACGATATAAACCTTTTATGACGTGGCACGATATGTCACAATATAATTGTTAAATAAATATTTTTATCGTAATTGTCATAATTTCATATAATTGAGTTTTATACCAAAACAATGTCCCCAAATATTTTCCAAACACTTCAATATATTTTAAATGATTTTTACTAATTTTTTGGAGTATTTCCTGAACTTTATTTTTGACAAAATTCGGACAACTTGTATGTGTTAAGGTCGACCTGGTCGCTCTATAGGGCAACCCATACCTGAAAGTTGTATTTTGAAACAGAACCGAAATAGAAAAGTACGAGGAGGAGGGCAACCGATCGATCGGTATGGTCGACCGGTGCCTGGGGTCTTTTATTTCTTTCTGTCTCTCTCTGACTCGAGGGGGACCGGTCGAATCCCCAATCGACCGGTCAAACCCCCCAGTTGACCGGCTCACCCCACAAGGAATCTCGTATTTAAATATTATCAATATCTTTTTAGAGGGCGACCGGTCGCCTAAGGTTTTATCAACATAAACTATCCATTGCAACAAACAACCTTTCATGAAATTGTGGGATTAATTCTAACAGTTATTTTCTTGGAATATTTGGCAATTCTTTTACAGATTTCACTCTTCTAGGAGGAGCCTATGTTGGCATCAAAATCAAGGAGCTATCCTATAAATACTTAAAGGCTTAAAGGATCAAACACACAACACAATATACAAAGCAACAAGAAAACCATCAAATTCTCTTATCCATCATTGTCAACAATCTTGTTGTATTTTAGCCTAACATTACACTTGCACATCTTGAGTATTAGACTTCATTCTTGATTACACTTTCACTTCAAAGTTGTATACTTCATTTGAGTTATAATCTTGAATTGGTTCAAATCATCCAAAACAAGAAATCATTGTTAGTGTTCTTGTGGTAAGAACACACTTGGTTGATTCTAGGTGTTGAAGAATTTGGTGTTCTTCATTGTTGTAAGAAGATTGTGGTAATCTTCATAGGTGGTTTTGTACGAAGAGTGTGGTGCTCTTCAAGGTAAAGATTGTAATAGTTTGGTATCTATTAATATACTTTTTCATTTTTGAAATACATTCGGACATACTGGGTGGTAGAGCATTAAGCGCTAGGTGGGTTGAAGCTCTATAATCATTGTGTGTTGTTTATATTCTTGCACTTTTATTTCTTCTTCATCTTCATATTCAAAAAAGAGGGCGTAAATTGGAAAATCGAGAAAATCTATTCACCCCTCTCTAGATTTTCGTAGCCACTTGTACTAAGAAGTGGTATCAAAGCCTTTTTGGCAAGCTCGTTTAATCTTTTCGAGTAAAGAGGAGATCCATGGCTACAAACGAAACTACGCCTTTTGGAAAGGCTGAATGGAATGTTTTTACAAGGTTGCGGTTTCAATATAGCTCAACCAACATAGAAGTTGGAAGATGGAACTACGACAATTAAAAGTTTCAAAGAATTCAATGAGAACGACAAGAAGGCATTCTCTCTAAACGGTAAGGCTTTGGATATTTTGCATTGCTCACCCACCACCACCGAGTACAACCGAATTATAGGAATAAGGTTGACACATGAAGTGTGGGGAAAATTAGAAACTATTTATGAAGGTACTAAGAAAGTTAAACAATCTAGAAAAACAATGCTTGTTAAAGATTTTGAAAACTTCACAATGTTTGAGGGAGAAGGAATTTCAAAAATGGTGGAAAGGCTTAGACAACATAGTCAATCCCCTATTGGCGCTCGAAAAGGTCATCTCGGAGGAAGATAAGGTAACCAAAATATTAAATGCTCTTCCCGGCTTATGGTTCAAAAAGGTGACGGCTATAACGGAAGCACAAAACCTTGAGACTCTCAAATTTGATGAACTCATTGGAAATCTTACCATCTATGAAGTCTATGTCAAGGAAAGAAAAAACTCCATACCATCCACCTCACAATCGGGTATGCAGTCTACTCATAAGGGTCTTACTTCAAATAACTCCTATTATTCTAGTGATGAAGATGATGAGGAAACCGCCGCCTTTGTTCGGAAATTTGTAAAATTTGTCAATAAAAACAAAGCAAGAAAAACTAGAGACAACTCTTTCTTTAAATGCGGAAAATACGGGCACTTTATAGCCGATTGCCCAAAATTAGCAGAGGGAGAGTAAAAGAAGAAAAAGCCTTTTTTCGAAAAACAAGGCTCTAAATACGGAACTCAAAACATGGGATGAACTTCTTGCAACATCCGATGACGAAGAGGAAACCGAACATGGTCTTATGTCCATAGACGATGATAATAACAAGGTACGCTCTAACTCTTCCTCTTCTTCTTTAATTGATGAACTCCAATGTGATTATGATGATTTACAAAATAAGTTTAGAGATATGATTTGCAAATACAAGAATTTGAAAAAGGAGTTTAAAGAGCTAAATTTAGAAAAAGACAAGTTATTTGCTTCATATGAATTTCTAGATCAAGCACACTCTATTACTCTTGCTAAAGTTCAAAGTCTTGATTCCGAAAAACAATTGCTCACTAAAGAGATTGAAAATTTGAAAAAGGATGTGCAACTTTTAATTTGAGTACGGATAAAGTCACAAAAATTCTTGGTGCACAAAGAAGTGAGCAATCTAAACTAGGACTTGATTATAAACCATTTCAAACCGTTTTTAAGAAAAATGATTAAGCTCCAACTTGCATACGTGCTAGTAGTCCTAATATTATTACTTGTTATTATTATGGTAAAAATGGACATTTTGCTAGTACATGTAAACTTAGAATTAGCAATAGTCTTTTTTGGAGACCCAAAGGTCTCAAGGCTAACTCCCATGGACCCCAAAATTTTATGGTACCTAAAAATGATTTATTTCTAGGTATTAGGTGCTATAACAATCACAGAAGATTTCAAATGACTCGTGGACAATGGGTGTTCGTGCCACATGACCGGAAAAAATGAAATTTTTACCAACATCAAGCTCCAAGAAGAAGGAATGGTCATGTTCGGGAATGGCAAAGGCGAAATTCTTGCCAATGAGACATTGGTAATTATTCTCTCTCTTAGTAATGCTTTATTAGTAGAAAGACTTAAGTTCAATTTGATAAGTGCAAGCCAACTTTGTGATTCTAATTATGATGTTGTTTTTAATAAAGATAAATGCCTTATTCTTAAAAATGGTAAAATTATTTGTGAAGCTAGTTGAAAATGCAATATTTGTAAAATTTGTACAAGTGATTTGGTTAGTCAAAATATTTCTTGTCTTGTCGCCAATAATGATTTAACTAGTTTATGACATAGGCGACTTGGACATGTTGGAAACAAAAATTTTTAAAAAAACAACATGTCAAAGGACTACCCAATTTAAATTTTGAAAATCTTGGCTTATGTGACACTTGTCAAAAGAACAAATTAGTTAAAAGTAGTTTTAATCCCAAAATGAAATTTCCACAACCAAGCCTCTACAACTACTTCATCTTGATTTGTATGGGGATATTGGCACCGAACTGAGTGGAAAATATTATACATTTGTTATAGTTGATGGCTTCTCTAGATATACTTGGGCTATTTTCTTGCAAATAAAAGTGAGGTCGCTAATGAGTTTGCTAAGTTGTGTAGACTAATAGAGAATGAAAAAGAAGATATTATTAAATCTATAAGGAGTGACCGAGGAGGTGAATTTGATGGTGATTTTAGAATATTGTGTAAAACCAAGGGGTATGCACATGATTTTTCGGCTCCAAGAACTCCTCAACAAAATGGTGTTGCTGGGAGGAAAAATCAGACTCTTCAAGAAATGTGTCGGTCTATGCTCAATGGATTTTCACTTCCAAAATACTTTTATGCCGAAGCTGTCAACACCGTTTGTTATGTCATAAATCGGGTATATCTTCGTCCCAAGTTGAATAAAACACCTTATGAGCTTTGGAAAACTCCAAATATTAGCTATTTCAAAATATTTGGTTGTAAGTGTTTTATTTTGAACACTAAGGATCAATTAGACAAACTTGATCCTAAGGACAATGAAGGGATATTTAATGGGTACTCGACTAAGAGTAAGGCATTTTGGGTTTATAACAAAACTAGCATGGTGGTCGAGGAGTCTATTCACGTTAAATTCAATGAAGCCTCCAGAGTTGAAAGAATCCCAAATGATGAAAGTGATGAAGAAGATGAAGTTGGATAATTGTTCCAAATGATGCTCAAAATGATCAACCTTCCACATTAAATGACCCACCTTCAACTTCTAATGTTCAACAAGAGGATAAGGGTGATAATTTGGATCTTTCCGTGACATTGAAATTCAAAAGAGATCATCCAAAAGATCTTATAATTGGAGATCCTCTAAACGAAATACTAACTAGAAAGAAATTTTCTGAAAAAGCTCATATATCCCAAAAGGAGTCTAAAAATGCTAAGGAAGCCATTGAAAATGAAGATTGGTTTCTTGAGATGCAAGAGGAGTTGAGACAATTTTAAAGGAATGATGTTTGGGAATTGGTATTTTTCCTCCATCACAAACAATTATTGGCACAAAATGGGTATTTCGAAACAAACTCGATGATCAAGGCAACATAGTTTGAAATAAATCAAGGTTAGTAGCTCAAGGGTATTCTCAAGAAGAAGGTATTGATTATGATGAAACGTTTGCACCCATAGCACCTTTAGAAGCTATTCTTATTTTACTTACCTACTCTTGCTTTAAAAATTTCAAACTTTACCAAATGGATGTCAAGTCCGCTTTTCTAAATAGTTTTATTCAATAAGAAGTCTATGTAAAACAAACTCCGGGGTTTGAAAATTTTTCTAGGCCAAATGATGTTTATAAACTTAAAAAGGCCTTATATGGTTTAAAACAAGCACCCCGGGCTTGGTATGATAGACTTAGTTCTTTTCTTTTGCAAAATGGTTTTTCAAGAGGTAATGTTGATACTACTCTTTTTGTTTTTGAAAAAGGGCAAGACTGCTTATTAGTACAAATTTATGTTGATGATATGATTTTTGGTGCTACTGATGAGTCTCTATGCAAGAAATTTTCTAAGCTTATGCAAGGTGAATTTGAGATGAGTATGATGGGAAAACTTAATTTCTTCCTTGGGCTTCAAATAAAGCAATGCCAAGAAGGTATTTATATATCTCAATCCAAGTACACCAAAGAACTTCTAAAGAAGTTCAGAACTGAAGAAGGAAGAACCGTTGCTACTCCCATGGCAACAAATATCAATTAGCTTGACAAAGATGAAAAAGACAAGTCGGTTGATGAATCAAAATATCGAGGTATGATTGGTAGTTTACTTTATTTAACCGCAAGTAGACCCGATATTCTTCATGCCATATGTCTATGTGCTTGATTACAAAGCAATCCTAAAGAATCTCATTTAAGTGTCGTTTAAAAGAATTTTTGAATATTTGAATGGCACTATTTTTTATGGCTTTTTTATCCAAAGAATGAAAATTTTCTTTTAAAGGATACAGTGATTCGGATTATGCGGAAAGTATTGATGATGGTAAAAGTACTTCCAGATAATGTCAATTTTTAGGCGATCGCCTAGTATCTTGGTTTTCAAAGAAACAAATTTGTGTATATTTATCAACGGTCGAAGCCGAATAATTTCCGCGGCCTTTTGTTGTACTAAACTTCTTTGGATGAAACAAACTCTAGTGGATTATAAATGCTCTTTCTAAAATGTTCCTATTTTTTGTGACAATACGTCTGCTATAAACATTGCTAAAAATCCGGTTCATCATAACCGAACAAAACATATTGAGGTTCGACACCATTTTCTAAGGGATTGTGTTTCTAAACAAAAAATTGATATGTGTTTTGCTCCATCTCAAAATTAACTCGAGGATAGTTTTACAAAACCTTTGGCCGCCGAGTCTTTTACTTCAATTCGAGCTCATTTAGACATATTGCATTTTTAAAACTTAAGGGTGAAAAATCGCATTTTTAACTTCAAATTCGGACAAAAACTGGACTGGAGAACAGGTACCAGTCAACCAAGAGGTCGACCAGCCCAAGGACTCGTCGCACCCCTGGTCGACCGGTCGCCCTAAGCCATTTCAGGCCTTATATTGGTTCTGTCTGTTTATTCGTCTTTTTTCATATTTTCACACCCGTTCGCCCAATTCACACATTTATCATTCAAAATGATTTTCTCTTGCAATTTCTACTATATTGGGTTTCTATAAATTATATCTCTTCCATATTATTCATCTTCCACAATCATTGGTAAGTTTAATTCCCTATTTAATCTCAAGTGGGTTGAACCCTTGAGAACTTTGTTGGAACTTGATGAATTTTTGAAATTCTTGTATTTATATGTTGGGGGTTGTGTATATGATGATATAGGATTGTAGAATTAGGATTGGTGTTGATTTTTTGGGCATGATTATATTTATCAATGTCATATACAACTTTGATTTTATCATATGCATGCCAAGTGTTTGATAAAATGCCTCAATGAAAATTTCATCTTTTGCATGACTCTTTTGATTATCATTGACTTATATATTTATGGAGATCATGTTTTATCCATCAAATGAGCTTCTATATACTTTATCCTAATGATTGTCCTTACATTTTGGAATTCTAAGCTTTTCCCTTAGTGGCATGATATTGATTCGATTCAGTGCGCATTTTGATGTCTATTTATGATGTTTTTATCGTGTTAATAGTCTTTTTGATGATTCCAAAGGGGGAGAAAAAAAAAGGAATGAGCTAATAAGCTTATGTTTAGATCAAATGAGCTAGAAAAAGCTATAAGTTGCGGATGAAATATTGTTTTATTGCTTATGATAATGACTTATCTTTGACAGAGGGAGCTTTTAAGCTCTTGAACTTCAAGTCATATTTGTAAAACTGAGCTTTTAGCTTTTAGTTGATTACTTCTACGCTTATTTTTGTTTAGAATGTTGATAGGGGGAGCTTATATAAAATGTTTTAAAAAATCTTTGCTCATATCCTTCTGTTTTTCATCATGAAAAGTGTCACTTAAAACGGATAGTTGATTTATACTAGAACAACGTATTCATTTTAATATTTGTTCTCTTAAATTGTTTTGATTTTGTAATCATAAAAAATGAGAATTTGTTAGAAAAATATTTTTATCATAATTCTGATGATTTAAAAGATCCGGGGAGTTTCACTATCCCTTGCACTATTGTGATTCTTTCTTTAACAAAGCTCTTTGAGATTTGGGTGCTAGCATTAATCTTATGTCATTGTCTGTTTTCAGGAAACTTGGCTTTGGAGAGGTGAAGCCATCCACCATTACCTTGCAATTAGCTAATAGATCACTCACCTACCCAAGAGGAGTGATTGAGGATGTTTTGATAAAGGTAGATAAATTCATATTCCAGCGGATTTTGTGGTGTTGGACATGGAGGAAGATCAAGAAATTCCTTTAATTCTTGGGAGTCTTTTTCTAGCAACTGGACGAGCCTTAATTGACGTGCAACAAGGTGAGTTAACATTACAGGTAAATGATGATGAGTTTTTTTTTAATATTTACAAAGCAATGAAATTTCAAGAAGAACCTCAAACATGTCATTTTATTGATATGATAGAATAATGTGCTCAAATGGAGGCTATAAACCAAAATTTAAGTGATCTTTTAGAGCATTATTTGACGTACTCAATCAATAATGAGATGTGATGATGAAGTAATTAATGACATGTATTTACTTGATTATATTCTTTCCTTTGATGACAAACAAGTTGAAAAAGAAAACCAAAGGAAGAATTGGAAAATGATAGTATTGAAAATGTTCCGAAAGGTACTTTAGAATTAAAAGAACTTCCAAAACATCTTCAATACACATTTTTTGGAGAGAATAAAACTTACCCAGTAATTCTTTGTCATCATCTGAATTGGAAAATTTATTGTGTGTTCTTCATGAACACATATCGGCTTTGGGATGGTACATATATGATTTGAAAGGTATAAGTCCTTCCATTGTAATGCACAAAATTTTAATGGAAGAGTATTATAAACCATCCATTGAACACCAGAGATGACTTAACCCCGCAATGAAAGAGGTAGTGAGAGCTGAGGTTCTCAAATGGCTTAAGGCAGGTATCATCTATGTCATTTCTGATAGTTCATGGGTAAGTCTGGTACAAGTTGTTCTGAAAAAGGGAGGTATGACAGTAGTGAAAAATGATAATAATGAATTAATTTCTACACGAACTGTTACAGGTTGGCGAGTATGTATTGATTATAGAAAATTGAACAAAGCTACTCGTAAAGATCATTTTTCCCTCCCCTTTATTGATCAAATGTTGGACAGGTTGGCTGGTTACGAATACTATTGTTTTCTTGATGGTTATTCAGGGTACAATCAAATCGCCATTGCCCCGAACACCAAGAAAAGACAACTTTTACATGTCCATATGGTACTTTTGCATTTCGCATAATGCTATTTGGGTAATGTAATGCACCTGCTACTTTTCAGAGGTGTATGATGGCGATTTTTCATGGTATGGTAGAAGAAATAATTGAAATTTTCATGGGTGATTTTTCTGTTTTTGGCACTTCTTTTGACCATTGTTTGCATAATTTGTCCCTTGTTTTGCAATATTGTGAAGAAACAAATCTTGTACTTAACTGGGAAAAATGTCACTTTATGGTCAAAGAAGGAATTGTACTTGGTTAACGTGTTTCTTCTACAGGTTTGGAAGTTGGCAGAGCAAAGATTGTAGCTATTGAAAAGCTACCACCACTTTCAAATGTTAAAGGAATAAGAAGTTTTTTAGGACATGCAGGATTTTACAGAAGATTTATAAAAGATTTTTCAAAAATTGTTAAACCTCTTTGTAATCTCTGGAAAATGATTCTATCTTTTGCTTTGATGAATCATGTTTGCAGGCGTATTAACATATAAAAAATGCACTTGTTTCAGCTCCTATTATGATAGTGTCAGATTGGACTCAACCATTTGAGCTCATGTGCAACGCAAGTGATTATGCAGTGGGTGTCGTTCTAGGTCAAAGGCGAGATAAAATTTTCAAAGCTATTTATTATACAAGCTGGACCATGGACAATGCCAAACAAAACTACACCACCACTGAAAAAGAAATGTTTGCAGAAGTTTTTGCATTTGACAAATTTCGAGCTTATTTGGTGGGTACCAAGGTGATTGTACATACGGATCATGCGGCAATTCGATATCTTTTCTTGAAAAATGATGCAAAACCTCACTTAATTTGATGGATTTTGCTATTTCAAGAATTTGATATTGAGATTCGAAATAAAAAGGGAAGTGAGAATATTGTGGCCGATCATTTATCTCGCATTGAGAAACCACACGATGTAATTGAAAGCCCAATAAAAGAGTCATTCCTCGATGAACAAATTATGCGCGCTTGAAACACCTCTACCATGGTATGCAAATTTTGTTAATTACTTTGCAGGGGTAGTTCTTCCCCCGGACTTAACTTCACACCAAAAGAAAAAATTCCTACATGATGGCAAGTTCTATTTGTGGGATGATCCGTTGTTGTTCTAAAGATACGCTGATTCTATTATACGTCGATGTGTTCCCAAGGAAGAAATTGGAGAAATCCACCAACACTGTCATTCTTCGTCTTACGGGGATACTGCTGCAAAAGTATTACAATCTTGTTTCTATTGGCTGACTTTATTCAAAGATTGCTACGCTTTTGTTAAAACTTGTGATCGATGCCAGCTGGTTGGCAACATATCACGGCGTCATGAGCTTCCTTTGGTAAATATGATGGAGGTGGGATTATTTGACGTATGGGGTATTGATTGGGGCCATTTCTGGCTTCTTATGGGAATCTATACATTTTTCTTATGGTTTATTACGTCTCTAAATGGGTGGAGGTGATTGCTACACCAACGAACGATGCCAAGGTAGTACTAAAATTTTTACACAAGCATATTTTTACTTGATTTGGTATTCCTCGGGCTATTGTAAGTGATGAAGGTACGCATTTTTGTAATAAATTATTTAATAACCTTCTCGCTAAATTTGGTGTGTGTCACAAGGTTTCTCTTGTTTATCTTTCTCAATCAAATGGTCAAGCTGAAATTTCTAATCCTGAAGAATTTTGGAGAAAATGGTAAGCTATAATCGAAAAGAGTGGGCACAAAAGCTCGATGATGCATTATGGGCTTATCGCACGGCTTACAAAACACCCATTGGTATGTCACTGTATCGATTGGTGTTTGGTAAAGTGTGTCATTTACCGGTTGAACTTGAACATCGTGCTTATTGGGCAATAAAAAAATTAAATTTTGATTTAAAAGCGGTTGGTGAAAAACGATTACTTCAATTGAATGAAATGGAACAATTCCATTAGGAATCATATTAAAATACCAAGATTTATAAAGAAAAACAAAAAAAATGGCATGATCAAATGATTTTGCGGCGTAAATTTTTATCCGGCCAACAAGTGTTATTTTCAATTCTCGATTGAAACTGTTTCCAGGTAAGCTTAAATCACGATGGTCTGGGCCATATGTAATTGAGGGAGTATCTTGGTGCAGTGGAGTTACGGGAAAAAGACGGGGATACATTCCAAGTAAATGGGCAACGTTTGAAACATTACTTCAGGGACAAAGTAATGAAGGTGTTAAATCTTCCACTTGGTGACGTAAATTCTTGAGCCCGAATAATTAGTCTGGCTAACGACTATAAATTTAGCGCTTCTTGGGAAGAAACCCAAGCGTTTTTTCGTGTTTTCGTAGTTGCTTGTCTTATTTATTTTATTTTATTTTATTTTACTTTATTTTGTTTTATTTGATTATTAGTTGTTGATGTTTTTTTATTTAATTAAAAAAATTGAAAAATCAAAAAACCTGAAGAGGGCACTGCAGCGCCACCCTCCAAAATAGAACAGAATAGAAAGTTGGCACCCCAATTCTTGTTGTAAAATGCAAATAAATAGATCGGCCAAGTGAGATATCACGCCCTAACATGCAAGAAGACAATCAAGACTTGAAGGAAGACTGCTGCGAGACAACCGAGTATGGACAGAAAGTAGATGGGAACTCTATGAGAATGAGGCTAGTTGATTCAAAACATAAAAAGCCAAGTCTCCACAGAAGAGTCATCCAATGATTCGACTCTAAGTCACATGGGGAAAGCAAGGAAATGCTTCAAGTCGAGATAATCGTAAAAGATCCTAAATCAAGAGAATTTTAAACAAGTAATATCTCCATACCACCATTTGAGCATCCTACCCCTAATCTTCAAAAGGAATGAATCAATGGGAAGCACTACACCGTTGGTTCGAAAAGGTGAAAGAACAATTTACGAGGAAATGGCAATTCCAAGAAGCGCAACAAGACAAAAAAAATGACTTTCAAAAATTATCTCTTCAACGGGCAAATTTTTAAGTTCACTATAATACTTGAGTTTGTTTGAGAAGAATGACACATATGTGAGATATACAAGTATGAAAAACTGAAACATTGCAATCCTGCTATTTACATTACGAAGAACATCAATCCAACACTCATTGAAGGAAAGATGCTTCAATAAGGTGTTGAAATAAAATGTGAAAACAAGGGAAAATTCCGGGGAAGGATTATAGGAAGGTTCAAGAGTTGATTTCATTCTTCAGCTTTTGGAGGGCTTCGTGATCAAATTCAAAGAGCTTGAGCAATATATGGCAAGTTGATGCATATTATAACTCTCGACGAGAATTCCTAGTGATCAAGGCGTCTCTTAATCCCAAAGGATATTTCTTGTTCAAGACGTGTTATTGTGCTTTGTCTACCACTTTTAAACCGATCATTATCTAGTGGATTCCTCCAAGAGTTGGAGAAAGAGTAGTAGAAGAATTACCCCATCTTCGAACCTCTATAAAAATTTCATTGTGTCATTTACATTTCAAGACTTTAATTCTTGCATTTTTAACGCTTATATTATGATAAATTTGCTATCCACTTAATAACTTATAAGTACTAAACCAAGCACTAAATTCTTGCTCAATCAAACTTAAGGGTGTTAAGATTGAAAACAAAACCACAATCGAGTTAATTTGGAGCCAACAAATGAGTTACTTCATCATCGGCCCACAACGTTGAGAGATTAACTTTGACTAAATTGACTATCCTTCAAGAGACATTGTGTGTAGTATCAACTCGAATTTTTAAAAGGACTATATGCCGAATGTTGAATGTTGTTCGAAAATTTGGTAAGGTTTATTCAACCCCCTTCTAAACCTTACACTTACACCCCTTGGGACCTACACATGTCCTTAGCAATGAATTAACGATTAATACATCAGAAATCTGACAATACTATGCATTATTTGAGGTGGATCACACGCCTTATACTAAACTCATCTCTCAGCGACAAGACTTGGATGTGATTTGTCAAACCCTTTATCGCCCTGGCACCGAATTGCGTCCTACCAAAGCCACAGGTGGATCTCTTACTTATTCGCATACTAAGCTTAGCCGGTATGGACGTGCTTGGTACTACTTCATCTGTCATAATATGATGTCGACCAAGCATGTCAGTGATGTCACGAAGAATCGAGCTTATCTTTTATATGCCATCATTAATGACACCCAGTTTGACCACGCAGTGATTATTTCACAATTCATTTACTATACCATCCAACATTGTAAATCAGGGGGATTAGCCATGTCGGCACTAATATGTGGTCTTTGTAAGAAGGAGAAAATTACATGGGGGATAGACGAGCCATTGGAGCGACCTAAAGGGCTTATTAATTCCATGATTATAGCTTCATAGGAGTAGTGGGTCGGCGGTGTGCCTGACCCAAAGGGTGCAGGATACGTCATTGACCCTGATTTTTTCCCTCCATTTGTTGAGACTGGTGTTCAAGCCAAGTCACATAGCATCGATGCCCCATCTGGTTTGGTGGTAGGCCAGTCTCATTCTTCATGCCCTCATGGCGAATCTATAGAGCTATTAATTCGAGAAATGCAAGAATTGAGGAGGGCCCATCGATGCGTAGCAGTTGCCTTTATGATGGAGCAGCGCCACAGAGCCGCGCGAGAGGAATATGAGCACAACAGACGTACTTGCTCAGATCTATGGCCAAATGTAACCACAGTTCTCGTTTCTACCACCACCACCACCAGTCCATGTTGCCTTCTCTCCACCACTTGACTCCGATGAGGAGCCCTAGCTCCTCGGTCACCAGAAAAGTCATCTTCTCACCTCTCCATTGGAGATAATGTTTATTCTAAGTTTGGGAGGGGTGTAGTCTATTTTTGAGTGGAGTTTGTATTTGTTAGTTGAGTCGAGTCTTATATTAGAAAAAAGGAGTTTGGAGTCGTGTAGAGTCATTTGTTGAATTGTGGAACTGCATGCTTAAGTGAATTCGTTGAATATGAGTTAAACTGTCAAAAGAGCATGTGTTTGAGTTGTGATTTGTTTCACCTCACATTTATCCCATTTACTTGATTGATTATATTGATTTATTTGGAGATAATTCATGTGATTAAATGTTGACTGAATGATCCCACTGAATTCTAGAACTTGTTGGAACACTAATCGAGGCATCCTAGGTGAAGTAACATTAAGGAAGTGATTTAGGCCATCTTTGAACAACTAGAACCATAAATACCTACCTTTACGTTTATATATTACACCTAGTGTCCCCTTTTGAGCCTTTTAAACCTGCTTCTTTGGCAACCAACCAATACCCAGAGCTTACATACGAAAAATATTAATTACCCCTCACCCATACACACAATTTATAGAAAGATATTGAAGGTTGAGGATGGGTATGATAAAAAGGGTGAATTGCATGAAGTTGCCCTAGAATTGAAAATATTAAATCCCATGTATAAAGTATGCAAAAGATTAAGATCGGGGGTTCAGAAAAAAAAAAAGAGAAAAAGAAAATGCAGTGGATACGAAAGCTCATAAAGAGTGAACATGGGGATTATCATAAAGTGATGGTTAGGTATTGACATGTGATTTAAAATAGTTATTAATTGTGTGTTTGGGTGATTTGAGCCACATAATCCCATATTTTCCTACCTTACCCTAAGCCACATTACAAGCTTTAAAAGTCCTATTGATCCTTGTCTTGCATTAGCCTACATTAGTGGAGATTAGAGTGAAAGACAAGCATATGGAGTCCGGTAAGCATTACACCTCTATATTCGAAAGTGGATCATTTTGGAAAATAATGATTACGTGAATTTATTCGGATAATGAAGATGGAGTTAGCAAAAACATTCCACACTCATGAAATCACATTGTTAAAATACATGCTTGATTGATAGTGAAACGAATTATGAGACAAATGAGCTTGGTTGTGAAGTTTTGAAGTTCGTCTGTTTGAGTGAGTAGTTGATATTTTTGTTTGAATTGTGTCGTTTATTTTTTTAGAATCAGTAAAAATTGCCCGAGGACAGGCAATAGTCTAAGTTTGGAGGTATTTGCTAAGTTGGTTTTATACCAACGAATCGAGTATTCTAGACTAGGATTTTGTGTTGTTTTTAGATGTTTTAGAATCATTTGTGTCCATTTTATTTCATTAGGTGTCGTTATGGAGTCAATACATGTTATGGTAGCCGAAGGACGATGAAAACGATGAAAAACGTGTTAAAAAGGAAGAAATCACGCTTGAAGAAGAATAAATTAAGGAAAAATCGCATATTAGCCCAACAATTAGGGGGCGCTGCAGCGCGGGGGCCCAAATGAAGACAGTGCGGAATAGTCAGGTAGCGCTTCAGTGTCGGGCGGGTTTTGTTGATGGACACTGCAGCACCGGGCGGGTTTTGTCGATGGATGCTGCAGCGCCATGTTCTGGCGCCTCAGCGCCCCGGACGGATTAAACAAGAATGCTTTATTCTTTTTTCTTGGACTTTTTTCGGGGTATAAATACACTTCTTGGGGCGTGAAATTAGGGATCTTGGCATCTTGGCCAGCCAACCAAACATCTTGAAAACAAAAGAGAAAGCTTGGGGAAGAAGATTAAAGGCATCTATCATCTAGAAATAGAGAATATTCTTCTTTACTCTTTAGATCTTATTCTTGTTGATTTTCTTCTATCTTTTGAGATGGTTTGTTGTATTGCTATGGACATATTTTACTTTTATTATGAGCTAAACTCTTTAGATTCTATAAGTTGATGTAATCTAAGTTTGAACTTATGTTTTGAGATTGTGGTTTATCAATCTAGATTCCTCAATTTATTTGTGTTATTTGAATTTATTGCTTCTAAATTACTTGATCAATAATTTAAATGGTTGGGTGTATTTGATTCGACTCTTGAGAAAGGTGGTTGCATACATGACCTTGAAATAGCATAACCTATGATTTCATAGAATTGAGAAATTTATGAATCCTTTGAAGTCATTTGTTTAGATTCATGGTTTTTATTGAGATTTTAACTGGTGATTTTATAGAAAGATTGATATCCTAATTGAAATCTACAATCATTTGTCACTTGAGAGAGGAAATGATATTGGAGGAATCTTGGCTTATAAATTGGTAATTTATAATTGATAACATAAGAAAAAACTAGATTCATCAAACCTCTAAAATTCATTTGATCATTTGTATAGTATCATTTTGATTAATTATCATTTTCTTACTTTTTATAATTAATTTTAGTGTAATAAACTCCATCCATATTTGAATTTCTAAATAAATTTAGACTATTATATTTACAATACTGAGCAATAATTCGATATTATTCCATGTGGAGATGATAACCTTATTTATATTCTATACTAAAACTTGACATCGTACACTTGCTGTAAGAATTTCTCGAACAGACCGCCTAAGCCCTCCCCTCTCCAATTTTGAAGGGCCTCAATTTTACATAGGCCAGGCCTTTATATATGTGTACATGTTTTATTAAAAAAATTATAGGGCCCCCAAAAAAATTAAAAAGTACCAAATGACAAAAGTTAAAAATACAAAATGGCCTTTTTGCTTTCAAAATTGTACTAAAAATTAATCTAATTTCTAAATTCAAAATAAAAGAAAAATATTTTTCTTTCATATTCTATTTCTACTCAAGAACAACGTATTTTTTTAATTAATAAAGGTATATAAAAGATTTTTTTTCTTTAACAATTTTGTTCGCAATAAAAGATTAAAAATTTTCTATTTTTCCATATTAAGTTATGCCCCATCTGACCCTCTGACTTCTCCTTTTTCTTCCCATTTTTCTTCTCTCAAACTTCAACCAAAAAAAATATTCTCCAATTGTGAATTGCGCGTTTCAATGAATGGTATGATATTTGAAAAAAATGAATTGTTACCAAAAAATTACAAAAAGATATGTATATTGATGTTGCAATAAATAAATTAAAATAATTTGTTTCTTATTTTTGAGATATATAGGGAGGAAGGTTTTCAATCTACTATAGCATCAGCCAAATTGATTGCATATATCTAGGATGGAAATTGATCATGTTTTTTGTGAAACGACGCACAACTCATAGGAAGAAACAATTTGGTGGAAATAGCAATGACGAGATATCACAATCACCAGTGAAATCTTTTCGGACTAACTATTTTCTTATTGTAGCTAATTTTGCTATTTCATCTTTAAATAGCATATTTGAATAATAGAATGTCTTTGAAAATATTTTTGGTTTTTTGTTTAATCCTAATAAGTTGCTTTCGGTGGACGAGAATAAATTGCATGAGTGTTGTGTTAATCTTCAAGTTGTTCTACTACATAATGAAAAATCTTATATTGATGTTGATGATTTATTTTCTGAAGTGCAAGTGTTGCAAATGTATTTAACAAAAGAAACTAAATCAGTTATTGAAATTCTTGAGACTGTAAAAGTTTTGGATTATTTTTCAAATACTTCCATTGCTTATACAATTTTGTTAACTATGCCACTTATTGCAGCATCAACAGAGAAAAAAATTCAAAACCAAAATTGACAAAACTCACGCATGTGTTCAACTATTTCACGAGAAAAATTTAATAGGTTGGCAATTTTATTTATTGAAATTAAAGTGTTGGAAAATCTTGATATTGATGAGCTTATCGAGGATTTTGCTTCTCAAAATGCTAGAAGATCTAGATTTTTGTTATGACTATTTGATACTTTTTTCGTCTTTGTAGGTGTTGCACTTGTTGAATATTTTGGATAATGAAAAAGATGGTCATCGTTAGAGCTTGAAGATTTTTAGTGTATTTTTTTCTTTTTGGGCCCATCTTTTCCTTGTCGCCATGGGCTCCTGAAAAGTTATAGCCAACCTGTCTATGGTCTATGCCTGTGTGAAAAGTGATGAATCAATATATGTGAATAAGAAATGTATATATGTCTATTGAGTTATACCATGAAATACAAAATAATATATACACAATGTGGTGGGCTATTCTAGGAAACTAGTAACTGAACATGGTATCATGCTAACTAGTAATTGATCCTGATATTGTGCTAATTACAATCAAGACAATCAATATGATATTATCTACAATGATTTTAATACTCCTCCTCAAGGAGAGTGAATGTTTATTAGCCCTAACTTACTAACATGGGAACGGAAAGTTGCTTGCCCCAAAGGTTCTGTAAAGATGTCCGCAATTTGTCTCCTATGTGAATGTATGCAGTTTTGATTTCTCTTTTTTGTATTTTTTCCCAAATTGTATGACAATCCAACTCTATGTGCTTTGTTCCTTCGTGGGACACTGGATTTGCAGCAATATGTATTGTTGCTTGATTTTCACAAAACAACATGGTTGGTTCAAGATGATGAACTTGTAAATAACGTAAAATATATTAACCAAGTAAGTTCACAAGTGATAGTTGTCATTGCTTGGTATTTAGCTTCAGCCAATGAGTGAGATAAGATCGTCTGCATTTTAAATTTCCAAGAGATTAAGGACCCTCCCAAATATGTAATAACCAGTGATGGACCTTCGTGATATTTGACAGCCAACCCAATCTGCATCACAGAACCCTGTCAGATTCAATCGACTATCTCAGGAAAAGAGAAGGCCTTGACCTGGTGCATTCTTCAAATAACGTAAGAGACGATAAATTGCACCTAGATGTGGTTTTCTTGGGAGCTGCATAAATTGGCCAAGCTTAACAACTGAGTGTGATCTCGGGTCATGTGATGATGAGATATATGCATTTTCTAATGAGCTTCCAATATTGTGTTGGATCTTTAATTGGATCACCGTCCATTTGAGTGAGTTTCATGTTCTGTTCCATAGGAAAAACAGGGGGTTTTGCACCGAGAAGTCCAGCTTCTTCTAACAAGTCAATAGTACACTTTCTTTGACATATAGTGATTCTGGCTTTACTTCGTGCCACCTCAATCTATATCTATATCTATAATCTATAATCTATATCTATAATTATTATAAAAGTGTGAATGAATTTGAAGGTTTCTTGAAAAAATTGATTTGCCAAAAATATCCTTATAGTAAAGTTAGTCTTAAGGGCAATTAAGTAGTTTTCTATATTGATTTTGTTTTTATTTTTTTATAATATGATTAGTGTCTATTTGTATTCCACATTCTTCTTATATGCATTCATTTAATTGTAATTCTTATAATATTTCAAACTTTCAAATAGTGTTCATATTAAACTAGATATCAAGAGCTTTCCAACCGTATGCTATAAACATATATAAAAGACTTCATATGAGATAATTTTAGCCATTCAAAGTTGAGTGTTATGTAAGAAAATACATTTATAATATTTTTCTTCAATTTTCTTAATAACTAAATACATCTACAAAAAGAAACAAGAGTATAAATTTACAACTAAATGAAGATAAGAAAAATAAAATAAGATTAATTCATTTAGTTTGATTTAAATAAATAGTAGGACAAAATACATTTTTCTAATTCACTTTGGTTGCAAATATCCCATAAAATAATAAATTTTAACATCTATCATCTTCCCTAAATTGTGAGATAATTAGGTGACATATTTTTAGATACGTGAAGATGGAGGTTTGGGACCATTGAGAATTACAAAGAAATATATGTATTTATAATAAAAAAATAATTAGTTTTAAGATTAGTGAAATATAAGTCATTACTAAATTTTTGGAAAAAATATTTTGTTATCCAATCTTTACTCATTAATCTTTATCTATGTTTTTTTTTTACTTTTTTCTAATAATGGATATATGATTTAACATGATTTAGACTCAATATTTTTATTAATGCAAAAACTTGGGTTATCAAAATTTAGCATGTAAAATTACACGATTGATTATTTATAATACATCTAGTACAAAAAAAAGATATTAAAAGTAATAAAAAAGACGTCTCCAACCATCAAAACCAAACAAGAGAAAATTTGATTGTAAATTAAACATAAAAACATATATAGTTTTATACTGTTTTTAAGTTTTTCTTAGATTGAGTTATATAAATCAGTTAATAATTTATTCTGACCTATACATAGTAAAAGTAAATTATATATTGAAACAATGTTGAAAATTTAATAATTACATCAATAATATTATACATGTACTCACAATCTAGAATTAACTTGTGTAGTATATTAACTAATATCTATTAACTAATAACGTAATATTATTTCAAAGAAATTATTGATAAGACAGAAAACAAAGCATACATGAAGAAAATGTCGCTTACAATAAATCTAACGATGAAGATTTTGAAAAGACACCAATGTATTAATAATATTTGAAGTACTTAAATATTTTATTAATCCATCAAATACTAATCATTATTTGATGAATTTTAAATATATATTACAACTGAATGTGGTACAAGGTGCTTTCATTTATGTTTGAGTAAGCAGTCACTATATGTATTGTATCTCCAATAAGTGAATATTCAACATTGATTTAATATGTAATAATATTATATTATAGATTGCTTATCTTTCTTCAGATTTTTATTTTTCCTTTTTCATTAATATATAGTTTGCATAGCATGAAAATGGATCGCAGTTTAATAATCTATATGATATAAACATGCGAATTTTCTTTTAATTTTAATTTATTGACCATTTCCAATTGTATTGAGTAGTTTATTTTATCTTCATTTCTAATATATAAATATTTAATTTAACTAAGAAAAATAAGCAAGTGAGAACATTACATGGAGCTAAGGGCTCATATGACCACACTTCAATTGAGAATTTACATTCCCACTACTTTCATTGAGAGTTAGTGTTGGTTTTTCCGTGGGAAATGAAAATATGTTTGGTTGAATGGAAAATTTTGAAATAAATATAGGTTAAGAAATGGATTGATATTTGGTTGAGTATTTTTTAAAGCTTTTTTTTTAATAAAAACATGGCATACAAATAAAATAATATTTTTTATATTTGAAAATAATTTTATTGGTACGTTAGGAGTTAGCCCAACAACTACTTTTTGGTGAAAAGTGAGAGATAGTAATGTAAATTTGACAGATGTGGATGAATGACAAGGTAGGAAAATATGTAAGAAAAGTAGATTTGAAAATTAATTTAAAATGAGTTATATTTAGCAAAAACACTTGAAACAAAAATATTTTTGGTTTTATGAGTAGTACAAAACTGAAAATAGGTGTTTGGAAATGAAACATACGAAAAGAAATTTCACTTGTTCATCACTTTTAACCAAAAGGCAAAGACACTGGTGGTGAATGGAAGACATAATGTTATTGCTTAGTTGAGAGATAACATACATTTCAGAGATGGAGAAAAAGAGGAAGACATCCATACGTCCATTAATCATGCATGGGCTAAGAATGCATAAACAAGTTGCAAAAATAATAAATATGAAGAAGAATGAGACACTTAAAAAAGTAAATCCGGAGTTGAATTGATGCAAAATGAGTTTTTGGAATATCTTTTTTTTTTAATTACTCTTTAGTTTTTTAATATTCATTGTATTTTGTTCAATGAAAATATCGTGTAAGTATCGTGTTTCGGGTTCAAAATGTTCTAACCATATTTCACCTACTAAGAGTTTAATTTTAATTTTGTAAATTTTATTTTAGGATCAAACTACACGAGTGACATTTATCATATATAAAAAATAATTTAATAAAAATTATTCCATTTATAAGATTTAATTTAATTAAATAAAAAGGAATTATTTGGATTACGTGCAACGCACGTACACCTAACTGTACCTAAGAAGTACTTCAAAGGCCCAAGATCCTTGATTTTAAAATGACAATTGAGAAAATCCTTAAGGTCACGAATGGCCACCTCGTCATTTACTGTAATGATCATGTCATCTACATATAAAAAAAATAGCAGTATATGAGGTGTTATGAACTTTGAAAAATAAAGAGTAGTCAGCTCTGGATTGTTGGAAACTAATATGAGTAATGGACGAAGAGAACTTTTGAAACCAACTTGTGGAGGCTTGTTTGAGTCCATATAAAGACTTGTTGAGTCGACACTCGACATACATACTTCTCTCCCTATCGACGAAATCCTGGTGGAAACAGCATGTATACTTCTTCAACTAAGTCACCATGAATAATGCATTTTGTGTTAAAAAAATAATTTGTAATATATTATTGGCACTAAACCAACATCCACCTAACTCACACACAAACAATGGCTAAGATTTGATCTCACCAAACCCACTCAAAATGAAAGGCTTGGAATTAATCTCAACAAACCCATTACTTAGTGCATTATTAGGTGTGAATTATTTATTGTATGTTTTGGCCTATAAATAGGCATGTATCTTGCTTAAGTTTATCATTCAAGCAAAAATCAATACAAACAATTGCAAGTATCATCCGAGAGCAATTATAAAATCTTAGCCAAACAAGGCTAATTAGTGTGAGAGAGTTGTGAGCAAAGTTTGAGTGTATTTTAAAATTGTAATGAGATTATATTTTTAGTGAGAAAATAATTTAGCCTCCAATTTCCTTTTTTATCTCTCTCATATTTTTATATATACACCCTTATACCCAACAATTGTGGTATCAGAGCCACCCTTAGCCTGATATCCCTTCTTATTTGCAAAAATGGCGTCAACCAGTTCCAGTGAACTTGCATTCACATATTCCCAACAAGGTGTTCTTATCTTTGTTGGTCAAGATTACGAACTATGGAGCATTTTAATGCGCACGTTGTTCGTATCCCATGAACTATGGGATATTGTTGAAGAGGGGTATAGTACACATACTCCAGAGGAGGAAGCCGCACTAACCACCACAAAGAAAAAAGAGCATAAGGAGAACAAGACCAAAGATGCAAGAGCCTTGTCCTTTATGCACCAAGGGGTACGTAAACCAATTCTTCCGCGCATTACGGGTGTCAAAACATCAAAAGAAGCATGGGAAATTTTGAAAAAGCAATTTGGAGGCTATGAAAAGGTGATCTCTATTAAATTGCAAAATTTATGGCGAGATTTTGATAATTTGTCAATGAAGGACAATGAAAATGTCCAAGAATTTTTCTTGAGTTTTTGTAGTCAATCAAATCGGAGGATACAGGATACCATTGAAGATAAAAAGATAGTTGAAAAAGTGCTACGAAGTCTGCCAAAGAAAGTTCGAGCATATTGTTGTTTCTTTATTGAAGAATCCAAAGATTTATCCACACTATCTTTGGATGAACTCATGGGATCACTTGAAGCCCATGAAAAAAGAATGAGCAGATTCTCAAGTCAAAGCTTGGAGCAAGCCTTCCAAGTAAAAACAAACATTTGAAAAAGAAAATAAAAAAAGATGGCGAGCAAGAAAAGCAAAATAACTCCAAGACATCGAGGTGCAAGAGGAAGAGGTCGCGGCAGACACCAGGCACGAGGACGAGGAAGACGAGGTGGATTCAATCGAGAGAAATTCAAATCAAAATTTCGATTTGTATTGCGGATATGCGAAAGAATAACCACGATACCAAAGATTGTCGTTTTAAGTGCAAAAGATGCAGAAATGCAAATCATTCTCAAAGAGACTGTTGGCATAAAGATGATGGAGATACAAATAAAGCAAATTTATCTGAAGAAAAAGAGCCTAATCAGGTATTTTTTTCGTGTTTGAATTCTCAACAACAAATTGAGAATATTTGGTACGTGGACAGTGATTGCAGCAATCATATGTGTGGAAACAAGAAAATGTTCGTGAATCTTGATGAATCATATTCATCGAAGTAAAGCTCGGAGATGGCAAATCACGCAAGATCAGGAAAAGGAGAAATAGTCCAAACAAGAGAAGGTAAAATGAATATCATCAAAGATGTATTTTATGTACCTGACTTAACTCAAAATTTATTGAGTGTGGGCCAACTCTTGGAGAAAGATTACAAGGTAGAGTTCAATAATGACCACTGTATCATTATTGATAAACAAAAGAATCTCACAATGGCTAAAATTAAGATGAGTTCAAACAAAATATTTCCTCTTAATTTGCCATTGGTCGAGAAAATTGCACTTCAAAGTAAATGAGGAAGCGAGTAACATAATCTATGGCATTTGAGCTATAAAGGTTTAAATTTGTTAAAAAAGAAAAATATGGTGTTTGGTCTTCCTAACATTCCAGATCGAGACAAGACATGTGAAGGATGTATTTTTGGCAAAATGCGTCGTTTGCCATTTCCAAAGACATCATCTGAGCCAAAGCTCCGCTCGAGATAGTACATGCGGATATTTGCGGGCCAACACAAACACCGTCACTCAATGACAACAGGTACTTCCTATTGTTCGTTGATGATTTTTCCAGAATGATGTGGGTTTACATTTTGAAGCAAAAGTCAGAAGCATTTCCGAAATTCTTGGAGTTCAAAATTTATGTGGAAAACCAGAGTGGCAGAAAAATAAAGACTCTCAGACCAAGGAGGAGAATTCATCGGAAAATCCTTCTTGGGCTATTGCGAGACAAAGGATCCACAGGACAACTAACATTTCATTCTGACCCACAACAAAATGGCGTTACAGAGTGAAAAAATCGCACAATAGTCGAGATGGCACGGAGCATGATGACAGCAAAGGACTTCCAAAAATATTCAGGCGGCGAAGCGGTAAATTCTATATTTTGAACCGTTCACCAACAAAGGCAGTTCAAAATAAGACGCCGTATGAAGCGTGGCACCAAAGAAAGCCACAGGTAAACCATCTCAAAGTTTTTGGCTGCATTGCTTATTCTCATATTCCATCTCAACAAAGAGAAAAATTTGATGAAAAAGGAGAAAAAATGATCTTTGTTGGTTATAGTGATGAATCGAAAGGATATCGTTTACTAAACCCAATGACAAATAAACTTATTATTTCTCGAGATGTCATTTTTGATGAAATGCAATCATGGAATTGGAATGAAAATGAAAAAATGAAAAAGATTGTATATTTGCCTAGAACATTGCCTACTCCAACAAGTCATGGAGATCAACCAAGCACTACTCAAGTTCATCCAAGCTCGAGTTTAGGACCATCCGAAGAATTCTATCCGAATCGAAAATCCAATTAGAAGGGTAAGAAGTTTAAGAGAAATATACGAAACTTGTGATGTTGCATTTTTTTCTGTGAGCCTCGAGAATTATGAAGAAGCCGCCAAAGAAGAAGTTTGGCAAATCGCAATGGATGAAGAAATTGCAAGCATTGAAAAGAACAATACTTGGGAGCTCGTAGACCTTCCCGAAGGAAAAAGTGTGATCGGGTCAAATGGATCTACAAGACCAAGTACAAAGAAGATGGCTCAATTCACAAGCACAAAGCCCGCTTAGTTGCAAAAGGATATTCTCGGAACCAGGAGTTGATTTCAACGAGACATTTTATTGCTCGAATGGAGACAATACGAATTGTCTTGGCCATTAAAAGACAATTTGAGTTACCGATCTACCAAATGGATGTTAAATCGGCATTTCTCAATGGTGACTTGGAAGAAGAAGTGTCACGTGGAACAACTTGAAGGATACATTGCCAACGGTGAAGAAGATAAAGTATATCGATTTAAAAGCATTATATGGATTGAAGCAAGCACCAAGAGCCTGCCAAGATTGACAAGTACTTTCAACAAACTGGTTTTCAAAGAAGCGAGTGAACCATCGTTATACGTAAAGAAACAAGGCGCAAGATTTTTTAATTGTTTGTCTTTACGTAGATGACTTGATCTACACAGGGGCAAATCCAGCATTGGTGCAAGAATTCAAAAAGGCAATGATGAAAGAGTACGAGATGACTAACTTGGGTCTCATGAAATATTTTCTTGGGATTCAAGTTCGCCAATCAAAAGGAGAAATATTTATTTCTCAAGAAAAATATCTTGAAGTATTGTTGAAGAAATTTCAGATGAGCAACTGCAAGCCGATCTCAACTCCACTTGCAGTCAATGAAAAACTGCAATTGAATGATGGTGCAACTAAAGCTGATCCAAAGATGTATCGCACTTAGTCGGATCGTTGATCTACTTGACAAATACAAGGCGATATTGTCTATCCAATCGATCGATATCACGATTCATGCACGACTACATTATTAAGAAAAAAAGAATTCTTCGATACCTTCAAGGTAAAAAAACTCGGCATCGATATGTTAAAGAAAAAGAAAATAAGCTTATTGGATATAGTGATGGCCGGGTCACTTGATGATCGCAAAAGTACATCTGGGTATGTATTCTGTCTTGGCTCAAAAATAATATCTTGGTCATCAAAGAAGCAAAAGACAGTATCACTTTCATCAAAGAAAAAGAATACATTTACTACGGATGGAGCTTGTGAAAAAGATGGCTTAGAAGAATTTTTGATGTTCAAAGAAAGTCAAGATACTCCAACAATAATTTTCTCACGACAACATGTCAACTATTGCAATGACGAAAAATCCGGTTTTTCATGCAAGATCGAAGCACATTGAACTTCGACACCATTTCATCAGAAGTCTTGTGAATGATCAAGAAATTCAATTGGAGTTTGTGAACACAAAGGAGCAATTGGCAGATGGTTTCACCAAAGCAGTGAGTTTTGAAAAAATTGAACAACTCCGGAAGAATGTCCATTACAAATTAAGAGGGGATGTTAAAAAAATAATTTGTAATATATTATTGGCACTAAACCAACATCCACCTAACTCACACACAAACAATGGCTAAGATTTGATCTCACCAAACCCACTCAAAATGAAAGGCTTGGAATTAATCTCAACAAACCCATTACTTAGTGCATTATTAGGTGTGAATTATTTATTGTATGTTTTGGCCTATAAATAGGCATGTATCTTGCTTAAGTTTATCATTCAAGCAAAAATCAATACAAACAATTGCAAGTATCATCCGAGAGCAATTATAAAATCTTAGCCAAACAAGGCCAATTAGTGTGAGAGAGTTGTGAGCAAAGTTTGAGTGTATTTTAAAATTGTAATGAGATTATATTTTTAGTGAGAAAATAATTTAGCCTCCAATTTCTTTTTTTATCTCTCTCATATTTTTATATATACACCCTTATACCCAACATTTTGGACATCCATTTGATGGAGATGCCAATTTCGAATAACAGCAATATATAAAAGACACTGAACTGTGGTTAATTTTGCAACAGGGGCAAAAAAGTTTCCTTGTTGTGTGAAACCTTTAGCTACAAGACGAGTTTTTTACCTTTCCGTAGTACTAATTTAATTTTAAATACTCATTTGCAACCAATGGGATGATGACCAGGTACTATTGTCCAAATATTATTATCTTCGAGAGCTCGAAATTCTTTCTCCATAGCTTCAACCCATTTAGGATCTTTGTTGGCCTATTCGTAGGATTTTTGGTTCAACTAAGTGAGAAATATTGTGAATAAAGCGTTGTGATGGATACGAGAGAGGGCAGAATAAGCATCATACCTCTCCAATGGATATCGAGTCCCCAACGTGGTTGATGAGGTGATTGGCCCTGAGGCAAGAATGGTGGCATGTGCTTGAAATCTTAAGTTGGATGATGGGTCTGACGATTGGAGTGACGACTAGGAGGATCATAATTGGTGGTGGTAGCAAGTTGTAGTTGTATGTCATGAGTCGGCGAATGTGGTGAAGAAAATTTAATGGGTAAGTTAACATCAATATATGGTGATGATGGTGTAATGAGTATGGTATTGGTGTCAAGTTCATCTGAAGAGGATTCTAAGTTTAGATATGGACTAGGTAGTACAGGCTCATCTATTTTATTTTCTGATAATCCATATGAAAATGGAAAAATATTTTCTCTAAAGATAACATCACGAGAAGAGAAATTTTGGTTAGTTTCAAGATCTAGTACCTTGTACCCGTTTTGACAGGAATGATAACCAAGGAATACACATTTTCTTGTTCGAGCATCAAACTTATGTTTAGGGTAGAGGTTTGTATAAGCACCCAAACGTTTTAATATGTGAATATGTAGGAGCAGTTCCACGTAACCTTTCATATAGAGTTTTAAAGGACAACATTGGCGTGGGTAGGCGGTTAATTAGAAAACAAGTTGTTCAGATGCATTCTCCCCAATATTTCAATGGTATATTAGCTTGGAACCGAAGAGCTCTGCCAACATTTAAAAGGTGGTGATGTTTTCGCTCGACAACTCCATTTTGTTGAGGAGTGTATGGACATGTATGGTGAAAAATAGTGCCATGTGCCTCAAAAATCAAAATAAGGTTTCATGGATAAAAATTCAGCCCCATTGTCAGAACAAAAAATCTTAATTGTACGTTTAAATTGTGTATTAACCCAGGAGAAAAATGATTTCAGTAAAGATTGTACTTGAAATTCAAAAGTCATAAATGGACCCATGTGAAACGTGAGAAGTCATCAACAATTGTTAGAAAATATTTTGTTTCAGAATGGGGTTTTATTTTATGAGGTCCCCATATTTCACAGTGGATTAGATCAAAAGGTACGACAAATGGAATTGAACTAGAAGGAAAGGGTAAACGGGTTTGCTTGGCTAATGGACAAATATTATAGACTTCTTGAGCATCAAAATTTATTTCTGGAATGATCTTGGATAACTTTTCATAGGGTGTAGTGGATGGATGGCCGAGTAGTTGGTGCTCAAGACTTGATGTAAGGTTGACATGGCATGCTATTTGGAGATTCTGGTTTGATGAGAGGTAGTAAAGTCCATTATATTATTTGCCCAGGCCAGTTATCCTCTTCGTGACCACGTCCTGTATGAGACGAAAATCCGAAAAAAAAAAAAAAAAAAAAGATTACGATACATTTCAATGCTTGTGTAAGTTTGCTCACAGATAATAAATTCACTCTGAATTTAGGCACATGTAGCATTCCACCAAGCTCCTGATCTCGTGACAACTGAAAAGAACCAATAGAACTAATATGCACTTTTCCACCATTAGGTAAATTAACAAAATCATGTTGATCAACTGGATTTGTAGATTTTAAATGACATATGTGATTTGTGGCTCCACTATCTACAATCCAATATAAAGTTTAAGATATATTTTGTTTACCTCTGTTTCTAGCAAAAGCATTACCATTATTTTAATTCAACAAGGCAATTATTTGATTCTATTCTTCAACTGTTAAAGTTGGGCCATATCGCTTAGTTGATTGTGCCTTGGCTGCATCTTGGTCTATAGTGGAATTATTGACAGAATGTCTCTTGTTTTTAGGCTACACATTTTTGCCATGAAATTTGTGGCCAACGGGAAAACCATTAAGATAATAACAAGATTCCACTGTGGGGTAATTTTCTTGTTCACCACCATGGCTTAAAAGTTGTCATTCCCCACTTCACGATTTGCAGCCAAATCAAGTTGTTGTTCATGTTGAAGAGTTACGGAGAGGGCTTGACATATATCTGGCAAGAGAGTCATCATCAATATGTTGCCTTTTACAGTAGCATAAGTCTCGTTTAATCCCACTAGGAATTGCATGAGCCTTCTTTTTCTGTTCTTTTGTAAACCTTTTTCCAGGCCACCACAAGTGCAAGTAATTGGATCCTGATAAAAGGCTAATTCATCCCATAAAGCTTTATTTTTGTTCAAATAGACAGATATTGAATCCAAACCTTGGCGGTGTTCGACAATCTCTTGTTGAATTTGATAATTAATTCTCAATTCATTGCCTTGTGAAAATCGACCATGTAGATCTTTCCAAACAACGGATGTCGATTCCATGTAAATCACACCTCATGCGATATCATCAGGGCCTACTGAATTTAGAATCTAGGACAACACCATGTTATTGCAGCGACGACAAAGTCGATCTTATTTTTTGCGCTAAGACCAATACATATGGCTCGACTCCATTGTTTGTAGTTATATGGCTCAAGGAGTTTTGAGACTAAAACAATGCTCGGATTATCCGAACTGTGTAATTAAGATGAGTGGGTTTTCATTAATCTCGTCCATTGTTTCTTTGTTTCTAGCCATTTGATATGATTTGATTTTGGAAGGTGTTTTTAGGTTATGCATAGTCACCAAGATGGGTGCTCCAATACCATGTGAAAAGTGATGAATCAATATATGCGAATAAGAAATGTATATATGTATATTGAGTTATACAATGAAATACAAAAGAATATATACATAATGTGTTGGGTTGTTCTAGGAAACTAGTAAGTGAACCTGATATATATCATGCTAACTAGTAATTGATCCTGATATTGCAATCAAGACAATCAATATGATATTATCTACAATTATTCTAATAGACAAAAATAAGTGAAAATCTTCGATCGGATAGTCAAGTTATATTTAAATAAAGGAGTGTAAAAGAAATAACTATAAGTGATAAATTCAAATTGATTTGAACATAGTTCAAAATGAAGAGAGAGATTGAGGTTATTTATAGCATATAGGTATATATATAGGGAATTAGGGATTGCTTACGTTCTTGTGTAAATAGAGAGCATGCAGGATACTGAGAGGGAGAGCGAGAGCATGCATGATAAAACTTTTTATATCCTAGCATTTACCCCGTTCAACTTAATAGTTTAAATAATTAAAGTCAACTTGTTATTGAATCAATTAATGATGATCCGAAATCAGATGGCAGTCTATGGTCAGGTCACTTTTATTATGATCATGATCATATTTTTTGCTGATAAAAAAAAAGTTTATATCATTAAACAATGTTATTTTGCACAATTTAATACTTTCTTATTCTTCAACTTTGAATGAATTAGGCAATTGACCAATTTGCATTCAGATATTTTTGCACAATTTAATACTTTCTTATTCTTCAACTTTGAATGAATTAGGCAATTGACCAATTTGCATTCAGAATATTGTAACGTGCTCCATGCTATTCTTATTCGTGTACATTATTGAGGACAACTGGACTTGCTTCAGCCACTAACTAGCTTTACACTTTAAAATTAAATTCGCACTTCAATGAAAAAAAACTGAAAATAGACACGTTCCTTCACCTTCTCAGTTTAGACAATGAATGAATACTGATCTATTGGCACCTTTAAAATTAATGCAACTCATGACCCTACACATTCCTTTGGTAAATGCATATTATATTTAGTATGAAATTTTAAATAAAAATTAAATTCACTAGTTATCCACCATATATTTCCTTGCCAAAAAGTCATGCTAAATGCTATTTGATGTGATTAAACATTTAAACTCCTTTCTAAACCAAAGTAATTGAATACGGTGGATATGGTAAAAAAAAAATGAAATTTGACACATTATATGGTATATACTATATTGTCCAAAAACAATCACTTAAAATTTGTTTGAAGTTCGTTGTATTTGATCGTATTTCGAGGTTTGCTAGTTTTTTTTTTTAGTATATATACATATAATATTTTTATATAAAATGACATGTTATGACACCGAGTTGTAAAAGGTGAAGGTAAAGAATATTTATTTCATGCTACACTTGGAGGAGTACTCCATATGCACAATAATCATAGATTTATTATAGATGTGCAAAAATTCACACACAATTGCACAGTCCGGCATGTATTGCATACGGATGTATGGTGGATACTACAAAACCAGTGTAATACTCTAGGAGTAACATCTGCAAAACCAGTTAAAGAACACTTCACTTTCTAAAATTTATTATTTTAACATATTTTTAAAGTAACTTTAAAGAATTTGACCCCTAAAGTTACATTATCATACTATTTTATTCAAATGCTTCTTTTTAATCAAGTTTTCATTAAAAATCATTTTGTCATTCCCCATCTTTTTCTTCATTTTTTTATATGTTACCAAAAGACAAGCCTCATAATATTTTTTAATTTATGATAATAATAAATACACAACAAATGATGCTATTTTGATTACACAGATTTGTTCACAATGTGAAAAATAGACGAAGTTAATAATAATAATAATAATAATAATAATAATAATAATAATAATAATAATAATAATAATAATAATAGAGAATGTCCCACAGGTATATTAATGGGCAAACACTAGGAATTTGAGGGGCGAAATGACATTTACCTTATTTTCCGGGAGTAGACAAGAAAACAGCTTTTTGGCGGCATCGTTGCATCCTTTCACCACCACAGCACCATTCCAAATTCCAAAAATTCCATTATAAATACTTCCTCACCCTCAGAACCTCAGACTACTCTTTTATAATAATTCAAATTCAAATTGTCCTCTCTTTCCATTTCTATCAATTTTCGGAACTCTATTCTATTCGCTGTGTTGAGTTTCAGGAAGAAGAAAGAGCATGGGAGCTAAATACTTCGGGGAGGAATTTCCGAGCAACAACTTTGTGTTATCGTCTACTGACGAACGAAGGTTCACGAAGCACATACACGATAATGTCCACGGCAACATCTATCTCGATCCGGTACTTCCTTTTATGCTTTTCCTATACTTCCTGTTAGTAGTTTGTTCGAAAGTATGTTTAGTGCTCTGCATGCTAGCTTTTAAGTTCAATTTTGAGGAGAGAAACTGAGAATTATTAATTTGTTTTGACTGCCGAAATTTAGTTCATGTTTTTGTGTTAAGCGGATTCGGACTGAGAATATGATATCACGCTGAATAGGTCCATCTCATGTATTGACACGTCACACTTGTATTTTTAAAATTTGAGTTTGAAACAGAGATGATTTTAGTTATGATTGATGAATAGCATTTTATTTGATTTATGTTATTATTATCGCCATAATATGGTAAATTTGATGTTCTTCTCAAATTTGAAACTCGAGAATACATCTTGTTATGGATATGTGCCTGAATCGTTGAAGATTTCAGGAGGACTCCAGTCCTTTGATTGTTTCATGAGTTTTTGTCTCAGTTTTGAAAGTCATATAACTCATGGTGATTTCATTATTCCTGTTTTGGATACATATTTCAATAATTCAAGGCTTTTTTATTCATTTGATATTTTTGCATATGTAGGCACAGATGCATCTGTGCTGTTGTACGTCTACGTGTATGCTCCATTTTAATGTATACTTTAGGACTTTCAAAGAAATCCTGGATTAATGAAAGTTTGAGAATTGGATATGTGAAAACAGGCCAACAGGGTGAGCTAGAGATATAGAAGAGATGTTTTTATTTGTTTTGTTATAACTTTTTTTTTTTTTTGTGAATATCATTTAAAGAGAATACTAGTTTCACTACTTCCCTGGTTTGTGTTGTATTTGTTGGAGTTACAATCAGATGAAGAGAACGTAATTAGGTGGCTTAATATATACCTCAATTATTTGTCCATCAGTGATGGACTCTGACACTCACCTTTTCCCCCTCTGGATTGCAGCTCTCCCTGAAGTTTGTTGACACAGAGCAGTTTCAGAGGTAAGTCAAAAAGTCCATGCTTTGTTTGTCATTTTTCCCTGTTCGTAATTAATTATTGCATTGCATTCATTATTTCCTTTTTTTTTCTAATTCTAATTCTCAACCACATTATCCAAATATGTTGCAGACTTCGTGATTTGAAGCAGCTAGGTGAGTTTGGGATTTTGTATTATATGAATTTGCATTTCAGGTATGGTAATAAATGGTTGCATGACATCCATAAATAAGTATATCATTGGGTTTGGCGGATTGGAATATAGGTTCTAACTGTGAAGTCATAATGAAGTTCTGTCAGTAATATAATTAGTGAGGCTATGGTTCCTCTTATCAAAATATGTATATAGAAAAGCATTGGGTTTGGCGGATTAGAATTTAGGTTCTAACTGTTAAGTCATAGTGAAAGTTTTTGTCAGTTATATTATTAGTGAGCTATTCATCTTGCCAAAATATAGGTATCTAAATCCAGAATGCCTAATCAATTACGAATTTCTGCTTTTTGACCTAAATTTTAAAAACTAAGTTTCCTCAATTCAGCTATATTGACTTTGATGGATTCTAATTAGCAGTTTCTTGACATTCAGACTATTGTGCTTAACTATTTGGGAAAATTATGTAGTTTTACAAGGCAAGCATTATCTATGAAAATAACCCGGCAATTGCTTTCTATTCTGTAACTTTTCTAATACTCGTCATGCATTTGCAAGATTGTGTTTCTCTTTACGGCAGTATAAAAACTCCTTGAACAACAACTTGTCTCTTTTTATGTTAAATAGCACAAGTCATTCACTTGTTCATAACTGATACAATCAGTGAGACTCATTTCAGGTCAATTATAGATGTCCTTCTGGTAGTTCTGTCCTGTTTGAAGCTTTTATGACCTGTCTTTAGCCCTGATGTTCTGTTTCAATCATTTAACGTGTAGCGCCTCACTTGACTTAATCGTATATACAGGTTTGTCGTATATGGTCTACCCTGGTGCCGTGCATTCTCGTTTTGAGCATTCACTTGGGGTTTATTGGCTGGCTAGTGAAGCTATCAACAGATTGAAAAACTATCAAGTAATGTCATTATGGTCTGGTCACTGTGATTATGGATCTTATAACTGAGAATAAAGGACTTATTCATGCTATCTTGTTAGGGCTTGGAGCTTGATATTGATCGCTTTGACACACAAACTGTAAAAATAGCTGGTAATACAATGTATTAAATTTGCATTCACTTTCTTTGTCATGATTGTATCCAAATGTCCTTTGTTGATTGTTTGTAGGTCTACTGCATGATATTGGTCATGGGCCATTCAGCCACATGTTTGAGCGTGAATTTCTTCCACGGGTTCTCCACGGCCTGAAATGGTGACTCCATATATCATTTTGTCCTCTCTTAACGTTTACATAGATAGTTCAGTGTTTCATTCATCTATATATTTGCCTAAATCTTTTGGGTTCTAATTGATCAAACCCAGTCCATCTATATGTTTTGGTACTAAGGATTGCTTGGCATATAAATGAGACTTTTTGGTGATTATTTCGGAGAAACTTATACCAATTAAAAGAAAGTGTTAAAACGCCATTAGTGCAACATAAAAATGCCATTAGTGCAACATGGGATTCTTCGAGCTCAAAATGTGATGTATTTTCTGTTTTTCCGTAAATTGTAATTTATGAATGCATAATTCTAATGAGACTTTGAGGGGAGATACTTGGTTACATGTACTTGTAATAAGGATGAACACCTAAGTTTTAAATTTCGAACAATTTTGTCTGTTTGATTTTCTTGAGTATCTTTAGACACTTGCATTCATATCCAAGATTGACATCCAGACACATTAATTTGCTCTTACTGTTAGATTTCTTTTCAGCTGATTTCACTGATCGTGTTGGCTTGTCAAGGAGTTCTATTGTCTTAAATCAACCAGTATCCTTTGTGAACCCATTCCGATTATTGTTAATCCTAGGCATCTCATATATATGAGTTCTGAAACTCTTTATATTGTCTTTAAGGACCTTGAATTTTGTTTTCGCTGAAGACTATTTTTCAAGAAGCACATTTGAATAGTATTGAATTGCTTGTGTATGTATGTCACACTTGCTGAACTACTTATCCAAGTAAATACTGAATGACATTTGCAGGTCTCATGAAGAAATGTCTCTGAAGATGATAGACTATGTTGTGGATGAACATAGCATTGATATTGATTCGGAAAGTCTTAAGAAAGTGAAGGTTCGATTACTAAAATTTTAAAGTTATAATCTTAATTTTGTATTCTTCTTTAGTAGGTTGATTCCTAATTATTATATAAATCTTCCATTGAAGTCTTAAACCACAACCTTGGACTTTCTCTTGCAAACTGAGGTCCCAATTAGAACCATATTCCTATTGGAGATCTTTTATTACTTATTTTGATAAGGATTTGAGTACTTTAATTGGGGAAACAGATACTATCAGAATGTGAATTTTGAACGTTCATCTTTCCATGCTTTAGATTATACAACAGTTTACTGTACATGGCACAACAGTATATGTAAACTGTGCAGTGTTATTACATGAACTTTGTGGTTTTCCTTTCTCTCACTCTCTCTCCCCACTATAATTTTTGCTTTTATTTTTATTGTCAGGAATTGATAATTGCCTCTGAGAATGGTGCATCAAAAGTAAGTAGTGCAGTGAAATTGTTTAATCCACTTCCTTATTTCTTCTACTGGGTTTTATTACAATGAAATTTTTGCTTTTCATTGTTTAGACCTTCAAAGAAAAGCTTTTCTTGTATGACATTGTTGCTAATGGGCGCAATGGAATTGATGTTGACAAGTACATTTTCTATCTCAATAGTCAATTCACTTCCTTTGTGATTAAGAAGCATCGAAATAAAAATTGTATTCGACAGTATCCCGAAAAAAATTACCATCTGTCTGCAGATTTGATTACATTGTCCGTGACTCCAGGGCTTGTGGTCTTGGCTGCAATTTTCAGTTTCAGAGGTGTGCTTAAATCTTTAAAAAGATCCTTAAAAATGTTGCTTTATCAAAGGTTTCCTTTTGTTAATTATTAGCCTCAATATAATATATATACATATATATCATATATGAAATTAATTTTCACAACTGAAGCATTACGTAGCTTTACTGTTATCGCTTGCAGGGTGTTAGAAACTATGAGAGTAATAGATGATGAGATATGTTATCGTGCTAAGGAGTGTGAGTATTTATAGCTTTTCCACTTTTTTTTGTAGAAATTGTTTATCAAACATTAAATTTATCTTAAGCATATACAGATCTTACCATCCACAAGTTATTTGCTACTCGGGCAGATTTGCATCGCACGGTCTATATGCATGCAAAAGTCAAGGTATCTGATTCTAAGTTTTCTTTTGTGTTTCAGCACATTTTATTCTGTGGTTTCATTTGAACTTGGAGGAAACAATCTAACGATGAGTCCCTTTCAGGCAATTGAACTCATGTTTGTTGATGCCATAACAAAAGCAAATGACGTTCTTCATATTTCATCCTACATTGATGAGCCAGCTCAATACTGGAAGGTTACTTGAGATTTCATTGTTTAATCTAAACATATCAATGTGTATGTTGGGCCCTTACATTGTCCATCTTTATAAATTCGCAGTTAGATGACACGATACTAAAAACAATTGAAACTTCTTCCTGCCAAGATTTGAAGGAATCCCGAGATCTGGTCCTCCGCATCCGGAGAAGGGATCTTTACCAGGTACTTTCGATACACTTCAAAGAAACAACCTTTTAACGAGAAGTTAAATAAGTGAATACGCACACACACAGAGAGAAGGAAAGAATAATACTCAATTACTAATCAACCCTTACGAATACTTTTTCCTTCTTATACTTTACAAGTTGAACTCTATGTATGTGTATGCAGAAACTTGGTTATGCAATTTTTTTTGAATAGTGTGAACACTTACATCTTTGGTGATCCAAAATGTTTTTACAGTTTTGCAACGAGTTTGCAGTTCCAAAGGAAAATCTGGTGCACTTCAAAAAAGTTACTCCTCAAGATATAGTTTGTTCACAGGTCTGCCCCCAAATTAATTCGATTAGTGTCCCGCTTGATTGATGTATAAAAGAAGTTCCTGAGGATATTACTTGTGATGCAGAATTCTCGTCATCCTACACTACATGAGGAAGATATTGCGGTGAGCAATGTGAGAATTGATCTGACTCGTGGAAGGAATAATCCACTTGAAAGGTACTCTAATTAAGACTAGTTAATTATTTATTTATATGGATTCTCAAAACAATGATTCGATTCTGAAATTACTAATGTTTTTTCTGTGTCCATCTGCTTCTCTCTTCACCAGCATCAGCTTTTTCAAGGTACTACAGTTTACTTTAGAACTCAAAATTTCCTTCTCTTTTGAGATTCATATTCTCAAAAATGGCGAAATAGTGCTAGCTCATCTCCAAGTGGTCCAAAGTGTCATTTTCTATAAACTCTTTTATACATATAAAAAGGATAACTACAACAGCTACTCATGAGGTTTAACAGCTTAATTACAAAAAAATCCAATTATCTTTTTAAATTACAAATACTCATTTGTGTTTGTTTTACAAATTATCCCCTCTCAATAGGTGCAATTTGTAAAACAGAAACATATGTCAATGGGCTATTTGTAAATTTGAAAGTAAACTAGGTTTCTTTATAATTAAGCTAAACCTCAAGGGTGATATTTGTAAATATTCCTATAAAACATGCAATATTTTGATGATGTTAGAGGACCTCTTGTTTTTTCGCCATGTTGTGTGGCCTTGTCAGGATTATGATAGCAGTGAGAAGTTTACCATAAAAGATGACCTGGTCAGTCACTTGCTTCCTACTTCATACCAAGACATGATTGTGAGAGTTTACTCCAAGAAGCCTCATCTGGTTAGAAAAACAAACAATTTTCTTACACATAATTCTTCAGAGTTTTGCTTTAAAACTTTTCACTGGTTAA
The DNA here is from genome assembly GCA_016081115.2 of Rehmannia glutinosa. Classification (NCBI taxonomy): domain Eukaryota; kingdom Viridiplantae; phylum Streptophyta; class Magnoliopsida; order Lamiales; family Orobanchaceae; genus Rehmannia; species Rehmannia glutinosa. The sequence continues at coordinate 26,377,244 of CM071926.1, read as the reverse complement.
AGTCTTTCTGAAACATCATACAGGTGGAAGCTGTGTCTGAGGCCTTTGAAAATTTCCAGCTGAAAACCTATGGGATGAAGACTCAAGTCCATGCAACTCCCGAGAAGAAAAAGCGGAAGCAATTGAGGTACAACTCCACAGGTGTTTAGCTTGCTTGCTTCGATCTCTCTCAACTCATATGTGCATATGGTAGTCGAATAGACGAATACGTTCCAATGTGGATGTTGACTGGGGAAAAAAAGAAAAAAGGAAACCATGATAATATTAGATACTTTAGTTTTGCAGTTGTCAGAATTTTGGTTTTGTCTCCTTGTATATTTGTAATGTGACCTTGGGCAATGTTAAATCTGATATGAGAACTGAAAGTTTTACTGCTTTGCATAATTACTATAATGTCATTAGGTGATGATAATTCTCATTTGGGAACGGAAAGTGTTTACATGCCTCTCATTCCAGAAAAGCACAATGCTTTTTACTTGTAGGATTATGCAGATTGCGTTATTTATTGCTCTGCCGCGCTTTGTGACATTAGTAGTAGGATTTCTTAACCATGGATGTAACATGTCATTACGTTTTCCGCCTGCAAATAACATAGGCATAAACCCCCTGTGTGGTTTTGAACGAACTTCTTATAGTAGCCCCCATCCCCAAACCAGCAATATTTGTGACCAAGTGTCGAAGATATTTTGTATCCATTGAGATGCCTATAAATAGCAATTACTTAATTATATGCTCCATGTGAACCTATAAATGATAACTATGACTCAAAATAGGGGTACTTTATAAAAAAAAAAATTACTCTTTGTTTAGCCTAATTATAAAAAAAAAAAAAAAAAAAAAAAAAAAAACTCAATTATCTTTCAAAACTGCGAATAATTCATGGGACGTGTTATAAAATACTCTTAAACTTTAGCTAGAGTATTAAAAAAGTCCATTAATTCGAAATTACAAATACCTATATGACATGCGTTAAACTTTACTGATTACATATATTAAGGGGGAAATTTATACAAAACAATACAAATGTTATGGAGTATTTGTAATTCTAAAGAAATAATTGAACATAAATCTCAAGAGCTCCTCCAACATACATACCCCACGAGATGAAAGACTTTTATGATCACCCCCAAAGTCGGTAGGTATATTAGTCACTCATTCCCTACCTTTTCACTAACCAAACACACACTCTTCACTAGAGGAACTCAACTCAACCATAGCAACAAGACTTGATTGGCCAACGACGTGGCCGTAACAGTGATACTCCAAATCGAGCAGAGAAAACATTAAGGACAAAATGGCATCACAAATGCAGAAACAGAATGATTTCCACTTAACACTGTTTCTTAGTGTTTGATTAAATTTACAGAAACAGTACATCAGAACATTTCCTATCAGCAATTGACAATGGAGGTCAATAAGGTGAGAAAATTTATCACCAACCACTAAAGCTCTCCACCTTGTATGTTTCGAGGAAGCAGATTACAAAAAAACAATGAAAGCTCTTCTTTACAGAGTGCTCGACCTTCTCAAATATACACCATAACGAATGTTCCTCCGACAGCTGTTAACACTAACGACAAAATTCTAGAACGTCGATCGCAATTTGTACTTCCCAAATTTCAGTTCAGAAATCTGGAAAAAAAATATTTCATCCTATACAGAAGGTTCTTTCAAAATCTTCAACTCAGAAGCACCACCAAGTCTGCTAATTAAAGTATATATTGACAAACATGATATTTCATTTTGAAGTTCAACAAAAAGATTACCAGCTCTAAAGGTTTAGTTGTTAGCAGTAGTTCCATAGTGATGTCAGAACCAATCTACTTCAATCATTCTGTGAGTATTCTTATATACAGCAGGGGTCATCGACCGATTTACGTGTTCGTTCATTTGCATTCTTGAACTCTTCTCTTAGTAAATTGCTAATTTTTCTTCTCAAACTGGAAGCCTCCTCTGGTCTGAACCATTGCCTGCCAAACTGATTGAGAATAACCACAATTTAAACGGAATACTGTCGGAGGAAGAAAATAATGAACCAGAAAAAGGAGAAAACAAAAATAATAGAGAAGATGGAGAAAACACGAAAGGTCCAGATTCAACACACTGGAAATGAAAGAAGTACCATTTCCAAGTCCTTCTTCTTCAGCCTTTCAGGGGCCTCTTCAATGAAACGTTCCATAAAGAAAAGGACAAAGAGACCACAGTCGTATTCATTTCTTTGTTGAGGCACCTGTTTCATGAAAAAACAGAAAAGACGAGAAAAATGAGCCGGTGAAGTTAGTTGAAGTAACAGTTGGAGATAGTAAGTAATACAACCAGTGCGTGGTATCTTTCCCGTTATGAAATATTATCCATCAGAATGTTTCAGTAATGTATCAATGGTATACTCTCTTGTTAAGGCTTTTAGCTTCAAATTTTCCAAAATGAGAAAATATTTACAAAGAAAACCGACTCAAGTATACATGAAATAAATCAAGTTGTACAGGTAATTAAGCATAGCCATTCTCAGATGAGGGCAAGAGCCAATGCATCCAGTACAACATGGAAACATGTAATTATTTTAGGCAACCAGCCAAAGTTAGGGGAATAGCAGAATTTTTTTAGTGAACAGAATTGATGGATTTGGATTGAGGGGAGGATTTATGGAAAGGATTTCAAATGACTCAAAATGAGATAGATTTGAAAGCCACCACAATGCCTCAAAAAATAACACAAAATAGGAGCTAAGGATTTGAAATCCATTGTAAAATGATACCATCCAAACAAGCTCAGTAGATTTATTATTGTGGATTTAAAATCCATATCTCGAAATCCATCAATCCAAAAGTTAAAAAGATATTGGAAGATTTGAGATCTAAATTAGCGCATGTCAGCCTCCTCTTTTTTTCTAGAAACACGAATAATTGATGGAATGGTTAAAGAGAAGTACTAAGGAAATATTACTTTTCATGTCTTTTATGAATGAAGACAAACTATACTGTCTCCTGCAATTGAAAGCAATAAGATTTTCCGGAGCATGCATATACTAACTTCTTTTTTAGGCAGAAGAGCAAAGCTATACCTCAATTACTTTCTCATCAATTCGACGAGATAGCCTTTCCCATATATTGTCTGAGATGGGAAGTTCCGGCAGCACTTCTTCTTGTCTTAGAAACTTCCATTCTTCTATTAGAAAGCTGCAGACAAAATGTGACTGTCATAAGTTAATGGTAAAGGCAACAATAAATTGAAATAAACATAAACAAACTTTACAAGTGTAAATCAATTGACTGACATGGTATTGATGAATCAGGTAAAAAGTCAAGCAACATACAACCAGCCATCAGAACATAAATGACATTTTATGGTAACGGATTCACATAATAAATGGCACATTATCCTGTGGTTTAAAAATGACAACTCATCCTCTTGTATTCTGAAGATAGGCAATTCCTACCCCACCCTGTGATTTCTAGAATAGGTCAACTAGTCTTTTTGCCAAAACTTAGTGGAAAAGGATTTGGCTTTTATCAAGTAATTCCTAAGATAGCTTATGGATAAATATATAAATAGTGAATGGAAGGCTATATGGCGCCAAATAATTTGCACGAAACCACAATGCCTAAGCTACTTGAGCTCTAATATAAATAGATTTCTGTTGTTGATGAGTCGGAGAAAATACAACTAAATTCAGGCTACAGAATTGGCAAACACTGACGATCGAGGCACCAAACTCAAGCCCCACTAGGGATGAGAATAAGCAGGCAACTTATATGTGCAGGACTAAAGACTCAAACCAGCGATACCATTTTAGGGATAAATTTTGAGCCAAGTAGTTGCGTTCAATTGCCTTGGAACTCACATCCAATTGGTTTGAGTACTTGTTATTGACGTTTCTTCATACTAGTGATTTTTACTCCTTTCAAAAATAACAAGTTATTCTTGCTAGCAGCCCCCCATCCAATTTCTCGAAATCTAAATGACCACCAACCATGTTTCTACCATTTACTTGAACAGAATTAGTAAACACCCCTTAAAAGCTTATGTCTTACATTATAATTTGCTTCCGCCAAAACAGAACTATTCCCAATTCTTTCTCAAAACAAAACCAAACATATATCACATTCTCCAATATAATTTTTACTAATACATCACATTTCCCAATACATCAAATCAAACACCTCTTCCCAAGTAATTCCCCAAAAAACAACATACAGAGCCCATCAAATATATTATGTGCAAGCATGTGCAGAAACAACCAGGTGATACTGAGAGACAACACCACAACACTAGTTTGACCTCTCATACCACTTGAGGTACCATCTAAATTAGTTCCAAGTTTCATAAGTTGAAAGTAAAATGTCTAGGCTATCCAACAGACAGATCGCATAGAAATAGAATATATCTAACGGGACCGCACATATATTCGCAAAATCAATCCTATTTGACAGCTTATCGTTAAAATTCAATGGAAATTTCATGTGGTGCCTAGCACAATTGAAAGCTTGCCAGACTGCTTTGTAACTAGAAATGGCATAAGAAAGGCATGGTTTGATAAAAAAATATATATTATTTGACAGCTTATGCTTTAAAGAAAAGCAGTTATGTAGTAATAAAGCTTATTTTCCATGTTTCACCCCTCAAATTAAAAGGGTATATCCAATATAAGCTTTACACTACAAATACTTTGCCAATTCTATAGCCAACTATCTTTGATTATAATCTAAACCTAGTTGCCAATGAAAACTGCGATAATATTTGGCTCACAAGAACGGAGTTCTACTAACCTCTTTACGTCATTGAAAATTGACTTGCTGATGTGCAGTCCTAAAGAATCCAAATGAAGTATAATTGGCCCTGATTCATCTTCTTTATTTGGTATACAAATAATAACCAAGCTCCAGTGAAGACTGTCAGAGAAACGATAACATAAAAGAGTCACTGAGGTAACCAGGGAACATTCAGAATGAGGTTAAAAAAAAAAGAGAGAGAGAGAGAGAGAGAGAGAGAGAGAGAGAGAGAGAGAAAGGGATATTAACATTGCGACTTGCACAGAATGTGAAAGTGCAATGCACCAAAAGCAGGATTTACAGCATGCGTTCACCAAAATGCAAATGCGTTGATCAACGAATAATGCAAATATTTATAGAAGAGCTCATAAGTACAAAAGTTGTATCAAACTTCTTATTCTGTATCATTCAACGTGCCCTAATACCAGGGAGAAAAGCTCATATACAGCTCATTCATTTCTCTAAAATACTCACTATGCAGTCCTTACCATGTCTGTGGAAGGTGAAATGAAATAACTGATTTCTATTCATTGCTACTCAAGTACAATCATCATCACAGTGATAAAAGTGACGCAAATAGGAGGAGGGGGTAGAAATGCATCCAACGGTCAGAAGCTACATCATGATATTGGTTCTTTTGAAAATGTCTTTTTTTTCTCTGATGTGACGGTGCATTTCACAACTGTGCATATATCAAGTATTCACAGTTGACACAAAAAAAAAAGTTGCATTTATAACCGTTGCTTATTTCTAGAGAGCCTCACAACTGATCCTACGACTTACTTTTCATGAATTGGAAGAAAGATGTAAGCTTTCTCAAATATATTGACACCTTTCCACCACCTTCTGAACTTCACAAATGAAGTTTCCTTATCAATCTGCATCATGGGAACATAAATACTCAATAAAATGGCTTAGGGAAAAGCTTTCATATAAACAAGGATTCCAATCTTGCAAATACCGTTATGTTTTCAGAGAATATAACTAGGAATCTAATGATTGTTCAAATAGACGAATAGCCTCCAAGAGTTTCAGCTCGGAAGAAGCCGATACCTTGGTCAGGACATCCCGTTTCAACTTCTTATAGAAGTATGTATTAAAAAAATGATAATTGCATCTCTTTCTGGACCTTGGAGATGTTGGCTTCTGCAGATACCTAAACAAAGTAGATCAGTAAGTGAATTATCTCAACATTAATTTACAGCAGATGGCACTCTTAACCTGAGTCCTAAGTCATAAGTTGATATCATGCAAATGATCTCCTCAATAAAGATTTTAAATGATTACAAGAAAATTACACTAATAGTTTCTCATTTTCGCAAGGTAAATCAAAATCAACAAGTCTCCCACAAGATCAGCAACTGTTAGTGGAGAAATTGCTTACTCTGGTTCAGGGTAGATGAATTATAAAGTCATTAGTCTGATTGCAAAGTGAGATTGACGAAGAGACAAAAAAAGACAAGAACTTACGAAGGATTCAAATTCAACAGACATATGATACAAAATGAAAGAGCCATTGGTAAAAACAAAATACAATAAAATCTTAAAATATAACAATATAAAATAAAATATAAAAAATCAATAATTTTGGTTTTATCCACTTAATTCAAATCATTTGCACTGAGCACACTCCTTCCACACCTGACTTTATAATTGTGAATGCATAGCTTAAGTGCTTAAGTACTTTGCAAGATAAGTATCACAGAAGCAGAAACAGTAGCTTTTTTATATGATAGAATTATTAGCAAGTGCACTAAGACTTGATAGTCTTAGTTTAGAATGGCAGCAGGTCCAAAATCCAAACTATGTCCATTTACATGACATGATCTATCAAATATAATGATCCCACAAGCTAGGAACACCAACCAAACAACGAGGTAGAACAGACAAGTGGACTGACTATAGACTTATGAGTTTAAGTTTCTTTAGTTTTAAGCAAGACTCAGGAGATAGTGGACAATTTATTAAGTTGTTCGATAGTATGTATCATATATTTGCACGATACCTATGAACACACTGACAATAAATGCAATGCAGCTTAGAACACTCAACAGAACAATATCGTCAATCAAGCTGAACTAGAAGCAGAAAGAGGTGATGAAGAGGCCGATGGTCTTTCTTTGTGCAGGGAAACTTACCGAATGTAAAAGTTCATGATGGTTGATGACAAGTAAGACTCAGGAGCCAGACATTCCATGTCTGAGTAACATATTTCAATAGCCTCAGGATCATCCCTATTTTCAGAAGCTAGCAACAACTTAAGATATATGTAAAGAAGAACTTAATACATTAATTAAGGCAGATAATCCATTATTTTTTATATATATTGCAGTGAAATAGTACCTTGAGGGATAGTATATCGAAGTCTCTTTACTGCTGAAATAAATAAAGACACGGGAATTAGTATATACTAATCCCAACAGCAGATATCATGTGGTTGACCTTTCCCAAAATAACGCCAAATAAAGTTGCAAACTACTAAAGATTGGAATATTTATAAAATACCTTTCACCCACTTGGTCTGCTTGATTTATTGCATCAACCTCAAGATCCTCCTCATCAACCAGAACAACAGTTTTCCGCTGAAAAGTTGATGTCAGCTTGTTGCATTCAAAGTGGTTATCGATAATAAAAGATGATGAACATCATTAAACAACAATGTGCAAACAGAACGGAAGTGAAAAATGAAAAAGAAGAGTCTCAAAGAATCAGGTAAACATATAAAACTTAGGAAGAAAATGCAGAAACATAAGCAGGTGACAAACAAAGGGCTCATGTGATTGCGTCACTGGAACCAGTTGTGGACTAAGAAAGGGTCATGAGAAAATTACTGATTATATTAGCTGGACAGTGTTTAGATAGAGATTGTACTCAATTGCTAGAAAATCTGACCGGCAATCTTTGTAAATAAAAACCTTATTTTATCATGGGGTGTGTTCATTAGTGGCTAACTGGATTCCAGGCATCCCAGACCACATTTTCAAGTTCCTTACAGTTTCTTTCTATAACTTGAGGTCTACCGAGACAATTTTACAATTTGAATCTCAAGGATCAAGTTGACACCAAAGTGGAGTGACAAATCGGAAGTTGCACCCAACAATGTTTGCAGCATGAGTATAGCATTGTAAATTATGTACAAGAAATGGACAATTCGGGAAAAGCGGGCAAAAAAACTGAGAACTTAGAGAACTTACATTGTTCCTTTTGGAGTTACGTGGAGGTTGAAAACGAAGAGCATTTTCCCTAACAATAGCAAAATATCAAGTCAAGAATATGTACCGTCACATATAATATGTTGCTATTTCCATAATGAGTGCCAAATAACATTGATTTTCCATCATCTCTTAATGGGTGGCGACGAGATCAAATTGTTATTGTTCTCTTGCACAACAATTTCCATTCTGGGGAGCAGCAGTAGTAGTTGTTTGTTGTACTTATAATAATATCATAAATTTCAAAAAAAAAAAAAAGGGGAAACAAAAAAGGAGAAAGACACACACAGGCAAGGTTATGCAGGTGACAGGAAAATTAAAATCCAGACCTCATATTTTTTCAATTCCATATGACATTTATGTAAATAGCAGTTCCACCATCACCATGTTCAAATGAATTTAATTGAAAATTGGACGCCCTCCACTGGAGATTGAACATGCACATTTTCCCTATATAATGTGGTAATTCAAAAGGCTTTCATCATCACTAATGAGAATTTATTCTTTGGTTCTCCTAGTCTCAAAATGTTACATTTGCCATGTATCCCAGGAATGTTTTCCTATAACTAAATTCCTTTTACCTTGTATTTTATCTGATTTATAGAAAGCTTTGACAATCAATTGTTTGAACCACACATTATATGTGATGATATAATATATAGAAAGCTCATTACTTTCTAAATTCTTACTCTTTGTATATTCTGTTAACAATTACAAAGATTTGAGAGAGAGAGAGAGAGAGAGAGAGAGAGAGGAAATTGATAGGTAATGTATTAAAAATTTGCTTGACTTATAAATTGTAGAATATAACACTCGGAATTTCTATATATATTATTGAAAGACTGACCCAGCTTATATACACATATAAATCAACCTATTCTAGTTAAAGTAGGAAAACCTATTCTAGTTAAAGTAGAAGTCTAGAATATTAAATCTCCTATAACAAATATAAATCTATATCTATAACACTCCCCTCAAGTGGAGCATAGATATCTATCATGACTTGTTACAAATATACTTGACCCAAGCTCCATTGAGAGCTTTGGAGAGATTGTCCCCTAATTGTTCCCCGGTCTTCACATAAGTCGTAGAAAACAAAGATGATCACTCTTACTCTTTTTGCATCCCAAACCGATCTACTAACTGACTAAATTTCTCAAACCAAGCACGGGGACTCTGCTTCAACCCATATAATGACTTGCGAAGACGACAGACTTTCCCAGACTCCCCCTGAGCAACAAACCCAGGTGGTTACTCCATATATACTTCCTCAACAAGCTCAAGTTGGTGCAAAGGCCAATTGTGTGTAGCTGCCAAGGAAATGAATAATCGAGCAGATGTTAACTTGGCTACTGGAGAGAAAGTGCCAGAGTAATCAACCCCATGGGTATGGGCATAGCCTTTAGCTACTAACCGAGCTTTTAGACGAGCAACAGAGCCATCTGAATTAAACTTGACTGCAAAGACCCACTTGCAGCCAACAACTTTCTTGCCAAGAGGTAGCTCAGTTAGATCCCAAGTGCCATTTTTAGTTAAGGCATCCATTTCATCAATCATGGTTGCTCGCCAATCAGGATTTGATAGGGCTTGGTGGACGGATTTTGGAACTTCCACATAATCAAGAGAAGCAATAAAGGAGCAAGAGGTAGAAGACAATTGATTATATGTAACACATGAAGAAATGGGATAAGTACATTAACGTCTACCTTTTCAAAGAGCAATGGGCAAATCTGGATCAGGAGTTGCAGGATCCGGTGACGAAGACGATACTGGCGCTGGACTAGGATAAGGAGGAGGATGGCGTCTAGAATAGACATGAGTAATTGGTGGTTTAGGGTGTACCAATGGAAGCGGGGGCGGTATCGAAGGAGAGACAGTAGGCAAATAAAATAACACCTCATCGGTTGCGTTAGAGCAAGTTGGTGAAGATGCCCCCTAATTATTCCCCAGTCTTCACATAAGTTGTATTCATCTACTAATGCTTTTAAGTACCAAAAATCTGCATGTGGGAATTCGCTCCAAGCACGCAGAATCCAGGTTAAAGAGTCTTTCCAGGATAGCAATGTAATTCAAATAGCTATCCACTTTTGGGTTCAGTAACACAGTACAGCGTTTAGCAGCCACTCCTCTCTAATGTCAAAGACCACTACTCAGACACAACAACCACCAATCAACAATTCTCTTTAGCCTGAAACCCAGACCCAAATCCTACCTGATACCAGAGTATTCGTTCAACTAGAACTAGAGCTAACAGATCTGACCTGGGACCTGGCCCCATTTTGTTTTTCCTCATCTCTTCCTTGCCTTCCCACCTCCAACCACTCACCACCTACTTCTACCAACAGCATCTCCCGCTGCTAGCCCGAGCAGGCACCACTATCTAGCTCATAAATCACACACACACACACCCCAACATATGCACATGCATAGATCTTTGTACATATATCTGGGTATGCTTACATGTGGGTATAGAGAGAGAAGAATAGCGAGAACACAGCACAGTTGATTCAGGTGGTCGGGAGGCAGAACGCAGCAGGGGCCTGGGAGCATAAGGCGACAAGTGGAGGACTGGGTGAATAATAGTTTATTGACATATTTGTGGCCCTTGATTTTACAAGATTAACGATCAACATATAGAATAAAACATAAGGATGTGGATGAAGGGTCTCTAACTGGGAGAAGTTCTCAACTTCATGAATTCAAATGGAATTTGGACCAGGTCTCTCACTATAGGTGTAAACTGCGCTTAACAGATTTCATGAGCATAGTCTGGGTATAAACCCTGTCCACTTACAGGCATAGGCCAAACCGCCTAAGTGAGGACCTTCACTTAGTGCCAGATGATTGGGTTGAAGAGTAGTTTTCCTTGTTGAACTTCAATGCTCAAATATATCCTCTTCCCCATTGTACCATTCAGAACTTGAATGGAGGAGCATATTACTTATTGAAGGACGTATTGAGTTTGGTAGGTGGTTAGTGAGTTCATCCATTGATTTACAAAGATGTGCATTAAATCATCAGACTGAAACTGGAAAGGCGCATTCACTGGAATAGTGCTATGCCATAAGGGAAAGGTAGAGTATGCCACTTGGCTTAGTACAAAGTTATCACATAACAACTAGCCAAAGCCCATATGAGCATGCATTTCCTTTAGTAGAAACAGAGGAGAAGATAATTATCAAAATATAGACGAGAAGCAGCAGTGAGTAACTGTTGTAACAAAAATGGTCACAAAAATTCTGGTACAACAAATGAAGACAATTACGGTAAATGCAGATTAATCAAGAAGAACCTGTAAAATTTACATGCCAAATAATTCAGAAATAGAAACGAAGATAAAAGCACAACATAAGCAATACTTACTTTTTTTCAAAATGGCCAGAGACATCTTTATCAGACTGGCGAGGTGAGGGAGAAGAAGAGTGGTTTCCTGATTGCTCACCGTTTGGTTCCATGTGTACTGAAAGACTGTTTGGAGATTTAAAAGGTGCTTGTCTTGAGGATAAACCTATCTTCTGTGTTCTCTGAGCCAGAAATGGCCCGTTTTCTCTCATACTTTTGTAATCAGAGTGATTTAAAGTAGATAATTCTTCTGCGAAAGGCTTCCTTGGCCTCTATTAGAACAAAAACAAATAAAGGAGATGTGGGATCAGGTTATCTCCTTCAAGACTATCAAGTAAATAACTCAATGATACAGTCATACATTTTCATCCAACTTGCTGCAAAAATGTAACGCAAACGCAGATTGTGAAGCAGGCACAGATGGGGGAGCGCCATGAGATGAAAAGTCATCCGCATCACCTACAATATCCACCAAGCTTTAATCTCTTAAGAGCAAATATAAGAATAAGAGTAATAATGAAATGTCAAACATGTCAACCCAATTGGTCAAACTTTGCATGTCATTAAACCAGTCACATTCATTCTGACACATTTCTTTGTGAATCTTTGCAGAACATTACCAGAAAAGAATTTCACAAAATGAAAATGTGTGTGAAGCCGTGAATTCAAACAAAGTGCCAAGTCTATGGTGTTTTTACAAAACAAATGCCCACAGTGCTCATCCAATGTGTACTAGTATGACTGTTATATCTGGCCTAGCGAAGTTCCTTCGACTCATGTAGCTATCGCTTTCAAGCTCAATTGGAAATGCAGAGAGATCGAAATTTACAGGACTAGAGCCAATAAACCTTACCAATACTAGTAGACTTATTGGATGTTGGTGTTGCCTTCTTGCATTTTTCGTCAATCTGTGCAGCAAATATCATCAAAAAAATATGATTAACATTCTCATACAAAAGACAAAAGCACAGGTAGATAACAGGAAGGCATCTGCAGAATCCTCATAGAATTCCAATATGATATACCAACTCAAAACCAAACAAGGTACTACGATATCAATAAAGATGATATTCAGTATGATAGAAATACTTCAACAGAATGCCAAAACATAATAATAAACAAAACCCACATTTTCAGCAGTGAAAACTTTAGTTCCGAATAGCAGTCAAAATTGAATCAAATGATGTAATAATCAAATTAAGGAGATAGTTTCAAAATAAAACATAATTTGGTTTTTCCCCGTGCTTCAGATATGCTTTAAAGAAGAAGGGGCAGAAAGAGTTTATTTATGGCACCATAATCAGACCCATGTTTCAAAGGCTATAATGTTGAAGTGAAAGATAAATATCTCCAGCTCCCTTAACCAAATTAGCAACTACAACACAGTTCACCATCTAATAAATCAATCAATAATGCCATACCAAAACTCCAGATATCCACACCTCACATGACAGCACTCAGACAACTCTCATAATAGCACAATTTCAGTTCTTCCAGTCATGAACTGAATTAAGGATAACAAAATAATCCACAACATTTCACTAATAACTATGGAAATTTCCAACCTTCATAAGCTTTCTCCGCTCCAACTCCGCTTCGTGACTCTTTAGGCTAGCTCGAAATTTTTCGCCGCCATCGCTCAATCTAGACATTAGACCCAAATTGCTTTTTAACCTAGCAATCTTTTCAATCAGTTCTCTATCAGAAAAATGCTGGACATACAGGTCCCTATGCGATTCCTCCTCTTCCCCTCCCATCATCACCTCCTCCTGTGGCTTCGATTTCTCCGCCGCCTCCTCAATCACCACCACCGGCGGGGGCTCCTCGTCGTTGTCGCCGGAAGGCAGTAGCTTCTCCCAGTCAAGTGCTATTGGACCAGCTTTCCTCTTTCTCTCCCCTCCCCCTTCCATGCATATGTGTGTATCTATGGGGGAGATTGAAGATGGTCAAAGGGTATTTGCCTGTGAATACTGAAACTGGGTTGTTTAGTTTTTCCTTTTTGACGGATTATAACAAAATTTGTTAACTATTCAGTGTGATATGCGAAGAGTTTGGAAGAATATGCGAACTCGTCAGGTCCAGTGAGCGACCCCGCCGTAGTCGTACACTGCCAGTGCTGATGAAGGGGACGGTCGGCCGACGAGTATCTGACCCTGACAGAGCCTTTGAATGAAAGCTAAATATAATTATGAGTGGCGTTATACCCAAAATTGATGAGTACAACCACCTCTATATAATTGCAAAAATAACATTCACTTAAAAACTTTTTACTCTTACTTAAATAAGTTTTGAATGCACTCACATTATTCACTCACATTCTTCTTCTTCTCCAAGAAAGTTAGGGTGCGATTGGATATGCTTTCATTTTGAAAATCTTCTTTTCGCTAGAGAATAGTGGAAAAAAATTCTAATGAAAGTTTTTGGAAAATTTTGAGATTGTGAATGGATATGTAATGATGAAAGTTGATTTGATTTAAAAATAATAAAATATTAATTGGATGTGATTGGTAGTTAGAAATATGTGAGTGAGTAAATAGTGAAATTTGTGGGAGAATGTGTAATAATTATTAGGTTTTTATGGAAAAATGTGTAGATGTGATAGGTGAAAGAAAAAATGAGAAAAAATGAAAGTGAGATAATAGTATATTTTCTAAAAATTTTCATAAACAATCGCATATTTGGTCAAAAATAATTCTCTAGCGGAACGAAAATAAAATTTCGTTCACATCCAATCGCAGCCTTAATTTTTTTATACAAATCCTATATTTTTCCAACGTCCAAATTGTTGAAGATTCGAACAATAAAGTATTCATATCCCCAAATAATGAATGTATATTCTTAGTTTATAGCATAAAATATGTTATTTCTCAAATTTTCATGTTGAAAAATATTGTCGCACAGTAGCAGTGTCATACTTAGCACGATCACGCGCTAGGACAAAAAATTCATTGTGCCATGGTGCCATGTTTTTGCCATCGTGCCATGTGGCAAGATGGTGAAAATGCTATCGTGCCATGTTTTTGCCATCGTGCCATGTTTTTGTCATCGTGCCATGTGGCATGATGGCAGAAAACACATCGTGTCATTTTGCCATCGTGCCATGTGTCCATCGTGTCATCTTGCCATCGTGCCACCTAGGGTTTTTCATGAAAGGGTAAAATTGGAAAAAAAGGGGGGTGTATTTAACAATTGTGTCATATTTGAAAAAGTGGGGAGTGGTGAACTTAGAAAGTGGTGTACTCATAAAAAAAAAAGGTGTCAATAGCGCCACCCTATGATTATTTACCTTTCTTCAATTTGGCCCCTAAATTTAAGGAAAATTTAGGAAAATACCCCTCTGTCTGGGATTATTAATGAAATATGCCCCATGTTATTAAAAACTGATTTTTGCCCCTTCGAACTACGATAATGCCCTTCTTTTAGAAAAGGAAAAATGAAATTAAATGGGGGAGCGAGAAGCACGAGAGCCGCAATCTTATTTCAAATCTCTCTTTAAACTCCCCGACCAGAAATCGGCCACACCACCCATCTTCATTCCCAACCCGCCAATGAGACCACCCGATTTCAATGTCGTCGATGTTTCCACGTCGCTTGTAGTGTAGTCGTCGTTTTGTTCCTTTGTTACTGCTCCAAGGCTAGTTTTTTTTTGTCTCCCTAAATTGAAGCTTGCTCCAAACACTTGGATTACAAAGGTACGTGAATCATATTTTTTCCTCCATCATGTGTGTATAGTGAGCATTATTATAGTTGTACAAAGTATTAGGATTTTTCCCCTAATAATTTTGTTTGAGGTGATTAAATTAAAATTGTGTTCACATGTTTGTTGATGTAAAATTATGCATACATTGTGGATTTGTTGATGTAATATTATTTGTTTTTGGTAAATAACGTTGTTTATGTTCTACTTTAAGAAAGTAATAAGTGGTGAGCATGGATTTTTTAATTATCTTCATTGTTTAAATGTTTGCATGTACGTGTGCTCATATATCTACTCACTTCAAGAAAGTAGGCAGTGTTTGCCCAAAAATGTGCCCACGATTATGTCCATTACTCTGTTCACTATTCTACCCTTGCCCTCATTTTGGCCCACTTACTGATCTGCTTTCATATGTTTTGTTTAAGGAGTTCCACCCGACATGCAAGTGGAGTTTATGATTGTCTCACACCCAAGGCAACATCGATATCCAAGGCTCCTTACAAGATGGCGCCAAAAGAACTACAAAAATTGAAAGTTCAATTGCAAACGTTGTTGGACTTGGAATTTATTCGCCCTAGTGTTTTGCCATGGGGTGTTAGTCATATTCGTCAAGAAGAAATATGACTCATTAAGAATGAAAAGGGGTCATTTGAAGGCGTACATTAATTGACCTATTTGTCGTCCCCCTTTTGGAGAGAACGTCCCATTTCGGAGCCCTAGTAGTAGGCTCATTGGTCCCACAGCTTCTCAATGCTACTTTCTCTTTGAAGAGACGAAAACATCCCTAGAGAATTGAACCACTAGTACCCACCTGGGGGTGGATTCCGATCTGATTGAATAAGACCAAACTCTCAATACAATCTCTGCCACGTCTTACTGAACTACACGACCTCAATCCTAATCACTTTCAGCCTTGATGGAAGATAGTTTACTGGTTGTTATCTCTTTCCTTTAAGCCAACTGAATGGGGATATCCTCACTCTACATGGGAAATGATCCCTGCTAGCAAAGTTCCTTCGCTACCCTAAGCGGGGATGAACTCAAACTCCTAACAAAGTAGGCAAGCAAAGACGGTTTATGCCTTCCAACTCGAAAACAATGCTTATTACAACGATAGAGTCAATGGCACAAACTGATTCAATAGCTAGGGTAATGCCGACAATTTCAACGAGAGTGAAAATTTCTTCAACAATCGAAAAAGAAAACGAAAAAGAAAAATTCATGTGTAGAGTCAACGTGCTCGATGATGGTTGTCCAGTAACATGTCAACTTACCAGGTTCTGTCACAAGAAGTTGGAATCAAGCCAGGGAAGCATCATCTACTTTAATTGATCTCACCTTATTCATTATCCTTCCACATTAAGGTGGCAGGAGAGAGCCGTTGTGATGCAACTCTACAAGCAAAGACCAGCGAATACTTTTTCCTCCCGGGGCATTGAACTAGCCTAAGCGACGCATATGTCAGGAATGCTCGGCCGGGTAGCTCAGTATCATCCTAGCTCTATTAGCTAAGTAGATGCAGGAGCTCGTTAGCTACTACTAATTAAGGAAGTTAGCTCCGTTCGTGCTCATACTCGTCGTGGAGCACATCATTCCAATTGTCTTAGCTTTCAGTCATGTATTCTCAAAATGTGAAGCCTCGCAACATACTTCCCAGTCTGGTGTTCCCTTGTTGTATTACCCTACTTTGTAATGTTGGTATCATAGGAGATGGTCTGAGATCACCGATAGTCTGATATTCTAATCCTCTGTCAACGAGCCCCATGGAGTAAGTAGGTTGGCCTAAAGGAATACCCTTGAGGTGTTGGATAAAAATCTACAACACACTAGAACGCCCTTTTTGACGATCTTTTACTCCGACATCATCTAGGGTTCCTCGAACAATGTGATATCTTACGCCGGGTAAATCCTTAACCCTTCCCCCTCTTACTAAGACTGAAGAATGTTCTTGTGGATTATGGCAAATATCGGGTATATAAGCAGTGATTTCAAATCCAGAGGTTAATCGTACTCTGGCAACTTTACATAAGGCAGAGTTTTTGGGTGATAGTGGAAAAGTTGACAGATAAGTCACCCTTACTGCCACTCTACAGAACCGGACATGAGATTTCCACCTCATACGGTTCCTTGTTCAATTCTTTTGCCAATTACGAAAAACTAAACCAATTCATAGTGAAGAGTACATACTCATTGACGAGAATTGAAGATTTATTTGATCAATTGAGATGAGCAGATATAAAATTATTTTAAGATCCGGATATCATCAATTGAAGATAAAAATATGGTGATATTTCGAATGTGACATTTAGAACAAGGTACGAACTCTATGAGTTTGTGGTAATGTCCTTTTGATTAAGTAACGTTTCAATTGTGTTTATGGATTTGATAAATTGGGTGTTCTAGCAATTATAGACTAATTTGTTATTAGAGTTTATCGATGACATACATACATGGCGGTTTCAGAAGATGAAAAACAACACGATAAACATCTAAGATTAGTGCTAGAGACTCTTTGCAAGGAGAAATTTTATGCGAAGTTCAAGAAGTGTGAATTTTGCATAGACCGAGTAGTATTTCTTGGCCATGTGATAACTAATCAAGGATTTGAAGTTGACCCGACAAACAAATAGGTAGTCATTGAGTGGAATGCGCTTATAAATACGAATGAAGTTCGTTGTGTTGGAAATTACAATGGTTACAACGGGAAAAACCTTCAAGATGGCTTACAAAATAGAAACATAAAATTACAAGAAAAGTAAAACCTAACTATTACAAATCTTGAAAGGACTCCAACTCCACAAGCATGAATCTGACATAACTTGAAAAACAAAAGCCGAGTCGAGTAGAACTCTATCCGCAAGACAAATACATCCTGGCTAGTGCTCACGGTTTGACGTAATGTCCCTAAAGATAAAATGGCTTACGTCTTTTGTGTAGTAGCACCACTAACACAAAAGCCCCATCGAACTAGAATGGTGCGAGAACTGGTTTGCTTGACACAGAAAATACAGAAAGGAAGTGCTGACACGAGATGTTGTAACATTGGGTAGTAACACCCACTGGACAAATTATGAACATCTAATATTCTGCGAAAATCTGACTTCCTCTCTAACTTTTCACTATTCTCACACTACTCAACCTCTTTAACATGCAACAATGCGCCCTAGGCTTATAAAAGCCATCATTTCCAACACTTGAGGGAATTAAAGATAAGAGAGTGGACATTAAACCACATGTAACTCCCATGAGTTACAAGCCTCTATTTATGACCACTACTTTTACAAACTCCAAAAGCCACATTAACCTAAACACCTCCAATGTCTAGATTCATAGACACACGAACTTGGACACCTCCAATGTCCAGATTCATCAGGCCCAACAGTCACTTGAATTTGGGCCAAGCCCATTTTCGAGTGACAAAATCAACTGAACCTAAACACGAGCTCAAAGAATCGGTTTGGTCCAAGGCCCATTTGTGATCATACACTTGTGTTATAGTATATCCACAAATAAAATCTTCTAGTATTTATACTAGGATAAACTATGCCCATTTGCGTAGCCAACTTCGTGTATTAATTTCTCACTCATCACCAAAAATTCGGTTTTGAGAAATATAAAATACTATAACATCTACTCGAAATGTAGATTAACAATTTACAATTCAATTCCTCCAGAATTAAATTCTTAGCCACCGAATTTGGTCAAAGTCGGGTCGCAGACCACTTTATCAAAACCAAATTTCCAACAATCCCCACATGAGTGAAAATTAATGCATGCATGAATGCAGACACGCAAACCAGTCCTCAAGAGACAATACTGATCCAGAAAGGTAGCTTGTGGCTTTGAACCTTCCGTAGTTAATACCATCGATTACACTGGCGGCCTAGTGGATGCAATGCCTTGAACTATTCCTCCACGGTGTATACCGAGACAATAACATTAACACAGTAAGGTCTCAACACCTCCTGTTCTCACGTTTTGTGTCCGTTTCGGCCATGGACACCACTTTGGATTCATAAGTGTTACTTTGAAGCAGCCCTCACTTCTCACTTACATAGGTGATCTTCTATCCAAGTATCCTGCCATACTCAACCTCAACGAGGTGTAGGAATCATTAAATCAAATGACTTAGCCTCACCACAACTTGCATGTGTTTAAACACTTGGCATTGCTCTCTAGGGATGGGTTGAAACATTGTTTCCCCAAGTGTTACAACATAACCTTCATAGCTTAGTTTTCCCATTGAACCAAGTTATTGAGATCTCCAGTCATCATGGTTGGGTTACCACTATGATGGTTATTTTACTTTGTGGACTTTAAGCCCATTCCCTCTAGCAATTTACTCAATTGATCTCGATTTAGTCCTTTCGTCAAATGATCTGCCAAATTGTCTTTTGACTTTACGTAATCAATTGACATCACACCATTTGAGATCAATTGTCTAACGGTATTATGTCTCCGACAAATTTGTCTAGACTTACCGTTATACATATTGATCCGTGCCATTCCTATATCCGCTTGGCTATCACAGTGAATCGTCACAGAAGGCACATGCTTCCTCCAACATGGAATATTTTCCAAAGAGTTTCGAAGCCACTCTGCTTCTTCACCAGCTTTATCCAAAGCTATAAACTCTGATTCCATGGTGGACCGAGCTATACACATTTGCTTCGTGGACTTCCACGATACCGCACCACCTCCAATGGTGAATATGTATCCACTAGTGGAATAAGAATCTTTCGAATCAGAAATCCAACTAGCATCACTATACCCTTCAAGTACAGCCAGATATCTCGAGTAGTATAGTCCATACTCCAAGGTATACTTCAAGTATTTTTAACACCTTGGTTAACGCTTTCCAATGCTCGTGGCGTGGATTGCTCGTTAACCTACTCAACATATTTACAGGGTAGGCCAAGTCTGGACGTGTACAATTTGTAATATACATCAGACTGCCTATAATACGTGAGTATTCCATCTGAGCCACTAGTTCTGCTTCATTAGCAACCAGATTTACACATAAATCAATGGGCGTCTTTGTCGGTGAACTGTCAAAAGCATTGAATTTCTTGAGCACTTTCTCCACATAGTGAGATTGTGACAAGATAATTCCATCAGGAGTTCAGCTGATTTTTATCCCCAGGATCACATCCGCAGTCCCCATATCCTTCATGTCAAAGTTTCTCTTTAACATTCTTTTCGTGTCCATGATAGTATCATGACTACTGCCCATGATTAACAAATCGTCTACGTATAGACAAACTATGACAAATGCTTCCGATGTCCCTTTGACATATACGCATTTATCACATTCGTTGATTTTAAACCCATTTGACAACATCGTGTTATCAAACTTAAGATGCCATTGTTTTGGAGCTTGTTTCAGTCCGTACAAGAATCTTATTAACTTGCACACCTTCTTTCTTGACCGGGTGCAACAAACCCTTCAGGTTGTTCCATATATATTTCAATATCTATCTCTCCATTCAGAAACGCTGTTTTGACATCCATCTGATGAATCTCTAGATTGTGCAGAGCAGCAATCGCGAGAAGAACCCGAATTGATGCAATCCTCATTACCGGAGAATAAGTGTAAAAGAAGTCATACCCTTCTTTCTGTTTAAAGCCTTTGGCTACAAGCCGTGCTTTATACTTATCAATAGTTCCATCTGATTTATACTTATTGTTTAGGATCCACTTACATCCTAAAGGTTTATGACCAACAGGGAGATCAACCAACTCCCACGTATGATTTTGCAGAATGGACTCGATTTCACTATTGATTCAAAGCGAAGCATCTGGACTACTTAGAGACTCTTTAATCGAGTTTGGCTCACCATCTAACATCAATGTTAGAAAGTCAGGCCCAAAGGACTTAACCACCATAGGCCTCTTACTTCGTCTTAGTTCTTCACCAATTGGTGTTGAACTAACTGTTCTGTCAAGTGTGACAGTAGGTGTCGTACCAAGTGTTGTTCCAGATGTTATAACACCTGAAACAACACCTTCATCAACATCTGCAGTAACGTCCTAGATGTTATAACACCAGAAGTAACACCTCCAGCAACATCTCCATAAACATCTGAATTCAGTCGTTTCTTTAAACTTCCATTTATCCTTTCTTTACAAGGATACATATTCTCAAAGAATTTAGCATTACTTGACTCAATTATGGTACCAACTGTCATTTCCGGATTTTCTGACTTATGTACCATAAAACGATATGCACTACTGTTAAATGCATAACCAACATAATCGACCATTTTAGGACCGATTTTAACTTGCTTTGGTTCAGGTATTGCAACCTTAGCCAAACACCCCCACACTTCAAGGTATTTATAAGAAGGCTTACGATTTTTCCACAATTCGTAAGGAATCTTATCTTTCCCTTTAAGTAGGATTTTATTCAATATATGGTTTGACGTTAAAACAGTTCCCCACATATTCTGAGTTTCTTTGTTCAACTCCGGATTACCCCCAGAACTTACACAGCTCATGGTTGTTTCATTAGCATTAGAATGCTTTCCAATGTTCTAAAACCATTAGAACCTCATTCCAACAATATTGTTAGAACCTCGTTCAAATAAATTTGAGAACCTTGTTCCGACAATTCTATTCGAACCATTTTACAGGGAGTTGTGACCTTAGATGTTGTCACGCCTTCAGCAACTCTTTAGACCTCACACTTGGTTCAAAACGCTTTAGGTGTTACAACACTTTTGTCAACATCTCCCGTAAGTATCTTTTCAAATTGTCTTTCACGGTGTTACAACACCTCGCACAACATTTTTTCGAATCGTGGTGCCGTATCTAACCGCTTCGGTGTTACAACACCTCCCGCCAATCGCGGGTACGTTTTTATTTGGTGTTACAACACCTCGGACAACACTTTCGTCAGAACACTTAAATCTTCAATCAAGCTCAAAGCCAATGTGAGATAGAAAGTATGGTTATACCCCCGCGATCATTTGGATCCGTTAGAATTCTTAAAAAGTATTCCAACACAATTTTCTCGAGTCTTTACCAAGACTTTCATGGATTTAGCTTCAGACCTCCGATTGCTTTCTTCGATTTTCAATCGAACAATCAGACCACTAATTCAATTTCCTTCCAGTTTTGCATTTAGGAATTCTTGAAAATTTTCCAACCTGGTAACAACATCTAAACCACATCTCTTCACAACGAATATCATGCGGGATCAGTTGAAACTTTTATACTAGTTTCAACACATTTTTGGATTATTGGAATCATCCTTTTTTCAATCCAAAAATTAGAAATGATGAACCTCTTGGAAATCACATCCTCATTTCGTATTTCTTTTCAAAACCTGAACATTTTGGAAAACATCATCAGTTCAAACCACACAATACATACAATAAAGTGTACCACTAAGTCTCTTAAAGACAAAGTTACGGCATAGGAAATTATCATCCTAGCCCCATGCTTCAAACGCAAATGCGTTATTAGCAACAACAACAATTCCAGCAACCACTGGAAGGTCTTATGTCAGATTCATCTCTAAGCTAATGCTTTGTTTCTCCTCGCCATCGTGAAGGTACGTATTTGTCTTGCGATTGTTGGAAAATTACAATGGTTACAACGGGAAAAGCCTTCAAGATGACTTACAAAATAGAAACAGAAAATTACAAGAAAAGTAAAACCTAACTATTACAAATCTTGAAAGGACTCCAACTCTAGAAGCATGAATCTGACAGAACTTGAAAAACAAAAGCCGAGTCGAGTAGAACTCTATCCGCAAGACAAATACGTCCTGTCTAGTGCTCACAATTTGACGTAGTGTCCCCAAAGATAAAACGACTTACGTCTTTTGTGTAGTAGCACCACTAACACAAAAGCCCCAACGAACTAGAATAGTGCGAGAACTGGTTTGCTTGACACAGAAAATACAGAAATGAAGTGCTGACACGAGATGTTGTAACATTGGGTAGTAACACCCACTGGACAGATTATGAACATCTAATATTCTGCGAAAATCTGACTTCCTCTCTAACTTCTCACTCTTCTCACACTACTCAACCTCTTTAATATGCAACAATGCACCCTAGGCTTATAAAAGCCATCATTTCCAACACTGAGGGAATTAAAGATAAGAGAGTGGACATTAAACCACATGTAATTACCATGAGTTACAAGCCTCTACTTATGACCACTACTTGAGGAGTTACAAACTCCAAAAGCCACATGAACCTAGACACCTCCAATGTCTAGATTCATAGATACACGAACTTGGACACCTCCAATGTCCGATTCATCAGCCCAGCGATCACTTGAATTTGGGTCAAACCCATTTTCGAGTGACAAAATCAACTGAACCTAAACCCGAGCTCAAATAATCGGTCTGGTCCAAGGCCCATTTGTGATCATACACTTGTGTTATAGTATATCCACCAATAACACCTTCTAGTATTTATACTAGGATAAACTATGCCCATTCGCGTGGCCAATTCGTGGATTAATTTCTCACTCATCACCGAAATTCGGTTTTGAGAAATATAATATACTACGCACATCTACTCGAAACGTAGACTAACAATTTACAATTCAATTCCTCCAGAATTAAATTCTTAGCCACCGAATTTGGTCAAAGTCGGGTCGACGACCACTTTATCAAAACCAAATTTCCAACACGTAGTTTCTTAGGCTTGAGAGATTATTATCGGATATTTATTGAGGGATCTTCAAAGATATCAAGACATATGACGAAATTGTTGGAAATATAATAGAATTTTCCCGGTGAATGATAAATTACTGCCAAAATGTATGACTATTCATTTGAAACTATTCTGATTGAAAAAGTTTATCTAACTAGTTGTGTTGTTTCGTTTGAAGCCAATGGATGTGTCTTTTCGAATAAATGGACATGTCTGTTCCAATAGTTGTATCGTTTCATTTGTGACTTTTGGTAATTTAAATATATACCAAGAATCTGCAGATTTTTTTATGAGCATTTTTGCATACATTCATAAGCATGTTTTCTGTCAAAAATTTTCGGTAAAAAATAGAGAGTACAAAACATTCGAAGTTCGCCATCTCTTGTTGTTTGGAGTGCTACTACAACAAAGAGAGACCGTTGTATATTGGGAGATGTTTGCTATTCAACCATGGGCACCGTTGCGGGGAAATTCGTCTTAAAATTATTGGGGATATATTACATGCGATATTATATTCGAATATAAACCAGAAAACTTACTTGAATTCCAGAAAAACGAAATTATAGAAAATGCAGAAATTTAGATCGAGGCTATAGTTCGACTTGTTAAGAAAATGAGAGAAATTCTTGTGGAATGAGAAGTGTGAGGTCAGTTTCTTATGCAACAAACCCGACAAAAAAGTGCAGAATTGGGATTGAATCTACGACCTTTGCCCCAAAAATTGCTTATGAGAGTGCAATACGTTTCCCCAATACTAGTAAGCAAAATCATTTACTGATAATTGATTAGTATAACAAGTACCAAAAATGATTGCAATGAGAACAACCTTGTACTTGAGTGATAGAATCTTGTGTTGTCAATTGACATATGCTCGATCCATATGAGTGCTGAGTGCGCGTGTTCTATTTCCTACTATCCCGATATACTAAAAAAATAAAATAAAAATGATGGCAATCAAATTTGAAATCACACCAACATTAGCCGATGACAGCCAATCACATCACTCATCCTAGGCAAAGTTCTCTCCCCACCCCCGTATACGATTTCCCACCGGACAAAACCCCCGTAATTATTTTTCACTCGTCTCAATTAGGGCTCAAATCCCAAAACTCTTAACCCAAAAATAAAACCCCCGGAGTTGGACGACCAGAGCTTATCATCTAGCAATGGCGGACTCAACCCCGCGCCAGAAACAACTGCTGCCGCCGACCCCAATACTGTTTCCCACAAACCCGAATCTGACAACCGACCCGTACAGTCCGATCCATCCTCTACAGCGCTTCCCCCATTTTCCAACCCTAACCCTAGCGCGCCTCAGCCGCCGTCAGTTTTGAATCTTCCTCCGCCGCCGATCCAGCCTTCTTTCCGCCTCGCTGCGCCGCTACTTCCCCTACCTTCCACCGCTGCCGCTCCGCAATTCTCGCCTGTCACGTATCAGACTCCTGGGGTCCCGCCTCCGGGAGTGGTAATGGCGTCGGCTCCGACAGTTGGGAGTGGCCAACCACCGCAGGTTCAGGTGGCTTCGATGCATCCAGTGTTGGCGGCGCCTTATGCCTTGGCCGGTCAGCCCATGAGATACGGGTCGCCGATGCCAAATGGCTATCCGGTTATGCCTCAGCCTGTTCCCCAAGGTGCCATGCCTCCGGGTGGGTTTTCTTTCTTTTTTCTGATAAGCTTTCGTTCCCTTGGTATTTTTCCTCTGTTTGTGTCTTTCCACGTAGGAAACTTTTCATCTGTTTGTGTCTGTTTCTACGTAGGGTGCTTTCTTTATTTTTTTATGGTTTAAGGTTATTGTAGGCTATAACATAATTGATAATGAAAATTGGGCTTATAAGTTGGATGCAGAAGTCTGGGTTATAATGAAATGTGTTAAGCTTTCTTGAATTCGGTTATGAAATTGATATGATTTCATAGGCTTCCCTAGACTCTTCAATGTCTTGTATAAGATGAAGTTCATAACATATCTTGTTACTAAGGGTCATTTTCGTGAAAATGTGAACCAGATTTGCTTGAGCTTCATGCATACAAGGTTGTATGTTGTGATATGTTAATAAAAAGGGGTAGAATGAGTGTGACAGAAGGGGTTAGGAAGGGAATATGTGTTGGTTGGATTAGGGGTATCGATGACTGGATGTTTTCTCTACAGTTGACTCATGATTGGTTACGTTGGGAAAAGTTGGAAGGCTTCATTAGAGACTACTGAGTACCCCTCACACTTCAACTCCTTTTTGTTGGTATGCACACATTTATTTGCTTGGTTTCTTTGATTTCCTTTCATATTATAGTATAATGCATTAGGAATATGGGAATGATGAAAAAGGGCTTTTAACAAAAAACATGATATAGGATGAAAATATGATTTTGTCACTTTCAATCTAAACAATAGCTGCCTCTGCTGTTCAATAAGTAGGCTGTTATTGTAGTGATAAGAATGTTTAGCCCTTATACGGGATTTTAATTTTTGAATTGCCGGCAGCAGACTATGCTAACAGTTGAGTGCAGCTATGCCTCTGTCATCAAGGTATCGCAATCTTCTCAATCATGCAATTTGGATTTAATTTCTTTGAACATATTAAATGCTTATAAGGTTCGTATGGTTGACGTAATTAAGATTCTAGACCATTAAATTATCTTTATCTCTGCAATGTATTGATATGAGTGAGGATTCTCATCTCACTACTCAAATTAAATCTTCACCTTGGTGCCTGCATTTGGGATAGTTTTGACATGCCTTCTGTTTTGCAAGTGGATGCATAAGGTATGCCCTGTTCACACATTCCTGATTCATGAATCCAAATGTTATTTTCTTGATGTTCCTTCAGGTTATATGTTCAGCTGGTGAGTATGTCATGCCTGTGCTGCAATCTCTTATTGCTTGTCATATTTTTGGTAACAAAAGTTGATTTATCTTGTTGGATCCTTTATGCTCATTTCCAGCTGTAGTTAGATTTGAGATATATATTTATGTTGTTGGCATACTCTTGACAATCTGCATAGATTTTTGTGGCCCCTTTATGCAGGAGTTCCTCGCTATCCTTCTCCTTATGCACCAATGATTCGACCAACATTTCCTCCACGGCCATTGATTGGTGTAATGCCACCATTGGCACGCCCTCCAGTTGTTGGCATTCGTGGTCCAATCATTCCTCCTGTTGTTAGGCCACCTGCTCTACTCGTTACGTCAGCAGAAGAGCCACAGACAACTGTTTACGTCGGAAAGATATCATCAACAGTGGATAATGATTTCATGCTGTCTCTCCTGCAAGTATGATATACTTTGCATTTTCATTAATCTCCTGTTCTCCTTTACTGTCGTTTCTTATTTCTTGGATTTCTTGGCCTTGTTGAATTTATTTTGATTTTGATAGCTTGAATGTCAATCCATTCTGACTTTTATAATTTCTGAAGCTTTGTGGGCCTGTAAAGAATTGGAAACGTCCTCAAGATCCCACTGGAACTTTAAAAGGTTTCGGATTTTGTGAATTTGAGTCTGCTGAAGGAGTTCTTCGTGCACTGCGGCTACTTAATAAACTAAGTATTGATGGACAAGAGTTGATGGTATGATTGCATTCTCCGATATTGCTGTGCATACATCTCCACTATTAACATTTGCTGTTGGCAACTTTTAATGTATGCATTTTTTTGAGGTAAATTTAATTTGCCCCCCAAACTATGCATGTTTTTCTACTTTGCCCACTTAATTTTGAATTGTTCTGTTTTACCCCTAACTTTGCAAATTGTTGCACTGAGCCTATAATTTCCAAATTTACCCCTCATTGTTAGTGGATTGTCCGCATTTAAATTAGTTTTCTCTAAAAATGTCCTCATCTTTAGTCAATATACATTAGTATTAAATAATATTAAATTTCATCAATAAATGTAGGCTATGATACCATTTTCAGGGCTCACAAAATAAAATAATCATAAAGGTTAAGGGGTAAATTTGGAAATTATAGGCTAAGTGCAACAATTTGCAAAGTTCATGGGGTAAAGTAGAACAATTCAAAGTTAAGTGGGCAAAGTAGAAAAATACGCATAGTTTGGGGGGCAAATTAAAATTACCTCCAATTTTTTGTCTTTTGATAACTTTTGCTGAATTCAAATTAGCTGACCTTCTTCATTGCAAGATGCAGGTTAAATATATTATCTTACATATTTGGCTTAACATTAGACAGTGACCTCTTCAGCTTGATATTTGACCATAAATTAGACCTAATGCTAAGTCCGCATTTCTGCATAGGTTAAATGTTATCAATTATATCTGTTTTGAACTTGCCCGTGGTTCAATAACTTTGGATGCGTTCTCTGCCTTTGGGTAGCATGAGCCTAGAATCTTTTTCTAGTTATTCTTATATAAACTAATCCTTTTGTCTCAACCCTTGGAAGTCAAAAGGATAAATGTACTTTTCTTTTGGCTGATATCTGGTGGACTTGATGAATCTGCAGTTAAATGTAAATCAAACAACTCGGAAATATCTTGAACGTTATGTAGAGAAAAGAGTTGGAAGTTCAAAGAACATCAAAGAATCAGAAACGGAAGGTGCTGAGAAAGAGGAAGTAAGTGCATCAGGTGCTGATACTAAAGAAACAGTGAAGTCCTCTGAAGAATCTCCAAAGCCTTCCTCAGACGAACAAAAAAAGGATGGGAACGAAATGAATAAAGAAAATCCTGATGCTGCCAATTTTGGTCTTGTAACTGACGAAGACAGGGAAGCAGACGGTGTGGCTTTTGAGAAGCTCACGAGCATGATAGAGGAACGGTTGAAGAACAATCCACTACCACCTCCACCCCCACAAAGAGCTGTTGATGGTCCCGGAAACTCACACTCAGAACAGCCTTCTGGGTCAAGGGATAAGGAATCAGAGGAAGATGTGGCAAAGAATGGTGACCGATTCAAACATGATTGTCCCACTGACATGATTCGAGTCTAGTATTGTTTTCCTGAACATCAATGACATGCTTCAACTTCATTTTGCAGATTCAGAAGACAAAAATGAAGATGAGAAGACTGCTGAAAGTAAACCCTCAAGTGAGCTTGACAGGACTGACACAGGTTCGCCTGATCGGAGTAGAAGGCATGATAGGAGCAGAGACCGAGACCGAGATCTGAGACGAGAAAAGGAAAGGGAACTTGAAAGATACGAGAGAGAACGGGAGCAAGAACGAGCTAAGAGGGAGAAGGAGAGAGAATATAGGAGTCGGGAAGATGAACGCAGGTATAAGGCACGTGAAAAGGAGTGGGAAACTAGGGAGAGAGAGAGAGAGCATTGGCGGAAGAGGGAGCGGGAAAGAGAGAAAGACAGGGCTCAGGAAAGAAAGTGGGAGATTATGGACCAAGAGCGTGATGATGATGATGGATATGGAAAAAAGAGGAAATATAAGACTAGCGATGAAGAGAGGAAAAGGAGACAAAGGGAGAAGGAAGATGATCTAGACGACAGGTTGAGAGAGGAGCAAGAGATTGCAGAAGCTAAAATGAGGGCCCAGGAAGAACAACAGATGAAACAGCTTGAGGTTCTGAAAATTATAACCGGTCAAACAGTTAATGGACATGAGAAAGCTATTTTGCCTAATGAAACCAATGATGAAAACCAGGGTAAGGCTGATCAGACCGTTGACCTCAAACTAAGTCGTGGAAATTATGAAGGTAAATTCCTGGTTAATATATGATTCTGTTTCTTTTATGCGCACCCCTGTTGAAATTATCTCCATCGTTTATCTTAAATTACTTTTTCCAATAGCAGGTGAAGAGGTTTTACAGAATGGCGTCAGTGATGATTTTGGTATATCATCTAATTATGCTACGGATGCGCGGGAAAATAGCAATTTGCCCACTAGAAAGTTGGGGTTTGGTCTTTCAGGGTCTGGAAAACGAGCTGCTGTCCCTTCTGTTTTCAACGAGGATGAAGATGAGGAAGCACACAAGGATAAGAAGATGAGACCTCTAGTTCCAATTGATTACTCCGAGGAACAGCAAGCAATTCAACCTTCCATTTCTGAAAGCCCATCTGCCAATATGGTTGCTGCAGCAGAATTTGTGAAGCGTATTTCAACAGTGAATACTAAAGAAGAGAAGCCTGTTGTAGAAAAAGAGAAAAGCAGGCGTTCTCATGAGAGATCCAGCCAGCGAGATCGAGATAGACATGAAGTCGAGTCTAATAGTACCCGTGAGGAGAGCAGAAAGGATAATATGGACAGAGAGAGGTCAAATAAAATGAAGACACCAGAAAACCAGAAGCTTTTGGATGCTAAGCAGTTGATTGATACAATTCCAAAGACCAAGGACGAGTTGTTTTCATATGAGATAAATTGGGTGATCTACGATCAGGTGACTAACAGTGCTCATGCCTAAAATTTGATTTCTTGTGGCATTCGCTTTTAGTTATACTTTGTCCTGTGAAAAGATGATCATTACCTGAACTCTTTTTGTTACGTTTGAAAAATCAATATGGTTGTGAAAAATTATTATAATAAGCTCTACTATTCTTCAAGTTAGCTTGTAAAGAATCTGTCTGAATTTTACTGGCCAAACATCTCAGTTTAAGTTTAAAATGACTATATGAGCTTTCTGATTCATAATTTCATATGACTGAAGATAAGTTTAAACTTTAAACTAATTGGCTCCTCTCGGAGGGACAAAACTATATTTATACCATTGTCAGAGAATCATGATTTTTTAGTATTATTTGTCATTTAAATATCATTATTATTACTGTTTGTTTATTGTTTATAATTGCTATTGTTATTCTTAGATCATGCTTTGAATCGTAGTAGCTAGGTTTTAGTGGGTTCATGTTATTTTTGTATCTGTAAATCAACACTTGGCTAGATAGATGTTGACTTTCCAGATCATATGACAGATAAAACAGCAAAAAATGTTGTCAAATAGAGAAATAATCACAAAACTTGTGATCAGGCCCTAAGTTGAAAATTTGAATAGTGGATCCCTTGGTTTATTTGCTGCAAGATGGAAGTAAGTAATAATTACTACGGTGATGTACCATAAAATAGGTGCCATTTTATGTGATCTAAAGTGATATTGAACTTTATCTTGCATCATGGCTATTGAGTTCTCTTTTTGGCTCTTTGAAGCATTTTCAGCGCGCACGCTGCATTTTGTGTTTCTAAAAATATGATTTACAATATATGGATCTCTACATAAAGTTATGTTTAGATTTCTTTAGAATGTTTTGTTTGAAAAAACCTTTTGTTTTTTTATTCTTTTTACGGGATACTAACAATGTCCATCCACCTCATGAAGTAATTAATAGACTTTAACTCATTTATTGTGATA
Organism: Rehmannia glutinosa; assembly: GCA_016081115.2. Classification (NCBI taxonomy): domain Eukaryota; kingdom Viridiplantae; phylum Streptophyta; class Magnoliopsida; order Lamiales; family Orobanchaceae; genus Rehmannia; species Rehmannia glutinosa. The sequence goes on along the minus strand of CM071926.1, from coordinate 26,346,257 downwards.
TATTAGTTGTCCCAGAGACCTTCCTTCACTAACGTCTTTTTTTTTTTCTTTTTAAAGAAGACTAATCTTTTTTACTTTACAGAATGCGCTGCACGAGAGAATGAGACCGTGGATATCAAAAAAGATTACAGACTTTCTGGGAGAGGAAGAGGTTACCCTTGTGGACTATATTGTGTCTAGCACTCAGGAGCATGTCGATGCACGTGAGATGCTTGAGAGGCTCCAAACTATATTGGATGATGAAGCTGAGATGTTTGTGTTGAAGATGTGGAGAATGCTTATCTTTGAGATCAAGAAAGTAGAGACTGGCCTAACCCCGAGGTCGAGGGCCTGAGCAAAATAAATTGTGTGGAGGTTGGTTTAGTTTTATTTTGGCAGTATACATACCAACCCTTTGTCTTTTTGCATTAGATATTGAATAATTTTCAATCAAGCATAATCCACTATTTTCAGTCTGATAATGTATTACCTTAGGCGCAGTTGCAGTTGTAGAATCATGTTGTGTAGTCTATTTTGTGCAACAAAGGAGAAATTCGTTTTCTTTGGGAAGTTGCAATCCATTGTTGAAAGGGGTGAAGAAAAACGTTAGTCACCTTCATTTATATTGGTTGCTGCAGATTGCTGTGAGTGTTCCTTTTTGCAGGTTCTTTTTTCACTTCTTGAACATTGCCCTTCCTGCCTCTGATATCTTGTGTATAGAGAGAGATCACCATAATATTTAACTAGACTGAGATGTTATGGGCTTGTTTCGCTATATATTAGCAATTAGGGTTGCAAGCGAGCTGAACTGAGCCGAACAAGGACATGCTCGAGTTCGACCCGTTTACGTTTTGGATGGGCTCGAGCTTGATATGAGTTTTTATAATATAGCTCAAGCTTGGCTCATTTGAAAATTATTTAGTTCACAAATAGGCTCGGCTCGTAAGAAGCTCATTTAATGTGTTCAATCATTTTAGCTTGTACAGTGCTTGTTTAAGCATCAACTAGCTTACCCCGTGGTCAGATCATTAAATGATATAAATGCTCAAGCTCGAATTTGAGCTCGTGAAGTATTATCAATCTTTAAATCCGTAAAACGAACAAACATAATAGGCAAAAACTTCAGATTAAGAGAAACTTACATGAAATTTATGCAAGTTGTACGAGACAATTGCACCCTCAGTCCCACATGATTAGGCCTATTACACCGTTAGTCCAGTACTTTGCTTTTGTCATCCCACTGTTTTCAAATCTTGCACTATTAGTCCTACAGTTTTAACGATATGCATAAATAGTCCCACAGTTTATAAAAATTGCCATGCAAGTCCCAAATTACCCTATTTTTCAATGTATCACATGTTGTAAAAGTTTTCCTTTTCTGACACCTGTTTTGTTCGTGGCATTGTTACACCTACTTAGATCCAGTCTCTATTCAGAGGTTTTAAATGGATCATGTCCGGTTTCCAGCCTATAAACTTAACAGGGCATACTTCTGAAAAAAATTTACCAACATGTATACATACTTTAATTTGCCTAAGTTTATTAACATAAATGGATATAGTCCATTACGACCATATCAGGCCCAACATGCTTCCGTAAAATTAAAATATCCCTTAAAATTCATACCTTCTTTGACCGAAACAGCACCGGGTGAGATGGCTCGCAACACCACCAGTCGGAAAATTACTGCCCCCAGATTGTTTGACAAACAGCTCCTCACTGTTCAACCTCACTCTCAGGGAAGATAATCTGCAAGTTATCCGACTCCTTCAGCAAATGCTCAGCACAGCCTTGGTTCGTTTCCTACTCCAGGTGTACAAGATAATCTTTAAACGGGATAAATTAATAGAACATTATGAAGACATGTTGAAGCAGAAAGCCCTTTTTTATTAAGAACTTATAGAAATATTTATTACATTAGTAATCTCCTTTTGGGAGGAGAATAATTGTTTAGCCTCTCATGTATGAGGCTTGCACTCGAAAATACATAAAAACTTGAAAACTAAAACACTCAAAATATTACAAATTTCTCTCAGACTTTATTATAAGAAAACTAAGAAAAAGGTTCGATGTCCTCAGCTTCCTTCAAATCCTGCATTTTATAGGGGTAAGTCCGGACTTCAAAGGCGGACTTCAAATCTTGCTGATATCTAGGACGTCACTGCTTACGTTATATCCCACATTATTGCCTCGCCAGCTGCTTTTCTTTTTCTTCCGCGTGACTCAACCCATGTGATGTTTGTCGGGGAATCTTTTAAAAATTTGGTTTGCGTGGTCCCCGAGGATAACGCGTCTTGTGAGCTGGGCCCTTGTCCTTTCCAGCTGCATGATCTTGTCGGTCGGGTTTGGGTCGGAATCCTTTCCCAAACTCGGGTTCCTTCGTTCGGGGCATGCTTGTGGATCCGGTCGATCCAACGGCCAACATGCGCCATGTTACTGAGAATTTCGGTAAGTTTCTTTGCTCGTAGGAATCTTGTTTTCCCGAGAGAATTCTTCTCTTCGTCTCGAAAAGATCTTCTGCGAATCTCGTTGTTGATCCAGTCATTGAATTGAGGAAAGATCCATTTTGAATTCTCGGAAAAACTTAAATGATATTTGACTTTGTCCATTTCAGTTAGACAAACCCAAAGACCCCATGCTCGTCGTGTAGAAGCTTCGTCTTCGGAAATTGCTCCTACTAACATTGGTCCTTCTTAGGTGAAGTTTGCGCTTGATATATTTTAAGGCATTTTCATCCGGTCTTCTTAGCTTGATGAAATGAAAAGCTTCATTAAAGCCTTTCTTCATTTGGTTCGGGAACGCAGACCGATAAAATACGGTTCCAAAATATCTCCTCTGGCCAAATGTGGATTATTGGACCAAGTCTCGTAAACTGCTTCCCCAATCTATTCCGGTAATTTTAAAATTTCTGGGAATCCAGGTGATACAGTATAAATTGAAGCTAAAGATCCAAAAGTATACCATTCTTGAACTTCATTTGGATGACTTCTTGGTTTCATCCAAACTCTGGGATACTTGCCCGAGATATCAACTATTGTTTTTTCTGGGTTGATACCTCTTTTTGTAACCAATTTCTCCCATTGTCTTTGATATACCGCATTGGAGAAATCTTAATTTCGTCGATTTGGACCTTAGATTTGCACATGCGTGGCCTAAGATCCAACTCTCCCTCTTTTACCCCTGCAGGTCTTTGGGTTGACTTGAAGACTCGGGTTGTGACAGGAGCTTCAACTTTCGTTCTGATTTGTACACCCTCGGGGATGCATCACCGCAACACTTGTGATTATGGTACTTGAATCCATAACCTCCGGATTAGAGCCCCGTTCTCTATTCGCCCCTTTTTGCATCGTAGGAGATGCGGCTGGAGGAGAGGTCCTTGCAAAGTCTTAAGAACAATTATCCTTGAGCTTAACCGGCATGCTCGTATTTGACTAGAAACGGAGTTTCGGTGAGCTGTTGAAGTCGCCCAAAGAACTACGCATTGAGACATAACGCCCCAAAATCTCGATTCGGACTCTCCAGGTTTTCCCTGAGATGTCTTACTCGTTTAAGGACCTCTTCAAAGAACGCGTCCTTCCATCTCGTGTCAAAAATTTGCAAGAATATTTTCATGAGATTTTATAATGACAATATCATAATCATAATATTGACATTGAACTTGCCATCTAAGTAATCGAGCCTTTTCTCGGTTTTGATTCAATTTTGTTTTTTGAAAAGCCTCGACACTTGAATTATCAATTTTTAAAGTAAACTTTTAGCTTGTAAAAATAGAGGCAATTTTTTAAAAGCCTTTACATTCGCAAACAATTCTTTTCGTTGATATGCCATCTGTTTGCTTCACGGGTGTGAATAAAACCGCAATATCTGCATGGCACTTCCTCATTTGGTGTGACCTTAGTAAGAATCTAGGCCGCCACCAATCATCACGGCATCGTGTAAAGAACGATTCGTCCTCGTCTTGGGAATCGCAAGCTTTGGAAGCTTTTTACAAACTTCTTTAAGTTGCTTTATTCCTTCTTGATGTTCATCTTCCCATTTGAATATTGCATCTTTTTTAAGTAATGGGCTAAACACCTTCCCGTAATATGCCGATTGTTAATGAACATCCCGAAAAATTAACAACTCCAAGAAAACTCAAGCCGCTTGCTTCTTGTCTTTCGGTGTATCCGGAAATCCTCGTATCTTTTCCACAATATGATTCGTAGAATAATTCCCATTCATCGATTTCAATTTCGAGGAATTCAATCTGTCTTGTTGCGATTACCGCCTTCTTCTCCGAAAGCACTAATCCTTCTTTGTGACAAACATCTGAAAATATCTCCAAATGTTTAAGATGCTCCTTCATGTTCTTTGATGCGATAAGAATGTCATCAATATATACGAACATGAAACTGAAATAATCTTTGAAGAGATTATCCATCTTTCTTTGATATATTTGGGGTGCGTTAGCCAATCCCATCGGCATCACGTTCCAAGTATAGTGTCCCTATGGTGTAGAGAAAGCTGTAAACTTCTTGCTTTCTTCCTCCATCTTAATCTGGCAGAATCCAGACTTGCAATCGAACTTTGAGAATATCTTGGCACCTTTGATGCAGTTAACCAGATGTTCTCGACTTGGGATATAGTATCCGTCGAACTCCAAAATGTTATTAATCCCTTTGTAATTAATAACATGTCTTCGCTTTCCTCTTTTGATTTCTCCATGGTTTTCGACTAAGAATCCGGGATCTCTTTGTATGGAGAAACTCTGGTGAAATTAACTTAAGGTCAAGATGTTCCTTAAGTATCTTCTGCATATCCTCACGATCCTCCTAGTTCATAAGGATTGGTTTGAATCTTACGAACTCGGACTCCTTTCCTGGTTTAACCTTTAAGGATGCTTTGAGCTCATTCTTGTCCCACCATGCATTGTAATTCCTTTGGATCTTCTTCTTGATATCCTCGAGTGATATTTGTTCCTCCAGGGCTACGTCACTCTGCGGACTCTCCATTAGGCTCAACATTAAATCTGCAATAACCTCCGGAGTAACTCGTTCTTCTCCTTGCACTCTGAATGAATACAAGTTATAATCCCAAAGCTTCTTATCCTTTCGAGAACCGAATTGTCTAAAGGATAATAAGGCTTCACCAAATTTCCTTCGATCCGCCATTTTTGGATTTCGGAGTTTGGATTCATCACCACGCTTGCTACGAAAATTAATAGGCATTTTTCGGTAAAATGCTTCCCGCAGTCGCTGGACAATGATCTTATGATCACATAATGTTGTGAAAATAAGTCTTCTTGTCTCATTCTCCTGTGTGAATCGCTTGAATGTTTGTAGGAAATTGTTTCCTAGCAAAACATCTGCACCTGTATCATGGAAATAGATTGGTGGCATCTTCACTTTGTACCATGGGGTACCGCCCGCGCCTCCGATCATGATTTCTTCTTGTTTAATTCCCATGTTAAGGATAAGAATCCTTTTAGAGAAATCTCTTCCTGCAATAGCTGGTAAATCTTTTCCAATTTCTTTAGAAAAAACATCCAGCTTTGCAGTACATATTCCGGCACCTGAATCAATATAGGCGGCAAAATATTCGGCCTTGTATTCAGCATATAACATTCCAATAGAAATGTATATAGAGAATGGACTAGTGGTCATTTGATTCTGTATCTTTTATTAGCCACTGTGAACTCCATTCCGTCTTGTAATCTTTGCCAAGGTTTATGATCCTCAAGAAATTCAATTCACAGTCTTAATTGTTCTGGGGTTTTTCCTGCAACTCCTGTGATAGTCAGCTCAATTTCTCCTATCTTCAGGCTTCCTTGATACCGTCCAACTATTGATTGTTGGAGATAATATAGAACATCACAAGGAAAAATATTATCATTTTGAGTGATGTCGAATATTACTTCAACTTCTCGCCATCTTCTCGGACATTTCGGCTCTCTTTGTTTTGAAAACATCCGGGACACGCTGAATCGTACTTGGTCTCCTTTCTTCCCAACGGCCGCTACTCGTCATTTCGTCATGTTGGAAAGACATCCTCCTCGCTCGGCTCTAAGACTTGGCTTTTGTTGAAGGCGGTTGATCTTGTATTTTCATATCGATCTCTCTTGATAGTTGGAGACTCAATAATCTCTAGTAAAACCACCCTGGCAAAGTCCTCGAAAATCCTTGGGACTTCAATAAATTCCTTTTTCAAGAATACTTCTGAATGATGTGTATTCGAGAGAGCATAGGATATCTTGTATGTGATTGAGTAGGGTATGTTCCCTTCTTTCATCAAATCATCTCTTTTGAAATCTTGATGAAGAGTTAGGACTCTACTGAAATCTCGATCTCCCACATTGTATGCAATTCTAGGATAGATATTAAATGCTAATTTCCCAGCATACAAATTTCCTGTGACCGCTCCAAGGCATGAATCCTTGAGGTTTGAGATTCGCTTGTCAAAAATAGCCAGATAGAGTGGCGAATCTATCCCTTCTTTGAATGTTGCTTTAATAATGACTCTTATGGCTCCGATATGAATCCATGAGAGTGTTTTTGCAACTTCTCTTTTAACTCTGCTTTTGATCTCCTCAATTTCTTTAGTAGGACCAACCGCATCTCGATCGAGTTCGGTAGTAAACTCCATCGGAATAGCAAATTCTCCGGTTGTTACCCTGTGAATAATTTGGTGTTTTCTGTTATGAAACCCAATTTTATCCAATGCTTTTTCCATAGCTCCAATTGTAAATCCATCATAGACTTGAAGCTTTGGATCTTATTTCATGATTCTCATAAGAGTTTTATGAGAAATCGTCGTGTGAGAGAGGAATCCTGACATATCCTCCATGACTGTCTGCTGAAGAATTTCTTCTTCACTCCGATTCTGAGCTAGAGTCACTTCCATCGTCAGAATAGATTTCTTCTTCATAGATGCTTTCATCCGAGGTATATCCTCAAATTGATACACTGTATAAGATCTTGATAGTAGACGACTTCTTCGATTTTCGGTGTAGCCTCGACCTGCCTCGACTCCTCGTTTTTGATTGTCCGGGCAATCCGTTGAGATATGCCCTCTTGCTCGCATGTCCAGCAATTACAATCTTTGAAACTTTCATTTGCTCTTGTGAGAGCACGCCTGAAAGTTCTCCTTCCCGGTGTTCTCACTTTGGTACTTGCTTGATTAGAACACGATGATGAGGTTCTACTCTGCTTAGTCTTGGTCTTTGCCCGTTTTGTAACCGGGCTTTTGTTTTGACAAAACCTTCTAGGTCTCCATGAAGACTGCGCTTTTCTTTGTTGCTCCTCGGCGGTATGGATGGCTTCGCTCCTTCTTTTTTTTTCTGCGCGCTTGGTTGACCTCCCACAATTGTTGGGATGTCATTATCCACGCAACATAGAGGATCCGCTTTGTTAATTCCTCTTAATCTCTTGTAATTCTGACAGAGTGCTTGGTAACACCATTCGGATAACTTGGCTTTTAGGAAAGACATTTTTCCGGCCATAGTTTCTACTTCCGCTCCATCCTTGTATTCCCGATAAGCATTTCTCTCCGGGGACTCGGAATCTTGGCAAAGAATAGCATGTGACTTCATTTTCTTCAATCTTGGATTTCCACAGGTATTGATGAACAACTTGATATATTCGTCAATATGACAAATATCATATAACTCAAGCTATAGAGGGCTTGTTTATATTTCTTTCTTTTTCATCCTCTAATCCTCGAAATAACTGTCCGATGAATTTGGATTTTGAATAGTTTTGCCATACCATCGACAATTCCTTTAAGTGATTCTCAAGATGTGACCGAAGCTTTTGTACTTGCATCGGTCATATCCCAGGCAATCTTCACCGATCCTTTAAGACTCATTTCAAGGAGTAAAATGAATGAATCCTTTGTAAGATCGAATGTTCCTGCTGAAATTCTCATAGCTGAAGCCCATTCATCAATGAGAACTTCTCTATTTTTAAAATCTGGGATGTCCAGATTTAACATCAACCCATATGGATGTATTGGGTCGAGGTGCGATCTTCCATAAGGCGTCTGATAAACATTCGGCCTTCCGGTCGGTTGTCGAGTTCCCGCAAGAGGGTTTCGACTTCCTGTTCCTGAAAGTGGATCACTTTCTGTCGTGAAATCCCCAGCGTGTGTCATCCTCTCGTCCTGAGCTCCATGATTCGAACCCGTACTTTCTTCGACGTTAGGATTAACTGCTGGTGGTGGTGGAATTGGTCTTCCTACTGGATCAAAGGTGACCAATGTTCCATCCCCTGTGTTCATCTTTAAATCTACAATTCCTAATCCTGCGAAGGATTCTGCAAGGTCATGTAGATCTTTAAGATTCATCTTTTCCATATCCATCCTTTTTAATTTTTGATGGATTTTCCTTTGATTAACGCAAATGAGTTTCTCTCATCTGTCATTTTTCGTATAACCGGTTGGTTTTCCTTTTGGTGTAAATAAGTCTTGCCCCGAAATCTATCGTTCTTTCCTCCGGAAGGACTCGGCTGTCCTCCAGGTTCTTGACTCATTTCTCGGATATCATGAAGGAGTTCAAGAGTTTCCTTACGATATTTCACCATTGTCTCCATCCAGTTGGATATGATGAACTTGTGCGGGTAGATGAATATGGCGGTTGCCATATTCTCGCGTCTTACGGACTTCTCTAAGGTCTTCGGAGAACTTAGATTTGTGCCTGGAAGTATCTCGTTCCACTCGGTACTCCATCAAGAATCATTGTTCGATGGGAATTTTCATGAACCGTTTCTTGAAGGTTCATCAAGTGAACATATAAGTGCAGTTAAGCATCGAATCGCTTATAATATTCGCTTGCATTTTGCATTGCCTTAAGGTTTCCCGTCGGCTCGCCATTCATTTTTCTTCATGTTGGTATTCCCGATATGAAAACTGGTCAGTGTTCTTGTGCATACATCGTCAATATTTGACGATATGTCCCGTAGGGTACATCTCGGACATCGGTCCGGATCCATATTCTCGAAGAAATTCTCCTCACCAATTGTTAATTACATAAATATAATAAATATAACCAAAAGTTCTTAATAAACATAGGCTCTGATACCATTTTGAGTCAACAATTCTAAGGCAAATTGGGTACAATATGAAATGAATTATTTTGGGACCGAAGGTGCAACCTTTGAAAATTATGGGACCAAATATGCTGAATTTAAGATCTCGGGACTTCTTTCGCAACAATCTTAATCCTATGGGACTATTGCGCAAACGTGGGACTAAAATTGTAATGAAGAAAATCATGTGGTACCAGAGATGCAATTAACTCCAAGTTGTACAAAGCTCGAAATCTATGCTAATCGTCCTTAACCACACTTCAGATTAGGAGTAACTTACATGTAATAACAATACAAAAGTAAGAACCAAATGCACAAAATAGAGTCGGGAATTTACAAATACTAAAGAAAAGCATGCCATAAATGAAATTATCATAAAACTGCATAAGTTTTGAGTGAGTGAGACATGTCATTTTTCCCTGTGAGAATTTGATGCGTGGCATAGGTGGTTCTTTGGCCTAATTGCAAAAGATGCCCTGTAACTTTAGGTGAGTGGCGTTTTAGGACTGTAATTATTAAGATTGCAAAATATGCCCTGTAAGTTTATAAAGTGTTGCAAAATTGGTCCTATAAGTTTTTACTTAAGCAAATTATGTCCTATAAGTTTTGAATTGTTGCAAAATTGGTCCAATGGGATAATTGAATATTTCCATAATACCAACTATACCCTTATTCATACATATTGCTAAATTGACTAAGTGTCTTGCGTAAAATGGCATCAGAGCCTAGGTTTATTAAGAACTTTTTGGTTATATTTATTATATTTATGTAATTAACAATTGGTGAGGAGAATTATTTCCGAGAATATGGATCCGGACAATTGTCCGAGATGTACACCTTACAGGACATATCATCAAATTTTGACGATGTCTGCACAAGAACATCACGATAAGATCGCATATTAGAATCACCAATATGAGATACAAGAACGCAGAGCCGATAGGGAAGCTCGAGGCAATGCGAAATGCGAAAGCGACTTATCATATGAGTTTCTGGACTGTAAACCAGACCTTATATGTAGATCTGATGAATCGCCAAGAAACAGCTCATGAGAATTCCCATCAGAACAATGATTCCTGATGGAGTACCAGAATGGAACGAGATACTTCCAGATACATCTAAGATCTCAGCAGATCTTAGAGAAATCCAGAAGATGGTGCAGAATTATGGCAACCGCCATATTCATCTACCAGCACAAGTTCACAAGATCCAAAACCAGATGGAGACGATGGTGAAATATCAGAAGGAAACTCTTGAAATCCTTCATGATATCCAGAAACGAGTCAAGAACCTGGAGGACAGACCAAGTTCATCCGGAGGAAAGAAATGTATTGATTTCGGGACAATATCCTATTACACCAAAAAGGAAAACCAACCGAAGTTATACGGAAAATGACAGATGATGAAAAACTCATTGCTATCATCAAAGGAAAATCCGTCATACATTAAAAGTGATGGACATGGAAAAGATGAATCTTAAAGATCTACATGACCTTGCAGAATCCTTCGCAGGATTAGGGATTGTGGATCTAAAGATGAACGCGGGAGATGAATCAGCTTTGGTTACCTATGACCCACAAGGTAGGCCAATTCCACCACCACCGCCACCAATTAATCCCAATGTGGAGGAAAGTGCAAGTTCAAATCCGGGAAACCAGGACGAGTGAATGCATCACGTCGGAGATTTCACAATGGGAAGTGAACCACTTTCAGGAACAGAAGCTCGACAACCTCATGTAGGAACTCGACAACCTTCTAAAAGGCCAAATATTTTTCAAACGCCTTATGGAAGATCGCACCTTGACCAAATACATCCATATGGGTTGATGTTAAATCTGGACATTCCAGATTTTAAAAATCGAGAAGTGCTCGATGAATGGGCTTCAGCTATGAGGATTGCAGCAGGAACCCTCGATCTTACAAAGGATTCATTCATTTTACTCCTTGAAATGAGTCTTGAGGGATCTGTAAAGATTGCCTGGGATACGACCGATGCAAATACAAAAGGCGCGGTTACATCAGGAGAATCACTAAAAGGAATTATCTATGATATGGCAAAATTATTCAAAATTCAATTTATCGGCACAAGTTACTTTGAAGGATCAGAGGAGGAAAAAAGAAAAAGATATAAACAAGCCCTCTACAACCTTGAGTTACATGATATTTGTCATATTGACGAATATATCAAGTTGTTCACCGAGTATAGGTGGAAGTCCAAAATTGGAGACAGAGAAGCTTCACAGCTATTCTTGGCTAAGATTCCGAGTCCCTGGAGAGAAATGCTAATCGGGGAATACAAGGATGGAGCAGACTAGATTAGATCTTTGTGGCGGAAGAATGTCTTTCTTAAAGGCCAAGTTATCTGAATGGTGCTATCAGGCATCACTGTACCGGAATTACAAGAGATTACGAGGAATTAACAAAGCAGTTCCTCTATGTTGCGTAGATGATGATATCCCAACAGTGGTGGGAAGCAACCAAGGCGGCACAAGAAAAAGAAGGATAGAAGCCATCCATACCGAAGAAGAAAGCAAAAAAAAGCGGTCTTCATGGATACCTAGAAGGTTTTGGTCAAAACAAAAGGCCCGAAGTTACAAATCAGGGCAAAGACCAGCACCAAGCAGGAGTAGAGCCTCATCATCAGGTTCTAATCAAGCAAACACCAGCAGAACGCCGGGAAGGAGAACTTTCAGACGAGCTCACACCAGGGCAAATGAAAGTTTCAAAGACTGTAATTGCTGGACATGCGGATCAAGGGGGCATATCTCAACAGATTGCCCAGACAATCAAAGACGAGGAGTCGGACAGTTCGAGGCTACACCCGAGATCGAAGAAGCTGTCTACTACCAGGATTTAATACAAGTGTATCAATTTGAGGATATTCCCTCAGATGAAAGCATCTATGAAGAAGAGATCTATTCGATGATGGAAGTGAATCCAGTTCAGAATCAGAGTGAAGAAGAAATTCTTCAGCAAACGGTTAGGGAGGATATGTCAGGATTCCTCTATCACACTACGGTGTCTCATAAGACTCTTATGAAAATTATGAAGGAAGATCCAAAGCTTCAAATCTATGATGGATTTACAATAGGGACTATGGAGAAGACGTTGGATAAGATGGGGTTTCATAACAGAAAACACCAAATTATTCACAGGGTAACAACCAGAGAATTTGCCATTCCGATGGAGTTTACCGGTAACCTGATCGAGATGCAGTTGGTCCCTATTAGAGAAATATAGGAGATCAAAAGCGAGTTAAAAGAGAAGTTGCAAATACACTCTCATGGATTCACATCGGAGCCATAAGAGTCATTATTAAGGCAACATTCAAAGAAGGAATATATTCGCCACTCAATCTTGCTATTTTTGACAAGCGAATCTCACATCTCAAGGATTCATGCCTTGGAGCGATTCTGAGAAATTTGTATGCGGGGAAAATTAGCATTCAATGTTTATCCAAGAATTGCATACAATTTGGGAGATCGAGATTTTAATAGAGTCATAACCCTTCATCAAGATTTCAAAAGAGTCGATTTGATGAAAGAAGGAAACAAGCCTTACTCGATCACATACAAGATTTCCTATGCTCTCTCGAATACACATCATTCAAGTATTCTTGAGAAAGGAATTTATTGAAGTCCCAAGAATCTTTGAGGACTTTGCCAGGGTGGTTCTACCAGAAATCATTGACTCTCCAACTATAAAGGAGATTGATATGATAATTCAAGATCAACTAGTCTTCAACAAAAGTCGAAGTCTCAGAGTTGAGCCTAGAATGATGTCTTTCCAGCAGGACAGAATGGTGAGTAGCAGCCGTTAGGAAGAAAAGAGACCAAGTACAGTTCAGCGCATCCCCGATGTTTTCAAAATAGCAGGAGAGCTGAAATGTCCAGAAGGATGGCGAGAAGTTGAAGTAATATTCGACATCACTCAAAAGGATAATATTTTTCCTTGTGATGTTCTATATTATCTCCAACAACCAATAGTTGGAAGGTATCAAGGAAGCCTAAAGATAGGTGAAATTGAGCTTACTGTCACCGGAATATCAGGAAAAATCCCAGAACAATTAATACTGGGAATTGAATTTCTCGAGGATCATAAACCTTGGGAAAGATTACAAGAAGGAATGGAATTCACAGTGGCTAATAAAAGATACAGAATCAGATGACCACTAGTCCATTCTCCATATACATTTTTATCGGAATGTTATATGCTGAATACAAGGCCGAGTATTTCGCCGCCTATATTGATTCAGGTGCCGGAATATGTAAGTCCAAGCGGCTACAATAATCTAGAGGGGGGGGGGTGAATAGATTATCTCAATCTTTTTGATTTTACCCTCTTTTTCAAACCGAATGCTCAAAGACAATAATAAAGGTGCGAAATGTAAACAACACACGTCGATTTAAAGAGGTTCAACCCACCTAGGGCCTAATCCTCTACCACCCCAGTATATCGGGGATGGATTTCAAAAAGAAAAAGAATTTTATTAATTACCAAAATTAATACAAACTCAACTTACAACACACCTTGAAGAGCACCACACTCTTCTTCAACACACCTTTGAGATTACCACAATCTCACTTGAAGATTACCACAATCTCCAACGGCACCTTGTGAAGATTACCACAATCTTCAACCTTGAAGAATACCAAATTTTTCAACACCTCAACAAGAAGATTACCACAATCTTTTCACACCTAACACCTAGATCACCCAAGTGTGTTCTTACCACAAGAACACTCACAAGGATATCTTGTGTTGAATGATTACCCAAATTCAAGATTACAACTCGATAATTGATAATACAATAGAGTGCAAGTGTAATCAAGAAAAACCTAGACCTCAAGAATGTGAAAGTGAATAGCTAGGCAAATTACAACAAGAAATAAGACAATGTAAGAACAAGTGTATTCTTGAGTGTATCTTGTTGTGTTGTAGTTTTCTCTCTTATTGTGTTGCTTCAATTCTTCCTCTATTTATAGAAGATGTCTTGTACATGATAGGCTCCTCTTGGGGACATGAATTCTGTAAACAATTGCAAGACAATTGAAGAAAAGAGCTGTTAGAAATCCATCCCACAAATTAAGGGAAAGTTGTCTGCTGTCAAACGGTCAGATTTTTGCTGTCAAATAGAGGGCGACCGGTCGCGCACAAATAAGATTAGAAAAGAACGCAACAAAAATTACACGGGGTGACCGGTCAAGGGGGTCGACCGGTTGCCCTCCACGGTGACCGGTCACCCTGACCAATTTTTAGGAGTCGAAGTTTTGCATTCGCGAAACTTGTTCCCTGTGTACGATCGCCCTCTTTTTCTTTGGTCGAATTGGCCGACCTCCTAAATGACATGTTGTCCGATTTTTGTCAAAAATAATCCTCAATAAGTACTCCAAAAAATTCGTAAAAATATTTTAAACCGATTGGGAGTATTTAGGACAACATTAGAAATATAGTTTTGATGAAATAACACATTAACACAAAATCATCAAAAGTGTTGTCCGATATAAACTCCAATAAATACTCCGAAAAATAGTAAAAATATTTTAGACCAATCGGGAGTATTAGGACAACATTTAGAAACATAGTTTCAATGTAAAAACCCATTGACACAAAATCATTAAATGTGTTATCCAATTTTGTCGAAAATAAACTTGAGGAAATACTCCGGAAATTATTAAAACCATTTTAAATCATTTAGGAGTATTTGGACAACCTTAAAAAGTATTGTTTTGGTATAAAAACAAAATCATCAAAATCATGATAAAACCATTTATCAAACAATCTCCCCCTTTTTGATGATTACAAACCAAAATAATTTTAACGAGGTCGATTTTGAAAACAAAGCAATTTTACCGGTTAAAAAGAAATATCCATTGAGAGCGACAACATTCCGTGCAATATAAATACAAGGATGGGAGTAGAGAAATTCAAACACATATAGCAAATACTCCCCCTATCATCATGCGCAACAAGAGTAATATAGAAGCAACTTCAACATAAACTAAAATCTTAGCTTTTCGATATTGAGCTTAAGTGTCAAAAACTTA
Source organism: Rehmannia glutinosa (assembly GCA_016081115.2). Taxonomy (NCBI): domain Eukaryota; kingdom Viridiplantae; phylum Streptophyta; class Magnoliopsida; order Lamiales; family Orobanchaceae; genus Rehmannia; species Rehmannia glutinosa. Next base: position 26,331,172 of record CM071926.1, on the reverse strand, counting down.
AAAGCTCCCCCTGTCAAAGAGACATCATTAGAACCATATATAAGTCCATACTACAACTAATGGACCATTATTCATACAAAACCATAATGCACCAAGTGGACTAAATATGATCCACAACTTATGGCTTTATGAAGCCATAGCTTATAGCTTCTTTTCATTAAGCTTATCTTAGCTTCTTTAAGCTAAAGAGCTTATAACATGTTTCTCCCCCTTTGGAATCATCAAAAAGAATGTTAGCACGATAAATACATCATATATTCATATCAAAGTGCGCAACAAAACCGATGTATCGAGCTATTTTGAACATTGAAGCTTTTAAACCGAATAGGAGGGAAGAGTCGAATTATACGACTTGTAGAAGCTTATGAAGTATCATTTGATAAGCAAAACATGATCTCTATAAATATATAAGACTTTTGAAATCAAAAGAATCATGTAGATGATGAATTTTTCATTGAAACATTTTATCGAACACTTGGCGGGCGTCAAAATTAGAAAATGATATACATAGCCCTTGTAAATGTAATCAAGCCAAGTTTTTCATCACCAAATGCAATTTAACAAATATCATTCATCAACAATCAATAAGCTCATCACAAAAATATATGAATTGCATCAAGAAGAATACATATAAGCCACAAACTCAAGGGTTCAACCCAATTGAGCTAAAGAGAGTGAAATTCTTACCATTCGATCGGTAAAGATGAGCAATGATGATGATAATCAAGCCTAAATAGGTCCAAGATATGAATTGTATGCAACAAAACAAATTTGAAGTAAAATTTGTGTGCAAATTTCGAAGGGGACGAAAAATGGATAAAATAAGCCAAAATGACTAAGTCGGAAACAGAACCATTTTTAACTAAAAAATCGTTCAGGGCGACCGGTCCAGGGCATGGGCGCGGTCGAGTCGGGTGGGCGGTCGGTCGGCCCCGCTGGCCCATTGTTTTGGTTCTGTTTGAAAAATCCGAAGTTTGATCCAAAAATCCGATTTTTCGCCCCTAAGTTTTAAAAACGTGCAAAATGCAAACGTAGATCTCATTCAATATACATTATGTCATAATCAAGCTCGAAATGAGGTAAAATACTCGGCGGTAAATGAACAAATGTCCGTGAGTTAACTTTGAGACGGGATTTAAACACATCTCAAGTTTTTGATAAAAACGCAATCCCTTAGAAAGTTTTTTTTTTCGAATCTCAATATGTTTAGTTCGATTATGACGAACTATATTCTGAATAATTTTCACCGGACTTATTATCCCGAAAAATAAGAACGTTTTAAAGCTATGGATGAACAAGTTATACGAAGAAGTGCCTTTCAAATATTTGAAAATTTCTTTTAACGGCACTTTAATGAGATTCGTTGGGATAGTTTTTGAAGTCGAGCATATAGACATAAGGCATATAAAATATTGAGTCTATGGGAATATTAAAGGAAAACGTACCTCGAACTTGTTTGTAGGTCGATATGCCTTTCTCAACCTTTGTCAATCTCTACATTGGTAGCCATAGAGGTTGAGATAGTTCTTTTTTCTTCAATGCCTAACTCCTTTAAGAGTTCTTTTGAAATATAACCATCTTTTTGGCATTGAATAATTTGAAGTCCAAACAATAAATTGAGCTCCCCCATCATGCTCATCTCAAGCTCACCTAGTATCAACTTAGAAGAACATATCTTGCACAAATATTCATTAGTAGCACCAAAGATAATATCATCAACATAAATTTGCACAAGTAAACAATCTTGCCCTTTTTAAAAAACAAAGAGAGTTGTATCAACTTTACCTCTTATAAAACCATTTTGCAAAAGAAAAGAGCTAAGTCTATCATACCATGCACGGGGTGCTTGTTTTAAACCATACAAGACCTTTTTAAGTTTACAAACATCATTAGGCCTAGAAAAATTTTCAAACCCTGGAGGTTGTTTTACATAGACTTCTTCTTGAATAATACCATTTAAGAAAGCGGATTTAACATCCATTTGGTAAAGTTTGAAAATTTTAAAACAAGAATAGGCAAGCAAAATACGAATAGCTTCTAAACGTGCTACGGGTGCAAAAGTTTCATCATAGTCAATACCTTCTTCTTGACAATACCTTCGAGCTACTAACCTCGCCTTAGTTCGACCAATGTTGCCTTGGTCATCGAGTTTGTTCCGGAATACCCTTTTTGTCTTCTTCATCTATCATCATAGGGCATCTATTTGATCTAAGGTGTTCATAATAGAACATTTTCATCCAAATATATTGAGGTAACTAATATTCAGAGTACTTCATTTCTTATCTACACAACTTAACAAACTCATTTCCGGCATCGCTTATATAAGCAAGAAAAAATAGCCCAAGTGTAAAAACATGCCTCAATCATCAATCACAAAAATATCTTGCATAAGAGCATAGTAGAAATAGACACTATATATGTAGACCATGAAGCAAGAAACACATACTATGCATTTAGAAAATCATCAAGAGTCTAATAAATCATGCAAGTTCAAATAAGCTTAAGAAAGCTACAAAGGTCTCTTTTGAAATTTGAAAATCCGATAGCATATAGTAGAGACCTCATTTATTTGAACAAGAGTCGACAAAGCAAATATGTGCAATCAATATCGAATAATGTCTTTCAAAGAGTCTAAAAATCCTCTTAATGCCACTTGTATGAAATACTATGAAAAACAAGCACATAGGCACATGACAATACATATATCGAGTCTATAAGAGTAAGAATAACACAAGTAAACGTACCTCGATAATTAATGCCTTTCTTGACAAATAATGACGTAAATGGCTATTTGTGAAAATTTGTAAATACTACACAATTCTTAAAACCAATCTAGTACAAATCATAATGATAAAAGTGTAGGCTAAGAGATATCACAAGAAAGCTCATACCATAAAAATCCATAAGAGATGATAACCCACTTTAGTCTACAAAAATGCACAAGAGTTTTAAAAACATCATATAAGGTCTTCTTTTTCAAAAAACATTTAAAAGCACAAATATATATTGAAGACCTTAATTAAAAAATAAATACTTAAAAACTCATCTTGCAATTAAGACACGAATAGAAGCATGCATAATAACAAAATAAAATGCATTTTTAACTAGGGAGATACGGGTTACCAATTACGCCATTTCCATGGGTTGTGCCGTTCCCATTGTTGATGGTATCTTCCCTTTTGAAAATCTTCTTGTTGATGATAGTTTCTCCAATTGCTCTATTTCCAAGCATTGTGGCCTTCCCATTTTCGAAAGTGTATTTCTTTTGGAAAATCATCTTGTTGATGATGTTTTTGCCATTTCCAAGGATTGTGTTCTTCCCATTTTTGATTATATCCTCTTCTTGGAAATTGGCTTTGTTGAAAATGTTTTCTCCTTTGATCAAATGAATTGGTCATTTGATGTCTTCTTGGCGGTATGAATTTTCTCCGATTATTATTTCGCCGGGTACCTATCAAGAAATTATTTTGTGGTACCCTCAAGTGTTTGGGTCCTTTGGGATTAGTCTTGAGACTTTTAGGTCTCCAACAATAATTAGAGCTATTTCTAGCTCGACAAGTTTTTACCGTATGACCCTTTTTACCGCAATAAAAGCAAGTAATAATTCTAGGAGCATAATGACCAATATGCATAGGGACTTGATTCTTTTTCATATGATCAACAACATAGGGCTTAGGATCAAGTCTTTTATCACAATTATGAACATCAACAATATTGGTCTTTTTATTGGTACTCAAGTTGTATTTTAATAAATAATTTTTCATGCAATTCAAATCTTCAACAAGAGTACTATTTTCTTTCTCAAGGTTTCTCACCTTATCAAGTGTGGTGGTGTGAGCACATGATAGTGATTCATAGGAAGTAAATAAACTATCCTTATCATTCTTCAAAACAATGAATTCCTTTTTCAAATTTTTATATTTAACAAGTAAGCCTTGGAATTCATTTTGTAGTTCATCAAAATCATTTTGCAAATCACTATAATCATTTTGAATGACAATATCATAGGAAGTAGAGGGTTTAAGACATACCTCATTTTCTTCTTCGATGCCCATAAAACAATATTCAACTTCTTCATAGTTGGAAGTTGTAAGAGGCTTGTTCCTTAGATTTGGACTTGTATCCCTTTGAGAAGTAGATGCTTTTGTTTGACTCCTTTCATTTGCAAATACTCCATAGATGGCTTCTAATTTTTGCCATACTTCATGTGCCGATCGAATTCCTACAATATGTTCATATTCCAAATTAGTAAATGAACAATACAAAATATTGAGAGCTTTACCGTTTAAGGAGATGATTTTCTTCTCTTCATCATTGAGCTCTTTGAAGCCTTTGGAGGTGTGTGGTGTATCTTTCATCGGAATGGATTCTCCATTTATGACGGTGTTCCAAATGTCGAACCCGCAACCTTGTAAATAGCATTCCATTCTTTCTTTCCAAAAAATAAAATTTTTGGAATCAAATAGTGGTGGCTTGGTGGTGGAGGTGCCGGTAGGATGAGCTTCGTTCGTAGCCGACGATCGTTTCTCTTCACTCGCGATGTGAAACGAGCTTGTCAAAGAGTTTGTCTCTGATACCACTTGTAAGTCCAAGCGGCTACGATAATCTAGAGGGGCGGGGGGTGAATAGATTATCTTCATCTTTTTGATTTTACCCTCTTTTTCAAACCGAATGCTCAAAGACAATAATAAAGGTGCGGAATGTAAACAACACACGTCGATTTAAAGAGGTTCAACCCACCTAGGGCCGAATCCTCTACCACCCTAGTATATCCGGGATGGATTTCAAAAAGAAAAAGAATTTTATTAATTACCAAAATTAATACAAACTCAACTTACAACACACCTCGAAGAGCACCACACTCTTCTTCAACACACCTTTGAGATTACCACAATCTCACTTGAAGATTACCACAATCTCCAACGGCACCTTGTGAAGATTACCACAATCTTCAACCTTGAAGAATACCAAATTCTTCAACACCTCAACAAGAAGATTACCACAATCTTCTCACACCTAACACCTAGATCACCCAAGTGTGTTCTTACCACAAGAACACTCACAAGGATATCTTGTGTTGAATGATTACCCAAATTCAAGATTACAACTCGATAATTGATAATACAATAGAGTGCAAGTGTAATCAAGAAAATCCTAGACCTCAAGAATGTGAAAGTGAATAGCTAGGCAAATTACAACAAGAAATAAGACAATGTAAGAACAAGTGTATTCTTGAGTGTATCTTGTTGTGTTGTAGTTTTCTCTCTTATTGTGTTGCTTCAATTCTTCCTCTATTTATAGAAGATGTCTTGTACATGATAGGCTCCTCTTGGGGACATGAATTCTGTAAAAAAATGCAAGACAATTGAAGAAAAGAGCTGTTAGAAATCCATCCCACAAATTAAGGGAAAGTTGTCTGTTTGTCAAACGGCCGATTTTTTTTGTCAAATAGAGGGCGACCAGTCACGCACAAATAAGATTAGAAAAAGAACGCAACAAAAATTACGGGGTGACCGGTCAAGGGGGTCGGCCGGTCGCTCCCTCCACGGTGACCGGTCACCCCGACCAATTTTAGGAGTCAAGTTTTGCATTCGCGAAACTTGTTCCAGTGCACGGCCTCTTTGGTCGACCAGGTCGACCTCCTAAATGACATGTTGTCCGATTTTTGTCAAAAATAAACCTCAATAAGTACTCCAAAAATTCGTAAAAATATTTTAAACCGATCGGGAGTATTTAGGACAACATTAGAAATATAGTTTTGATGAAATAACACATTAACACAAAATCATCAAAAGTGTTGTCCAATATAAACTCCAATAAATACTCGAAAAATAGTAAAAACATTTTAGACCAATCGGGAGTATTAGGACAACATTTAGAAACATAGTTTCAATGTAAAAACCCATTGACACAAAATCATTAAATGTGTTATCCAATTTTGTCGAAAATAAACTTGAGGAAATACTCCGAAAATTATTAAAACCATTTTAAATCATTTAGGAGTATTTGGACAACCTTAAAAAGTATTGTTTTGGTATAAAAACAAAATCATCAAAATCATGATAAAACCATTTATCAAACAGAATATGTACTGCAAAGCCGGATGTTTTTCCTAAAGAAATTGGAGAAGATTTACCAGCTATTGCAGGAAGGGATTTCTCAAAAAGAATTCTTATTCTTAACAGAGGAATTAAACAAGCAGAAATTATGATCGGAGGCGCAAGCGGTACCCCATGGTACAAAGTGAAGACGCCACCAATCTATTTCCATGATACAGGTGCAGATATTTTGCTTGGAAACAATTTTCTACAAACATTCAAGCGATTCACACAGGAGAATGAGACAAGAAGACTTATTTTCACAACATTATGTGCCCATAAGATCATTGTCCAGATACTGCGGGAAGCATTTTACAGAAAAATGCCTATTAGTTTTCGCAGCAAGCGTGGTGATGAAGCCAAACTCTGAAATCCAAAAATAGCGGATCGAAGGAAATTTGGTGATACATTATTATCCTATAGACAATTCAGATCGAATTACAAGGATAAGAAAATATGGGATCACAACCTGTATTGATTCAAAATACAAGGAGAAGAACGAGTACCTCCAGAGGCAATTGCAAAATTGATGATGAGCCTAATGGAGAATCCGCAAAGTGATGTTACAATAGAAGAACAAATATCACTTGAGGATATCAAGAAGAAGATCCAAAGGAATTATAATGAAGATCCTTTGGCATAGTGGGACAAGAATGAGCTTAAAGCATCCTTAAAGGTTAAACCTGGAAAGGAGTACGAGTTCGTAAGATTCAAACCAATCCTTATGAACCAGGAGGATCATGAGGATATGCAGAAGATACTTAAGGAACATCTTGACCTTAAGTTAATTTCACCAGGAGTTTCTCCATATAGCAGCCCAGGATTCTTAGTCAGAAACCATGGAGAAATCAAAAGAGGAAAGCCAATACTTATTATTAATTACAAAAGGGATTAATAACATTTTGGAATTCGATGGATACTACATCCCGAGCAGAGAACATCTGGTTAACTGTATCAAAGGTGCCAAGATCTTCTCAAAGTTCAATTGCAAGTCTGGATTCTACCAGATTAAGATGGAGGAAGAAAGTAAGAAGTTTACTGCTTTCTCTACACCAAAGGAACACTATATTTGGAACGTGATGCCTATGGGATTGGCTAATGCAGCCCAGATATATCAAAGGAAGATGGATAATCTCTTCAAAGATTATTTCAGTTTCATGTTTGTATATATCGACGATATTCTGATCGCATCAAAGAACATGAAGGAGCATCTCAAACATTTGGAAATATTTTCGGATGTTTGTCACAAAAAGGATTAGTGCTTTCGAGAAAAGAAGGCGTAATCGCAACAAGACAGATTGAATTCCTCGGAATTGAAATCGATGAATCTGGAATTATTCTCGTAATCATATTGTAGAAACGATACAGGATTTCCACACATGAAAGACAAGAAACAACTTGAGAATTTTCTTGGAGTTGTTAATTTTTCTTTGGGATGTTCATTAACAATCGGCATATTACGGGAAGGTGTTTAGCCCATTGCTTAAAAAAGATGCAAAGATATTCAAATGGGAAGATGAACATCAAGAAGGAATTAAGCAACTTAAAGAAGTTTGTAAAAAGCTTCCAAAGCTTGCGATTCCCCAAGACGAGGACGAATCGGTTCTTTACACGGATGCGGTGATGATTGGTGGACAACAGTTCTTACTAAGGTCACACCAAATGAAGAAGTGCCATGCAGATATTGCGGTTTATTCACAACCGGTGAAGCAACGGATGGCATATCAACGAGAAAGAATTCTTTGCGATCGAAAGGCTTTTAAAATATGGCCTCTATTTTTTGGCTAAAAAGTTTACGTTAAAAATTGATAATTCAAGTGTCATGGCTTTTCTGAAAAATAAAATTGAATCAAAACCAGAAAAGGCTAGATTACTTAGATGGCAAGCTGAATGTCAATATTATGATTATGATATTGTCATTATAAAATCTCATGAAAATATTCTTGATTTTTGACACGAGATGGAAGGACGCGCGTTTCTTTGAGGTCCTTAAACGAGTAAGACATCTCAGGGAAAACCTGGAGAGTCTAGAACGCGATTTTGGGACGTTATGTCTCAACGCAGAAGTTGCAGGACGACTTCAACAGGCTGACCAGAAATCCATTTCTAGTTAAATACGAGCATGCCAGTTCGCTCAAGGACAATTGTTCTTAGCGCTGCAAGGTCCTCTCCTCCAGGCCGCATCTCCTACAATGCAAAAAGGGGCGAATAGAGAACGGGGCTCTAACCTGGAGGTTATGGATTCAAGTACCATAATCACAAGTGTTGCAGGTGATGCATCCCCTGAGGGTGTACAAACTGTAACGAATGTTGAAGCTCCGGTGTCACAACTGAGTCTTCAAGTCAACCAAAGACCTGGGGTAAAGAGGGAGAGTTGAATCTTAGGCCACGACAGGCAAATCTAAGGTCCAAATCGACGGGATTAAGATTTCTCCAATGCAAGTATATCAAAGACAATGGGAGAAATTGGTTACAAAAAGAGGTATCAACCCAGAAAAAACAATAGTTGATATCTCGGGCAAATATCCCAGAGTTTGGATGAAACCAGGAAGTCATCCAAATGAAGTACATGAATGGTATACTTTTGGAGCTCTAGCTTCAATCTATACTGTATCACCAGGATTCCCAGAAATTTCAAAATTACCGAAATGGATTGGGGAAGCAGTTTACGGGACTTTGGCCAATAATCCACATTTGGCTAGAGGAAATATTTTGGAACTGTATTTTATCAGTGCAGCTCCCGAACCAACAAAGAAAGGCTTTAATGAAGCTTTTCATTTCATCAAGCTAAGAAGACCGGATGGAAATGCTTTAAAATATATCAAGGCATCGTCACCGGAAGAAGTACCAGTATTAGTAGGAGCAATTTCTGAAGATGAAACTTCTACACGACGAGCATATGGTCTTTGAGTTTGTCTAACAGAAATGGACAAAGTCAAATATCCGTTTAAGTTTTTCCAGAATTCAACAAATGGATCTTTCCTACTGAATTCAATGACTGGATCAACAACAGGATTCACAGAGGAGCTTTTCGAGATGAAGAGAAAAATTCTCTGGGAGAACAAGATTCCGACAAGCAAAGAAACTTACCGGAAATTCTATAACATGGCGAATGTGGGTCGTTGGATCGATCGGATCTGTCAAGCATGCCCCGAACAGAAGGAACTCGAGTTTGGAAAAGGTTTCCGACCCAAACCCGACCGACAAGACCATGCAGCTGGAAAGGACAAGGGCCCAGCTCACAAGACGCGTTATCCCCGGGGACCACGCAAACTAAATTTTTAAAAGATTCCCCGACAAACACCAAATAGACTGAGTCACGCGGAAGAAAAAGGAAGGTAGATGGCGAGGCAATAATGCAGGATATGACATAAATAGTGACGTCATAAATTTCAACAAGATTTGGAATCATCATTTCAAGTCCGGATTCACATCTATAAGAAGCAAGGTTTGAAGGAAGCTGAGGACATTGGACATTTTTCTTAGTTTTCTTACAATAAAATCTGAGTGAAAAATTTGTAATATTTTGAGTGTTTTAGTTTTAAGTTTTATGTATTTACGAGTGAAAGCCTCATCTATGAGAGGCTAAACTAAAGATTCTCCTCCCAAAAGGAGATTACTAATGTAATAAATATTTCAATAAGTTCTTAATAAAAAGGGGCTTTTTGCTTCAATGTGTCTTCATAATGTTCCATTAATTCATCCCGTTTAAGAATTACTTATACGCCTGGAGTAGGAGTAGGAAACGAACCAAGGTGTCTTTGAGCGATTCTTTGAAGGAGTCGGATAACTTGCGAGATCATCTTCCTAAGGGTGAGGTTGAACAGTGAGGAGGAGTTGTTTGTCAAAAGATCTGGGGGCATAATTTTCCGACTGGTGGTGTTGCGAGCTACTTAACCCGGTGCTGTTTTGGTCAAAGAAGGTATGAATTTTAAGGAATTTATTAGTTTTACGGAAGCATGTTGGGCCTGATATGGTCGTGATGGACTATATCTGTTTTATCAAAACCTTAGTCTGAAATCGAATTTATTTAGAATTATGAAGTATTTACAGAAGTATGTCCTATTGAGTTTATAGGCTGGAAACCTGACACGATCCACTTAAAACCTCTGAATAAAGACTGGATCTAAGTAGGTGTAACAATGCCACGAACAAAATAGGTATCAAAAAATGTAAATTTTCATAATCTATAAAATTGGGATTATTGAAAAATAGCCATAGTATGAAAGGATTGAAATTGCTAATTCTCGAAAGTTATAGGACTATATTTGCTACCTTTGGAAAGAAAAAGGACCAAAATTGTTATTTGGCTATAAGGGCAAGATTGTCCAGGACATAAATTGCCACTTAAACAAATTATTGTCCTCTTTTGCCATCATACAAAAGTTAGAGGGCAGATTTTGCAATTTAGCCGTGGTTCTTTTAGTAATGATAAATATCTTTGTTTCTTTATTGAAGTAGTTTTTTCCAACATGCTTTAAATTATTAAAGAAGATATTTTCACATTTTCAAGAAAAAATACTTTCGGAAAAGTATTTCAAAGATGAGTACACATCTTACTTATGATTTGTGAAGTGGAATTAAAAGTGATTCTGTCTGCTTCTCGAGTTAGTAAAGATTATTTCCTATAGTAGTATGGTGCGTCTACTTTTGTTGTGTAGAAAGTGGACACGATGGTGTTGCCAACGCTGAAAATTGAACCATGCCTTTCAGTTTTTATTTTCAAAATAAAGATTAAGATATCTTATGAGATATATATTCAGATACTATCTTAATTAATTTGAGACAATTATTATTTAAACAAGAAACTACATGTGTATCTTCATTTGCATGTCCTAGCCGATCCAATTTAGCCGAAATTTTACTGCCACAACAACTCCATAAAGTTTTCAATAGAGCAATTGTTTTTCAAGAAAAAAAAAAAAAAGAGCGACTGTCAAGCCTTAATATATTATAAAACATAAGCAATTATCTGTGTTTCATGTTTCAAAAGTAGTTAACAATACTCAAACAAATTTTTTTGACTGATCGTTTACTCTATTCTCAAACAGTTGCTTATGTTGCAACTATTTTTCCGAGTTTTACAATTAAATTCCTTTAACAAAACGAACAACATAATAGGCAAAAACTTGTATAAGAACGTCTTACGTGTTTAAATCCGTAAGACGGATCCTACTTATCCGACCCGCTTCCCGTACTCGCACGATTCAATTATTTTTAGTTTTCTTTTTCAGTTTTTTTTTAGTTTTTCTTTTTCTTTTTTCGATTCTAAACTAGGGTTTATTCTAATTTTTTCCCTTTCCCATTTTCTTCTTCTTCTTCTTCTTCTTCTTCTTCGTTCTTCTTCTCATTTCTTCTCCGTCGCCGACATTTCTTGCTTTGTTTTTTTGGTTTTTCCTCGTTTTGTTGCTTCCGAAGTGTATTTCCCGCCCTTGGTTTTTGCTCATGGCCGAAGTGTATTCCCACCATTGAAGTTTGCAGGCTTGTAAATTAGTTTGATAGCTTTTGAAAAAAAATTGCACTAATTTTTGTAAATATATTTTGGTGATCTTTTATAGTTTATTGAAGTGGACTGTTTTGCAGATTTGTTCGTTGAACTTTTTATTAAACTGCATATTTTTTAGATTTGTTGTTAGATGGTGACTGAAATTGTGAAAATTGTTGTTAGAAATACTTAAAATATAGTCGTTGTTGTTATAGTACAAATCTGCAAAAATTGATGCTTGAAAGTATCAGAAATTGCCTTAAAAGTATCGAAAATTGCTTTAAGAGTACCAGTTTTACGTCACTATATTTCAACATTGAACATATGTTATCACTCTGCATGTTAGATCTTTGATGCTTAAAGTATCAGAAATTATTTTAAAAGTATCAGAAATTGCCTTAAAAGTATCAGGTTTATGTCACTGAATTTCAACATTGAACATATATTATATCACTATGCATGTTAGATCTTTGATGCTTAAAGTATCATAAATTGCCTTGGAAGTATCAGAAATTGCATTAAAATTATCACTTTTATATTACTGTATTTCAACATTGAACATATGGTGTTTTTCTAATGCACCATATAGAAAACTTTGTTGGAAATGTTTACTCATCTGCAGATTTGTCGAATGCACGAATATTCTTTTAAACAGAGAATGCGTAGTTTATAATTATCGCATGCATTTTGATATTTTTTTTTTTTGAAGCCCATGGAAAGACACAAGCTAAGAGCTGTTGCACGAGAATCATTCTACCGGATTTGAATGAATTGAAAGTGAAAACGGAGCAAGAAGTGCTTAAATTCAAGGAACCCACCAAGGAATCCATCAAGAAGCCCTTCAAAAAACCCACGAAGTAACATAAAAAATGAAGTAGGAGAAACCATATTTGTTGATACTATATGTTTTTGTAAGTCCAAGTAGCTAAGATAATCTAGACGGGGGGTGAATAGATTATGCCCATTTCCGCGATTATGCCCTCTTTTTCGGATAAATAAGCCAAGACAAGAATGGAAGTGCGGGAAGTAAACAACACACGTCGATTTATAGAGGTTCAACCCACCCAGGGCCTAATCCTCTACCACCCCAGTATCTCCGAGATGGATCTCAAAAAGAAAAAAAGATTTTATTAATTACCACAATTAATACATCACCTTACAACACCTCTTTGGAGATTACCACAATCTCCCTTGAAGATTACCACAATCTTCAACGGCACCTTGTGAAGATTACCACAATCTTCCATCTTGAAGAATACTAAATTTTTCAACACCTCAAAGAGCACCAAACTCTTCAATAAGAAGATTACCACAATCTTCTTGCACCTAATACCTAGATCACCCAAGTGTGTTCTTACCACAAAAACACTCACAAGGATATCTTGTGTTGAATGATGAACCCAAAAATTCAAGATTACAACTCTATAATGAATAATACAATTTTGTGTGCAAGTGTAATCAAGAATCAAGTCTAGACCTCAAGATGTGAAAGTGTAAGACCTTAGGCTATTACAACAAGAATATTGAAAATGAAAGAACAAGAATTTGCTTGAGTGTATCTTGTTGTGTGGTATCTCAATTGGTTGTCCTGTTGCTCCAAAACTTCCTCTATTTATAGGAGATTATTGATAATGAATAAGCTCCTCTTGGGGATTGAAAATCTACAGAAAAATACAATTAGAATCAAGAATATAGCTGTTAGAAATCAATCCCACAAATTAAGGAAGAAGTCATTGTCAATGACTAGAATTTTGCTGTCAAAATGATAGGGCGACCGGTCACGTAGAAATAAACGTTGAAAGATAAAACCACAATTTAACACAGGGCGACCGGTCGACTAGGGGTCCGACCGGTCTACCCTGTGTTGGACTGGTTGGACAAGTAGAGAAATCAATACAGGGAGTTGGCAATCATCCCAGGCACTGGTCAACCACACAGATCGACCTCCAGGTCGACCGGTCGACCTCGTGCAAAAATATTCCGTCCGATTTTCTGTTCCAAAACTCATCTTCAGGTACGGGTTGCCCTATAGGGCGAACGGTCCAACCCGAGATAGCTAGTGTTGTCCAATTTTTATCAAAAATGAACTTCAAGAAATATTCGAAAAATTAGTAAAAATAATTTAAATCGATCGGGAGTACTTAGACAATATTTTAAAACATTGTTTTGGTGTAAAAACACTTTAGAACAAAATCATCATAATCATGATAAAAACATTTATCAAACAATCTCCCCCTTTTTGATGATTACAAACCAAAATAATTTTAAGAAATTTTAAGAGGTCGATTTTGAAAGCAAAAACGAATTTTCCGGTTAAAGATAACTAACCGTTTGAAGCAACAAATTTTCAAACAAAATAGCCACAAGGAAGGGAGTGAAGATTTTCAAAATATTTTTGGAAAAGCTCCCCCTATCAACATGCACATCAAGATAAGTAAAATAAGCAACCTACAAAAGCTAAAAGCTCAGGTTTTACAAATTGAGCTTAAGTATCAAGAGCTTATAAGCTCCCTCTGTCAACAAAACATCATAAGACATGTAAATGAGTCCACAATACAACAAATGGACTAAGTATGATCCACAACTTTTGGCTTTTAATAGCCACAACCTATAGCTTCTTTCGTGAGCTTATTTTAGCTTCTTTGAGCTAAAGAGCTTATATCCTATTTATCCTCCTTTGGAATCATCAAAAAGAATGTTAGCACGATAAAAACATCATATATCCATATCAAAGGGCGCAATTTAACCGATTTATCGAGCTATTGATCATTAAGCTTAAAATTCCAAAAGCTAAGGGAAGAGATGATCTCATGACTTGTAAAAGCTCGTAAAAGCTTATTTAATTTGCAAAACATGATCTCTTTAAATCTATAAGACTTTTGAAATCGAGAGAATCATGTGGGTGATGAATATTTCTTTGAAACATTTTATTGAACACTTGGCGGGCGTCAAATAATAAAGAAGACGTATATAACCCTTGTAAAAATAACCAAGCCAAATTTTTTATCACCAAATGCAATTATACAAATATCATCCAACAACAATCATAATCCTCATCACATATATACAAGAATTCCATCAATTTATCAAGTAGAAGCACTTTCTCCAAGGTTCAACCCAATTGAGATTAATCTAATCCAATTAAGCAATATAAGAAAGGCATTACAAATGCCACCAAGCAAAAATTAAAGAAGCACTTTTACCATCAAGTACTTCATCAATAACCAACCTAAACATCAAACAATGACATCATGCACAAATAAGAGTATTTTTACCATCAAATACCCCAACAATGCCATAGTCAACATGAACCATAAGCAAGCACATGTTACTAGCACTCTTGCCAGTCCTGTCCCTTAAAACAAACAACCAAATATCATTAGCAAAATAAGAGTAGTCAAAATAGTTCATTACAACTTTTAAAGAAAAGACATGAAGATAAAGCATGATAGAACAATAAAGGTGTCACTCTTCATCGGAAGAGAAGCAAGCGTTAGAGAGGAGGTCTTTGATGAACTTTTTCAACTTTCCAACCGACTTTTTGAGCTTGGAGTTTTCTTGCATTAACTCCTCGTGACTAGTTCTAAGAGCCTCATAGTTGAGAATTTGCTCGTCAAGTTGGGCTTGATAGTACTCTCGAGAAGCTTGGGCACCGGTATTACCCTCCAGATTGCCTTGACCTTCACCCGAAGCCAATCTTTCAGCTTCCTCATCATTAAAGATATCATTTGGATTTTGGGATGAAGAACCTTGGTGTCTCCCTCTTGCCGTCTTTGTAGGGCGAATATGCATAGTATTACGCATTCGGACAATTTGCAGAATATTATTGATATCATAATCATCTTGAATAATCTCCGAATTAAATTCTGATGATGGTAAACCCGAATGCAAGAGAAGTTTGCAAATCCAATTCCCCATAGCAAACTTCTTGGCCCCCTGCGTGATAGACCAATGACACATTGAACTAAAATTGCACCAAAATTCAAGAAGAAATCCATATTGCTCAGCAATTTCACAGATTTTCCACAAATGCAATAAGCTACAATTGTAGAAATAATGCGATGCTCAAGAGTCATAGACAACAACGTATAATTCGGCCACACACCTAAATAAGTCTTAACTTCTTCCAACGAGACACAAACATTTCATCATTCCAATGGGTGCAACCAAAGTAGTCCCATCCTCCTTCCCAAACGTGCAACAACCGACATATATCATTGGGAGTCCACCTAAAGTGACAACCTTTAACAAACGAATTCATAGCCACAGACTTTCTTTGATCGTCATATTCAATCCATAAATTTGCATAGAAATGTAATATCACACTATCATCATACAAAACAAACAGATGTTCCCATAAATACATCCATCCTTGATGCTCGAAAAATTCCTTAATAGTCGGATATTCTCCTGAAAAAGTGCCAAACCGACATGTCTTAGACTCTTAGTTCGGCCAATCGATTTAGTGCTCAAGTCCAAATGATCATAATAATACTCCGCATATTCATTGACAAAATTAAACACATTTGCGGGACGGGGAGCTTGAGGAATAAGAGATTTATTACTCTTGGCCCAACGTGCATTTTTGAGTGAGATACCGCGGAGCTCGATAATTTGGGCCCGGGTAAGTTGGGGATTTTGATTCTCATCGTGTTCTTGAGCTACATTCCTTTGGGTAGCTCTAATTTCTCGTTGTTCGGCCTCTTCTTGGCGATTACTCGAAGTTCCCTCTTCGGCACTTCTACGCTTGGACTTTGGATTACGACCGGTAGAATCTCTTGGAGGTGCCATAGATATAAGATTCTTGCAAAATAGAGGAGATTATCACCAACAATTGAGAGATTTGATGAAGAATTGAAGATTTTAGAGAGAAGGAGGGGGGCAAAAAACCGCACAGGGGTTTGAAGGGGTGAAATTGGGTCTGTTTCTCAAAAATGAAGACATACGGGTTTTTGAAAAAAACACTTAACAGGGCGACCGGTCGGGGTGTTGTTCGACCGGTCGACATGCAGGGCGATCGGTCGACCCCCTTGACCGTCCCCTGAATGCAATTTCTCAGAGTTTTCAAAATGTGATTTTACACCCCAAAAGTTTTAAAACGTGCAAAACTGTAACCATAGACTATATCCAATATGTACGAGCCAATATAATAGACTCGGTTTAAAAACACGATTTTGCGAATAGTGCCTTTAAAAAATCGAAAAATCCTTTTAATGGCACATGATGAAGGTGCTTTGAAATAGCTTGAAAAATAAGCACATAATAATACGTCATGAAGAAAATCGAGTTTGAAGAAAAAGTAATACAAGTGAACGTACCTCGATAATTTATGCATCTCTTTGATGAAGATGAAGATATATATATCCTACACAATTTTCAAATAATTCTTGCACAAAATATAATGGAAAAAATGTATGCTAAGAGATGTCATAAAGTAAGCTTATGCTATATAAATCCATAAGAGATAATAAAAACACTTTAGTCTAAGTAGATGCACAAGAGTTTTTACAAACATCATGTAAGGTTTCCTTTTTAAAAGATTTTTTAAAAACACAAATATATATTGAAGATCTTAATTTAAAAAAAAATATTTGAAAACTCATTTTGACAATTTAGACACAAATAAAGACTTGCATAATAACAAAATAAAATGCATATTTAAATAGGGAGATACGGTTTACCAATTACGCCATTTCCATGGGTTGTGTTTTTCCATTGTTGATGATATCTTCCTATTTGAAAATTATATTGTTGATGATAGATTCTCCAATTGCTCCATGTCCAAGGATTGTGTCATTCCCTTTGTTGGTAGTATCTTCCTCTTGAGAAGTCACTTTGTTGATGATGGCTTCTCCAATTACTCCATTTTCAAGGATTGTGTCATTCCCATTGTTGATAATATATTCCTCTTGAAAATTCATTGTGATGTCGTCTTCTCCTTTGATCAAATGAAGCGGTCATTTGATGTCTTCTTGGCGGTATGAATTTTCTTTGAGTTTTATTCCGCCGGGTATCTAATATGACATTGTTTTGTGGTACCCGCAAGTGTTTGAGTCCTTTGGGGTTAGCATTGAGACTTTTAGGTCTCCAATAATAATTAGAGTTATTTCTAGCTCGACAAGTATTTACCGTATGACCCTTTTTACCATAATAAAAGCAAATAATAATTTTAGGAGCATAATGACCAACATGCTTAAAGGCTTGATTCTTTTTCATATGATTGACGATATGAGGCTTATGATCAAGTCCTAGTTTCAAATTATCACAACTATGAACATCAACAATTTTGGTCATTTTATCGATACTCAAGTTGAATTTTAATAAATCCTTTTTCATGCAATTAATATCCTCAACAAGAGTACTATTTTCCTTTTCAAGGATTCTAACCTTATCAAGTGTGGTGGTGTGAGCACATGAAAGTGATTCACAAGAGGTAAATAATCTATCCTTATCATTTTTCAAAACATTGAATTCCTTTTTCAAATTTTTGTATTTAACAAGAAATCTTTGGAATTCATTTTAAAGCTCATCAAAATCATTTTGCAAATCTCTATAATCATTTTGTAATTCATTATCACAAGAAGTAGAAGGTTTAGAACTTACCTCGTTTTCTTCTTCGATGCCCATAAGACATTGTTCGACTTCTTCATCATCGAAAGTTGTAAGAAGCTCATCCCATGTTAGATTTGATGTTGTATCCAATTGAGAAGTAGATGCTTTTTTTAGCTCCTTTCATTTCATATACTACTTCTAGTTTTCTCCATACCTCATATGCCGATTGAATTCCTACAATATGATTATATTCCGAAATGGTAAGTGAACAATAAATAATATTAAGAGCTTTATCGTTTATGGAGATGATATTATTCTCTTCATCATTGATCTCCTTAAGGACTTTGGAGGTGTGAGGTGTGTCTTTCATCAGGATGGAATCTTCATTCATGACCGTGTTCCAAATATCGAACCCGCAACTTTGTAAATAGCATTCCATTCTTTCTTTCCAAAATGTATAATTTTTGGAATCGAATAGTGGTGGCTTGTTGGTGGAGGAGCCGGTAAGGTAGACTTCATTCGTAGACATTGATCGTTCCTCTTTACTCGCGATGTGGAACGAGCTTGCCAAAGAGTTTGGCTCTGATACCACTTGTAAGTCCAAGTGGCTACGATAATCTAGAGGGGGGTGAATAGATTATGCCCATTTTCGCGATTATGCCCTCTTTTTCGGATAAATAAGCCAAGACAAGAATGGAAGTGTGGGAAGTAAACAACACGCGTCGATTTATAGAGGTTTAACCCACCTAGGGCCTAATCCTCTACCACCCCAGTATCTCCGGGATGGTTTTCAAAAAGAAAAAATGATTTTATTAATTATCACAATTAATTCAACATCACCTTACAACACCTCTTTGGGGATTACCACAATCTCTCTTGAAGATTACCACAATCTTCAATGGCACCTTGCGAAGATTACCACAATCTTCCTCCTTGAAGAATACCAAATTCTTCAACACCTCAAAGAGCATCAAACTCTTCAATAAGAAGATTACCACAATCTTCTTGCACCTAATAGCTAGATCACCCAAGTGTGTTCTTACCACAAGAACACTCACAAAGATATCTTGTGTTGAATGATGAACCCAAAAATTCAAGATTACAACTCTATAATGAATAATATAATTTTGAGTGCAAGTGTAATCAAGAATCAAGCCTAGACCTCAAGATGTGAAAGTGTAAGACCTTAGGCTATTACAACAAGAATATTGAAAATGAAAGAACAAGAATTTGCTTGAGTGTATCTTGTTGTGTTGTATCTCAATTGGTTGTCCTGTTGCTCCAAAATTTCCTCTATTTATAGGAGATGATTGATCATGAATAGGCTCCTCTTGGGGATTGAAAATCTACAGAAAAATACAATTAGAATCAAGAATATAACTGTTAGAAATCAATCCCACAAATTAAGGAGGAACTGTCTGCTGTCAATGACTAGAATTTTGTTGTCAAAATGTTAGGGCGACCGGTCGCGTAGAAATAAACGTTGAAAGATAAAACCACAATTTAACATAGGGCGACCGGTTGACTAGGGGTCCGACCGGTCGACCACACCGGTCGATGTCCTAGTCGACCGGTCGACCTCATGCAAAAATCTTCCGTCCGATTTTCTGTTCTAAAACTCATCTACAGGTACGAGTTGCCCTATAGGGCGACCAGTCCAACCCGAGACAGAAGTGTTGTCCAATTTTTATCAAAAATGAACTTCAAGAAATACTCCGAAAAATTAGTAAAAATATTTTAAATCGATCGGGAGTATTTGGACAACATTTTAAAACATTGTTTTGGTGTAAAAATACTTTAGAATAAAACCATCAAAATCATGATAAAACATTTATCAAACAGTTTTTATCTCACAGAATGATGTTTTTTGTGAATGTTTTCTGATAATTTTTCGCCATTATGTATGTACTCTTTTGAGAATGTTGATCATTCTTTTGCCATTTTCGGAAATATTCATTTTGCTCCTGAAAAATATTGTATATATAATCTGAAAAGTATCAGTAATTATACGAAAAATATCATTCAACGAATTAGTACTTTAAACTTATCATGCCAGTATTTTAAGTATTTATGGGGAGTCCATATTATATGTCTATACTACTCTAAAATCATGAATATTTGTCAAATTTTGGATGGCTTCAACCTCTTAATTGTAAGGGTAAACAAGTAATTAGTATAAATAGATGAATTAAGATGTGGATCGGAAGGACTCTGTTAAAATGAAACGACCGCTTATAGAGGATTGCCAAGAGACGCAACAGATTTGGAGATAACCAATGGGTTCTCCACAAATGAGATTAAGCAGATGGAAATCGAACTGAGTGATCGTGAATATATTTTCACTATAATCAAGTGTACATCGTAGCTAATAGAATAATGGCGAGTAAGGTCATATTTATCAGAGATTGACTATGAAACCCTTAGGCTATAGTAAATATCGTATTCCAATTTTAGTGAAGCGACCAAAAATCAAGAAATTATTATCTAACCTAATCCTAAATTAACAAATAAAAAAATATCTAAATTTGTAAAAACCAGAACTCCACAAGTCTTTTCAACAAATACGAAAGCAACCCTAGGCACATAATCTCAACATGCTTATTCAATATTAAATCCAATTAATGTTTACCAAAACCAATTTAAGTATTTTTTGGGTCCAATTCCTAATTCAGTTTATTTCCTCTCCCGAAGCAAATAAACAATAGATTAATACCAATTGCCAGCATCCCCACTCAACAATTAATATTAACTCCTAAAAGATCTTTGAATTGAACTACTCCCCATAAATAGTTATAAGCCTCCCGACTCTATACCCATTTATGTCTAAATTCGATTTTTGTTTGTTAGAACTCATCCCCGAATTATGAACTAACAAAAATGACATGCAAATTATTGATCAGATAATCTACAATAAATAAGCATTCGAATTCATATGATAAAACACATAAACCAATAAAGAAAACAATCAATATAAATTTAACATGAATCCACAGTTTTGATTATGCCCGATCAGAATGATTAGCCCAACATAATTGATAATAAATTCATAGACAAACTTGAAATCAAATAGTTTGACATCGTTTAAGTACAAACAAGAGATATAAACTAATAAAGAAAAACCTTTCTTGTCAGGATGAATCCTCTTTTCCAGCTTGAACCCTTGTGCTTCGTAGATGCGAATGGCCTTGTGGTGTTCTTCGTAGATTTGCCCTCCTCTCTCAGAAGACTGTTGATTTATATAACCCTAGTGTATTTTATGTGATATGAGATGTTTGGAATTCGTGCAGGCCTTGGTCTCTATATATAGGTGCTTTGAGAGATCACTTGTAGAGTTCTGACGGGAAAATGTATCAAAAATCAGCCGATAGAGGAATCGCACGGCCGCATGCAATTCACACGAGCGGGTCATGCGATGTGATTCTGCTCATGGGGTCTCATGAAAGTTGTCGCTCTTTCTCTTAGCTTTCCATAGCCACTTGAATCAGCTATGTATCAATGTCGCAGAGAAAGTTATGGCCAAAATACTAAACCCTGCCAGTGCTAAAAACTGTTGGCGTGTTTGGACGTTTTTGAAAGTAATCCCCTTTTGTTCAACCGTCCATGCTTCTTTCCTTCACATCTTTGCTCGTACCTTGGCTCTTTATGTATCCTTTGGAACGTTCTATGCTTTTTTTCAATTAGCTCCATTTTCTACAGAAATATACAAAATAAGCAGTATCACGCCCAACAAAGGAAACCAACTAAAACAAATATATACATGAAAATGTATTAAATATGTATCCAAATAAGCCTCTAAATGCACGTATATTTTACACATATCAAATACCCCCAAACTTAAACCATTGCTCGTCCTCGAGCAGAATAAGAAAAATAATCATATGAGGTAAATAGAACATACAAAAACACTATAAATACTTAATCTCAATCAAATCTATACTCTAGAAAACATGCAATTCATCATCAAAAAGTCATCAATTATTAATTCAGCATAATTAATACTCATCCGGGTATTCTACATCGCGACGCACAAGAAGTAGTGTATTATCTACTCTCAAAGTAAATAGGGCATGTATATGCTCAAATCAATTTAATTACATATAATTTTCATAGGTTTGCAAATCGTCTAATATCTCTACCACTCAAGTGTGCATAATTTAATAATCAAAAATGACTTTTCATTTGGTTGTAATGTAGACTCTTTGGTAAGGGTAGGAAAAATTTGGATTAAATGACTTGACTTGAGCAAATAGAATTTAAGTACATAGACTTCAACTCACCAACCGAATTTCATTATAAAACTCATTCTTTTAAGTTATTTTCTTTTCAACTCGCACTCCACCCTTTTTCACTTTTTTCATTCTTAGGCCTTTTGCCTTCTTTCTTTTGCCTTAAGCTCTCAATTTTTTATTTTATTTTATTTTTCAAAATTTCCAGAATTTTTTTTCTTTTCTTTTTCTTCTTTTTCTCTTGCTCGATTTTTTTTCTTTTTCAGTCAAAATTTTGCTTTCTTTTTCGAGCTTCATCATTCTTTCATCCATTTACTGCTCATCCCTTATTTTTGTCAACACTATCTCTTTTTCAAAATTTCACCACATCTCCCTCAAACTATATGTTAGATAAATATTTTTATCATGATTTTGATGATTTTGTTTAACTGTGTTTTTAAACCAAAACAATGTTTCTAAATGTTGTCCAAATACTCCCGATCGATCTAAAATGTTTTTGCTAATTTTTTGGAGTATTTCTTGAAGCTTATTTTTGACAAAAATTGGACAACACTTCTGTCTCGTGTTCGACCGGTCGCCCTATATGTCTGAAGTTGAGTTTTGAAACAGAAACTTGAAGGTCGGATTTTTTGAAGAGGTCGACCGGTAGACCCCAGGTCGACCAGTGTCCGAAGAATTGAGCACTTCTCTGTATTGCTTCTTAATTGAACCGGACCGGTCCAATAAGGGGTCAACTGGTCCCCCTGTGTAATTTTGTGCGAAAATTTTCAAAATCTTATTTCTATTCGACTGGTCGCCCTATATGTTTATCAGCAAATTCTAGCCGTTAACAACAGATAGTTTTTCCTTAATTTAGGGGATTGATTTCTAACAACTATAATCTTGATTTTAATTGCATTTTTCTGTAGATTTCAATCTCCAAGAGGTGACTATCCTTGATCAAACCTCTCCTATAAATAGAGGAAGCTTTGGAGCAACAAGTACAACAATTATACTACAACACAACAAGAGATACACTCAAGCAAATATTTGTTCCTCAATTTCAACATTCTTGTTGTAATAACCTAAGGTCTTTCACTTTCACATATTGAGGTCTAGGCTTAATTCTTGATTACACTTGCACTTCAAGTTGTATACTTCACTATCGAGTTGTAATCTTGAATTTGTGTTCGTCATTCAAACACAAGATATCCTTGTGAGTGTTCTTGTGATAAGAGCACACTTGGGTGATCTTAGGTGTTGAAGAGTGTGGTACTCTTCATAAGTGAAGAAAATTGTGGTAATCTTCTTGTGGAAGAGTTTGGTGCTCTTCGAGGTTTTGGGAAAGTTCGGTGCTCTTCAAGTTGGAAGATTGTGGTAATCTTTGTTGGTGTCGTTGTAAGAAGAGTGTGGTGCTCTTCAAGGCGATGTTGCAATAGTTTTTGGTAACTATTAATAAAATTCTTTTTCTTTTTGAAATCCATCCCACAGATACTGGGGTGGTAGAGGATTAGGCCCTAGGTGGGTTACACATCTATAAATCAACACGTGTTGTTCACTTCCCGCACTTCCATTCTTATCTTTGCTTATTACATTCAAAAAAGAGAGCATAATCGAGAAAATGGGCACAATCTATTCACCCCTCTCTAGATTATCGTAGTCACTTAGACTTAAAAGTGGTATCAGAGCCAAATTCTTTGGAATGCTCATTCCACATTGCGAGTAAAGAGGAACGATCAATGGCTACGAACGAAGTCTATCTTACCGGCGCCTCCACCAACAAGCCACCACTATTCGACTCCAACAATTATATGTTTTGAAAGAAAGAATGGAATGCTTCTTACAAAGTTGCGGGTTCGATATTTAGAACATGGTTATAAATGAAGAATTCATCCCGATGAAAGACGGAACTCAAACTTCCAAAGTCCTCAGGGAGATCAATGATGAAGACAAGAAAATTCTCTCCTTAAACGGTAAAGCTCTAAATATTCTTCATTGCTCCTCACCTCTATGGAATACAATCATATCCGAGGGATACGATCAACATATACAGTGTGGGAAAAATTAGAATAAGTATATGCAAATGAAAGAAGCAATTCAAAAGCATCTACCTCTCAATTGGATACAACATCAAATCCAACAACATGGGATGAACTTCTTACAACCTCCGATGATGAAGAAGCCGAGCAATGTCTTATGGGCATCAATGAAGACAACGAGGTACACTCTAACTCTTCTACCTCATTTAGTAATGAATTGCATGATCATTATGGTGAATTGCAAAATGATTTTGATGAACTTCAAAATGAATTCCAAAGCTTGCTCTTTAAATACAAAAATTTGAAAAAGGAATTCAATACTTTGAAATATGAAAAAGGTAGTTTACTTGCTTCATATGAATCACTTTCTTGTGCTCATACTACCACACTTGATAAGGTTAGAAACCTTGAAAAAGAAAATAGTACTCTTGTTAAGGATATTGATTGCATGAAAAATGATTTGTTTAAGTTCAACTTGAGTACCGATAAAATGACCAAAATTCTTAATGTTCATCGTTGTGATCATTTGAAACAAGGACTTGGTTATAAGCCTAATGTTATTGATGATAAGAAAAAGAACCAGTCCCTATGCATGTTGGTCATTATGCTTCTAGAATTACTTGCTTCTATTGTGGTAAAAAGGGTCACACAGAAAATACTTGTCGGGCTAGAAATAGCTCTAATTATTATTAGAGACCTAAAAGTCTCAATACTAATCACGAAGGACCCAAGCACTTGAGGGTACCACAAAACAATGTCATTCTAGGTACTTGGCGGAATAACAAACAAAGAAAATTCATACCGTCAAGAAAACATCAAATGCCCGTATCATTTGATCAAAGGAGAAGACATCATCACAATAAATTTCCAAGAAGGAGATATTATCAACAATGGGAAGGACACAAACCTTGGAAATGGAGTAATTGGAGAAACCATCATCAACAAAATGATTTTCCAAGAGAAATACATCATCAACAATGGGAAAGACACAACCCATGAAAATGGCGTAATTGGTAAACTGTATCTCCCTATTTAAATACGCATAGTATCTTGTTATTATGCATGTTTTTATTTTTGCCTTAATTGTCAAAATAATTTTTTTATATATCTCTTAAAACTCTTTTAAAAGAGACATTGTATAGAGTTTTTCTAAACTCATGTATATTTAAGAACTTACATGTTTTATCATCTCTTGTGGATTTAACGAAAGCATTGTATACTTGTGTTATTTCTTAAATTGCCTTAGCCACTCTTGTACATTACCATTTTTACTATACTCGTGTGCAAGACGTGTTGTCAAAGTTTTAAATATCTTGATATACATGTTTGTCAACATATTATCTAATTTATGATTTATCAAGATTGACATAAACAATTGATGCATGATCATTATTGCTATTTTAATCTCATAGACAAGATATATTTTGGCTATTTTTCTTGCTAATATAAGCGATGTCGTTAATGAGTTTGTTAAGTTGTGTAGACTTATTGAGAATGAGAAAGGAAGTACTCCAAATATTAGTTACTTCAAGATATTTGGATGTAAATGTTTTATTATGAACACCAAAGATCATTGGATACCCAGTGATGATAGTGATGAAGAAGAAAACATTGAACAAATTTCTCAAATGATGCTCCAAAATGAATATTGGCTTATAGAATTGCAAGAGGAGCTAAATCAATTCGGAAGAAATGATATTTGGGAATTGGTACCATGTCCTCCATCACAAACGATTATAGGTACAAAATAGGTATTCTGGAACAAACTCGATGACCAAGGCAACATCATTTGAAAAAAAGGCAAGGTTAGTAGCTCAAGATTATTGTCAAGAAGAAATGTATCGATTATGATGAAACTTTTGCACCAGTTGCATGTTTAAAAGATATTCGCATTTTTATTGCCTATTTTTGTTTTAAAAATTTCAAGCTTTGCCAAATGGATGTTAAATCCGCATTTTTAAAAGGCTCTATTCAAGAAGAAGTCTATGTAAAACAACCTCCGGGGTTTGAAAATTTTTCTAGGCCAAATGATGTTTATAAACTTAAAAAGGCCTTATATGGTTTAAAACAAGCACCCCGTGCATAGTATGTTATAGACTTGGCTCTTTTCTTTTACAAAATGGATTTACAAGAGGTAAGTTGATACTACTCTCTTTGTTTTTGAAAAAGGGCAAGATTGCTTAATAGTGTAAATTTATGTTGATGATATTATATTTGGTGCTACTAATGAATCATTGTGCAAGAAATTTTCTAAGTAATGCAAGGTGAATTCGAGATCAGTATGATGGGAGAGCTAAACCTCTTCCTTGGACTTCAAATTAAGCAATGTCAAGAAGGGATTTATATTTCACAATCAAAGTATACAAAAGAACTTTTGAAAAAGTTCGATATTGAAGAAGGAAGAATTGTCACTACTCTAATGACAGCCAATATCAAGTTGTACAAAGATGAGAAAGATATATTTGTTGACAAACAAAATCGAGGTATGTTCATCAACTTTCATTACTCTCATAGACTCGATATTCTTCATGTCGTATGCCTATGTGCTCGATTTCAAAATAATCCCAAAGAATCTCATTAAAGTGCCGTTAAAAGAAAATTTTAATATTTGAAAGACACTTATTCTTACGGCTTATTTTATCCAAAATTTTAAAACGTTCATATTTTCGGGATAACAAGTCTGATATAAAATATTGCTCAAAACCCGGTTCATCATAACCGTACTAAACATATTGAGGTTTGTCATCATTTTCTAAGGGATTGTGCTTCTTAACGAAAAATTGAGATGTGCTTAATTCCGTCTCAAGTTTAACTCGCGGATATTTTTAAAACCATTAACCGACGAGTATTTTACCTCATTTCGAGCTTGCTTAGGCATAATGCATATTGAATGAGGTCTATGTTTGCATTTTATGCATTTTTAAAACTTAGGGGTGAAAAATCGGATTTTTGGATCAAAATTCGGACAGAATAAGAAAAACTGCTTCAGTGACCGAATGAAGTGAGGTCGACCGGCCGACCTCCCCTCCAACCGGTCGAGCTAGCTTTTTGTGTGTTAAAATTGCATTATGTCCCAGACTTAGCCATTTTGGCGTTTTCTTCCACTTTTCGACCTCTTTGCAAATTTCATACACAATTCACTCAAAATGATTTATTTCTTGAAAATTCTATAATTTTGAGTTTATAGCACTTGTATTTCATCATTCTTACCCGACTTCTCCGATCAATTGGTAAGTTTAATTCATTTTTACTCTCAATTGGGTTGAACCCTTGGGAAAGTGCTTATTTCTTGATATTTTGATGGAATTCTTATATATTTGTGAAGGGTATGATGATTGTTGATAGATGATGTTTGTAGAATTGTATTTGGTGATGATTTTTTTTTTGGCTGGATTACAATTACAAAGGCTATATACATCTTTTGTTTTATTCGATGCACACCAACTGTTCGACAAAATGTTTCAATGGAAATTTCTTAAATTACATGATTCTCTCGATTTCAAAAGTCTTATAAGTTTATAGAGATCATGTTTTGCTAATCAAATGAGCTTTTGCAAGTCAAATGATCGACTTTTCCCTTTTATTTGGAATTTAAGCTTAATTGTTAGTAAAGCTCGATAAATCGGTTCAATTGCGCACTTTGATATGATTATATGATGTTTTTATCGTGCTAACATTCTTTTTGATGATTCCAAAGGGGGAGAAACAGGAAATAAGCTCTTTAGCTCAAAGAAGCTAAAATAAGCTTGCAAAAAAAGCTATAAGCTATGGCTCTTAAAGCCAAAAGCTGTGAATGATACTTAGTCCATTGGATGTATTATGGACTTATATACATGTCTAATGATGTTTTTTTTTTACAGGGGGAGCTTCTAAGCTCATGATATTCAAGTTTCCATTGTAAAAGCTGAGTTTTTAGCTTTTGTTTGGTTGCTTCTATATTTATCTTGTTGTGCATGTTGAAAAGGGGAGATTTTGCAAAATGTTTTTGAAAATATTTACTCCCATACTTGTGACTATTATGCATGGAAAGTCGTTGCTTAAAACGGATAGTTATTTTTTAATGGAAAATTTGTTTTGTTTTCAAAATCGACATCTTAAAATTGTTTTGGTTTGTAATCATCAAAAGGGGGAGTTTGTTAGATAAATATTTTTATCATAATTTTGATGATTTTGTTTAACTGTGTTTTTACACCAAAACAATGTTTCTAAATATTTTCCAAAAACTCCCGATCAATCTAAAATATTTTACTAATTTTTCGGAGTATTTCTTGAAGCTTATTTTCGACAAAAATTGGAGAACACTTCTGTCTCGTGTTCGACCGGTCGCCCTATAGGGCAACCCGTGTCTGAAGTTGAGATTTGAAACAGAAACTTGAAGGTCGAATTTTGTGAAGAGGTCGACCGGTGTCTGAAGAATTGAGCACTTCTCTGTATTGCTTATTAATTGAACCGGACCGGTCCAATAAGGGGTCGAACGATTGGACCCCATGTCGACCGTCCCCCTGTATAATTTTGTACGAAAATTTTCAAAATCTTATTTCTATTCGACCGGTCGCCCTATATGTTTATCAGCAAATTCTAGCCGTTGACAACAAATAGTTTTTCCTTAATTTAGGGGATTGATTTCTAACAACTATAATCTTGATTTTAATTGCATTTTTCTGTAGATTTCAATCTCCAAGAGGAGCCTATCCTTGATCAAACCTCTCCTATAAATAGAGGAAGTTTTGGAGCAACAAGTACAACAATTATACTACAACACAACAAGAGATGCAATAAAGCAAATATTTTGTTCCTCAATTTCAACATTCTTGTTGTAATAGCCTAAGGTCTTTCACTTTCACATCTTGAGGTCTAGGCTTAATTCTTGATTACACTTGCACTTCAAGTTGTATACTTCATTATCGAGTTGTAATCTTGAATTTGTGTTCGTCATTCAAACACAAGATATCCTTGTGAGTGTTCTTGTGGTAAGAGCACACTTGGGTGATCTTAGGTGTTGAAGAGAGTGATACTCTTCATAGGTGAAGAAGATTGTGGTAATCTTCTTGTGGAAGACTTTGGTGCTCTTCGAAGTGTTGGGAGAGTTCGGAGCTCTTCAAGTTGGAAGATTGTGGTAATCTTTGTTGGTGTCGTTGTAAGAAGAGTGTGGTGCTCTTCAATGTGATGTAATTATTTTGGTAACTATTAACAAATTTCTTTTTCTTTTTGAAATCCATCCCGGAGATACTGGGTGGTAGAGGATTAGGCCCTAGGTGGGTTGAACCTCTATAAATCAACCCGTGTTGTTCACTTCCCGCACTTCCATTCTTATCTTTGCTTATTACATTCGAAAAAGATGGCATAGTTGAGAAAATGGGCATCATCTATTCACCCCCTCTAGATTATTGTAGCCACTTGGACTTAAACTATATATCTTTATAAGCTCAAGTTTTGGGGATAAAAATTAATTTTAAGTTCAAAGCTCAAAAATGTAACAATAAAAAATTTAGGCTCAAAGTAGCTAAGTATGGAATCATGAGTTCATAGGTAGCCTTTTTAGCTAAAAAAAAATGGCCATAAATCATCTTTAAATATTGCACACACACATGTGGTTTTGATAAAGATACCATTGCAAGTTCTAGAGTTCTAACAATCATGAATGATACACTCAAGAAAAAAAAAGACTGGATAAGATAAAAGCAGTTAAAGGTACAAAAACTCACAGGCTTATTATTCGCAACATGTTCAAATACCTGATTTTCTCAATTAATACCAAACATGAAAATGATATCTTCTCAACAATTCATTACATAATTCACCAAATACTTCTTTTCATGAAACCAAGTGCTCATAGTAAAATCTACGAAAGCTTTCTGTACTTTTTCGATTTGTAATGATCTTAACATGCACAAAAGTAATAACGTGCTAAAGCGATAAACGTGCTAAACAAAAATAAAAAAATAGAAAATTTTAAAAAAATTTGCAATTTTTATATGCTTTTAAATGCAATGCAAATATGCAAAAGTACAAAATCATGCACTCTTGACAACCCCACAAACTTAAATCATGTTTCATCTCGAGTATATGAGGAAAGTTATTAAAAAAAAAGAGAAAAGCTACGACTACTTACTTGGATCAGAACTTGGATTGCCTCCCAAAT
The DNA here is from genome assembly GCA_016081115.2 of Rehmannia glutinosa. Classification (NCBI taxonomy): domain Eukaryota; kingdom Viridiplantae; phylum Streptophyta; class Magnoliopsida; order Lamiales; family Orobanchaceae; genus Rehmannia; species Rehmannia glutinosa. The sequence continues at coordinate 26,300,651 of CM071926.1, read as the reverse complement.
AACGCTATGTTTTACGTCTTCAGCCAGAGCCTGATTGTCTTACGGCTCGATCAAATATATGGTCGAAACCTCGTGCCTTGTTTCTTTCGATTGTTTTTTTATTATAACTCGGAGTATGTCATGATGCCTCCTACACAACAACTCAGAAAGAAAACAAAAAAAACTAATTAAATTAGTAAAAATCAAAAATCAAATAAACAAACGCGATTAAAAATTTGTGCTTCAATTAATATTGAACTACTTATTACTATATCTAAGTAGAATCTTTCAATCCCCGGCAACAGTGCCTCCCGACTCTATATCCGTTTATACCTGAATTCTATTTTCATTTGTAAGAACTCATTTCCTAAATTATGAACTAACAAATATGACATGCAAATTATTGATCAGATAATCTACAAGAAATAAGCATTTGAATTCATATAATAGAACACATAAACCAATTAAGAAAATAATTAATATAGATTTAACATGAATCCACAGTTTTGATTATGCCATAAGATCACAATAATTAGCCCAACATAATTGATAATAAATTCACAGACAAACTTGAAATCAAATAGTTTGACATCGTTTAAGTACAAACAAGATACCTAAACTAAGAAAGAAAAACCCTTCTTGTTAGGATGGATCCTCCTTTCCATCCTTGAACCCTTATGCTTCCGTAGATGCGAAAGGTCTTGTAGTGTTCTTCGTAGATTTGCCCTCCTCTCTTGGAAAACTGTTGATTTGTATAACCCTGGTATATTTTGATGTATTTGATGTGATATGAGATGTTCTAAATTCGTGCAGACCTCGGTCCCTTTATATATTTGCTTTGAGAGATCACTTGTAAAGTTTTGACGGGAAAATGAATCAAAAATCAGCCGACAAACGAATCTCACGGCCGTGTGCAATCACACGGGCGGCTCGTGCGATGTGATTTTACTTCTAGCGTCTTCATGAAAGTTGTAGCTCTCTCTTAGCTTTCCGTAACCACTTGAATCAACTCAATATCAATTTTGTAGAGAAAGTTATAGCCAAAATACTAAATTGTGCCAGTGCTAAAAACTGTTAGCGCGTTTGGACGTTTTTGAAAGTAATCCCCTTTTGTTCGACCGTCCATGCTTCTTTCCTTCACATCTTTGCTCGTACATTGGCTCTTGACATATCCTTTTGAAAGTGCTATCGTTTTTTGTCCAATTTAGCTTCATTTTCTACAAAAATATATAAAATACGCAGTATCATGCCCAACAAAGAAAACCAACTAAAACACATTAAATATACATGCAAATGTATCAAATATGTATCCAAATAAGCCTCTAAATGCACATATATCTTACACATATATCTGAGTCATACACCAAAACCACTCTGAGCAAAAGCCAAAAGGTAATCATAATGCAATTTTAGAGTCTTCTCCATTATTCTTTTTTTTTTTTGAAGAAAAAACAAACAAGTTATTGGCTGCAATTTACATACAAAATTTTACAGTATTCAATCCATAATATCAAATAAGTTGTCGACCGCCTTTCTGGAAAAGTGGCCAAAACACTGCAAAGAACAGAGAGTACAAAATTTTCAATACTGTGATATGAATTCTTCTAAAATTGATGTGGTACAAACTGGATTAGCTGTTAAAGAATCTCCTGTTTTTCTCTAATTGTGTCTGCCTCTCTCATCTTAGTGGAAATTAAAACTGAGGTCTCAACTACAACAATTCAAAGTGTTTCTTCGAGAATTCTAGTCCACAATTCTATATTCAGGAAGGAGATTGAAGAGTTGGAAAGAAAATTGGGCGTTTTCGACTCAGGAAGTGTCTCCAACAAGAGCAGCCCAAACTTCTTTATGTTGAATTGGTTGAATCAGGAATGCTGGTGTGATAACCAATAATTTTAATTAGTGGTTAAAGTAGGAGTCTTTTTAGGGGTTAATTTAGAGGTTAGTTTAGAGTATAATTTAGGGTTTGGGATTAGGGGTTAGTTTAGGTCTTAAAAAAATATATAGAAATAAAAATGAAAATTTGCCTATAAATACATGGTTAACCCACATATTTTTTTCACAATTTTCTAAATACTCTATAATAGAAAACGTGGTAATCGAGGACTAGGACTTTTGTCGTTCAATTTTTCTACATCAAGTATCTGCGATTATTAAGGTAGGGATTTTACAAGTATTTTGTCTTTATTTAATGTTTAACTTATGATTGTCTTCATTGATTGCAATATATGTCAAGATGACATAAATTCATATAAGCTAGGTGCCATGAAAAGGGTCGAGATCAAACGTATCTTGGGGTGAACCCGCAATGCTATATCAAGAATCGACCAGGTCGAGAGGAAAAAGAGGAAATGAATGAATTTCTTGTTGTAATTATGTGAATGTTTTTCATGTTATATTAAATATTGTGAGATATATCCATACCGAAATGGCGAGATGAAGTTCCCTATTATTATTATGACTTTCAGGTTGAGGAATCCATTTGAAGATATGATGTCGTGGATGGTGGAATAAATCATGCTATATTTTAAATAATTATGACTGAACTAAATTTTAGATTTATGTCTTTAATTTTTTTTACGGTTTATGCTTGGAACAATTGTTGGATATTTTAATTTGGAAGATGTATTATTATTATTATTATTATTATTATTATTATTATTATTATTATTATTATTATTATTACTACTACTACTACTACTACTACTATTATTACCATTATTATTATTATTATTATTATTATTATTATTATTATTATTATTATTACTACTACTATTATTATTACCATTATTATTATTATTATTATTATTATTATTTTTTTCCTTAAGAATTAAAATTTCTCAATCAATCTTTTTGATCATTATTGGGATCACTTTAATTTATAAAATTATGTTTTTTTTTAAATATTTTTAGAATATTTTAAATTAATAAAATTGGGTCGTTACCACTGGTTTATTTGTTGACTTGTCTATTTGTAATGCAATGTAGTTATATAGAAATTCTAACTTAAAGCCCCAAAAATATTAGGTGGATCTCATTGAATAGACCACTATGATTGTTTCGAGCCATTTAGAGGAATCCATGTTTTGAGGTCATGATTTGTTTTATTGTGTTTTGCTGTGTATCTACATATTGTGTCATTCATGTATAACTTTGTCTGAAAATATATATCTTTATGATATGGTTTGGTTTCTTGGTAGAAGGTTTATATTTGAGGTTAACAGAGTTTGTAGAGTGCGTGACTGGTTTCTGAGATTCTTTTTTTTTTATAAATATTTTGACTTAGTGTTGAATATTGGGTGTTCACACTTTTGTCTTTGTTGCCTGCAGTTGGTTTATTTCGTAATGATTTTCTTCAAATGTTATTGCAGAATATATTGGTGTAGTTTTATGGTTTTCTCTCTGTTTTTTTTTTTTTTTTGGTGGTGGTTGGTGGCATGGAAATGGTGTAGTTCTTTTATTGTTAAACCCTATGAGCTTTTGTTCAGTGGTGTGTACGTAATACTCCCTTTAAGCAGACTTTACATGGATGCTTTAGATGTGTTTCTTGGACCTTGGATTTTAGTGACAGGACTCTTAGGAAACATTCTCCCTTGGTTTCTAATATATGTAGTTGTTTGATCCTGAGTGAATTTCTTTTATAATTAATACATAAATTTTGGTTCCACCCAATACAGTTCTATTTATATATCAATATGTAAATATTTGCTCTATAAAACAAAGTTAACTTCAAAACTTGAAAACAGTTAATGTGTGAATGGTTGTGAGTTTGGTGACTGACGTTTAATTTATTGGATTACGTGATGGAATTGTTCGATTTATGCCTTTTTGACGGTGATAGTTCAATAATTAATGAGCTACATAATAGTTTGAATTCAATTTGGTTTCCCTCTATCAATGTTGCCAATATCTTCATGAATGCAATTTTGCAACATTCAAGTTTTTGATTATCTATTGTCTCTAATGTTGCGATTAGACGATGAAACCACCGATCAATTTGTGTTTTTTAGTCACATAAAAATTAAACTATTATATGTTTCAAGTGACACTTGTCGACTCTCCTATAATGATTTTGTAGGAACTGCTTTGAAGAATTTTCGCGGCTTCACTTGATTTCCAATAACCAACTTTGTTGTTCAATTATGATTGCTACTTGCGAAGAATAATTTGCACTACTCTTAAATCTCCAATGGATTTACTTCACATGTGCTTTTAATTTCATAATGTCTTAACTGTATTTTCAATTTTCCTTCACATTACCTCACTTTGAAGGAGCTTACTCTTGGGGAGAGAGAGAGAGCGGAGTTGCAGTGGGATCTTTGTAGCATTACCTCACTTTGAAGGAGCATACTCTTAGAGAGAGAGAGAGAGAACAACTGTGGTGAGATTTTTGCAAATCTGGTGGTGTTATTTTTTCTGGGGTAAGTTATTGTTTACTTTTTTATGTTCTTTTTTTTTTTATTATTGTAAATAATTTTGTATGCTCTTTGAAGATTGTTTTTCTCCTTTTTAACGATTTCTTGTTGTTTTGTTCAAATATAAAGTTGGTTAAATTTTTGGATTTTGAATTGATTGACTTGTGGCTTACTTGATGTGGCTATATTTAATAGTTTCTTATCGTTTCTATCCTTTTTTAATTTAAAGTCCTAAGTGGTTTGAATTTGTTTGTTTGTTAGTTTCTTTCAGATGGTGGTGAATTGGATTATTTTGGGGATTAACTTGGTGGACTTGTCGGTCAATTGCTGTTTCATTTATCTCACTTGTTCTTTTCCCCGACTTTTTATCTTGATTCTTTTATAAAAAAAATATTTTCTCCTATTTTGATCATAGTTGGGTAGGATTAGTAAAAGGAATTAAAAGTTTTTACAATACGTCTGTATATATGACAACTGAATTTATCAATGTTTGGTGTGGGGCATAATTGGTGAATAGATTGCTAGTACACCTTTGTTTTGGTAAATCTGATATGTTTTGCATGACAACTTTTCTAAACTCAATTCTTGGCAAGTCTTGTAATAAAAGGGGTGTTGCAATGAGATATTCAAAGCTAGACCAAGCTGGATAGGGTGGGTCGATGGGAGATCTGTATTTGCAGTGGCTGAAGCAGTCTACAGAGCATGAAAAAATGGGAGACATAAGAAACACAATGAAGCCTTATACTGATGACCTTTTTTCCTGTGAAAAGCCCAAGAGCTGGGTGAGGGATGAATCCTTTTACTGATTTTTTTGATTTGTTGTAGGTTAGTTATTCAGTTCAGATAGAATAACATGCTTCATAACTCTTAAGCGACTGCTCAGTCTCCTCTTTTCTTTCCTGATGATTAGTTGTAAACTCAACAAGGTATCGGTAATAACCCACAAGTATTACAAACACCCGTTGAGGTTTGTATTTACATAACAAACTCCCTCTTAAGGAGGATATTTGTAATTGTTAAATATATATATCGGTAATAACCCACAAGTATTACAAACACCCGTTGAGGTTTGTATTTACATAACAAACTCCCTCTTAAGGAGGATATTTGTAATTGTTAAATATATATATATATATATATATATATATATTTTGTATTCAAGAATTTACCTTCAAGCTGTTTATTTTAATATTTTGGGTTGTTGATTGAAAAAGGCATCAACATCACTATTTTCGGATCAAGTATCATTTTTTTACTTCAGAGAATTCAAAATTATAAAATGTCATTGTCCATCGCAAAAAGTATCATAATTAATATGAAAAGTATCATTTGTTTGCTGAAATGTATCAATTTTTTACATTAAAAAGTATAATTTTTCATTTAAAATGCTCAAGTATCAATGTCCATCACAAAAGTATTATATTTAATATCAAAAGTATCACTAATGGCAATATAAATATCATTTTCACAGTAAAAAATATTAGTTATGAAACTGGAATGAGTACATTATATTCCTTCATCAATAACCGTGTTCAACTTCATTCTTCATTGGAGGAATCCTCTTCCTAATCAATATTTTTGTTGAATACTATTGTTGAATATCAAAAGAATCCAAAATTATGGGAGCAGTGGTGTACATGTTGTACAGTGCAGTGGAGGGATGATGATGAAGCTTTATGCAACAGCGAAAAATGGAGATTTGTGGTGGGGAGAAGAGAATTGCAGACTTTGCCACTTTGGAGGAGAAATTGCTTGAAGAGAAGAGATTTGTGCTGCGAGAAGATGAGATATAGGATATGATGAGAGAGAAACTTGGAGTTGGGGAGGGCGATGAGTTGCGGGCCTTTTTTTACTAGGTTTTTTTTAATTGGTACCGGATTCGAATCCGAACCATAGAATCCGTAAGACATTCCTATGAGAGACCTACTCAAAAATAATAAAATATCAAAAGAGGGGGGAAAAATGTAACTCCCTTATGTGTTTCCTAATAGTTCTGTGACACTCAAAACAAATGAAGCCAATCAATTCCCAAGCACTCTCTGGATGTACTGATAGTGCCAGTGCCAGTGCCAGCAGCACTTGCATAAAATAATAGGATAATTACAAAAACATCTCCGAAGTTTGGATTAATTAGAAAAGGTTTGAAAATTACAAAAAACCTTTCTGAGGTTTAATTCTGCATGACAACACTCCCTTACATTTGTAAAGATATTGCAATTACTCCCTTACATTTAACACACAATCAAACTTCAAAGCGTTTTTTTTTTTTTTTCAAACATATAGGTTATTTTGTATTTAACCCAAGACCTCGGGGTAGTTTTTATAATTATCCCTGAAAATATAGAATGCTTCACAAAGATCAAGTAGTATTTGGCTTGCAATCTCATGAATGAAATTATAATTGACAATTTTTTTTTCTTGAAACAAATATAATTATGTAAAAATGTTGCAGTATTTCCTGCTCTTCCACAAACACTAGCAATTTCATTGCTGGAATGATACACGATTGACTACATATATACATTTTTATGGACTACAACAAACTGGTAAAAACAGGTTTCTTTTATGTATATACCTGTTTCCTGTGCCTGTATTCAATTTAATGGAAGAAAATCAGAATCTGTATCGATGACTATATCCTGGACCGCACATATGATACACGAGTGGGTAAAGAACTAACTGGCTCCATACGTTCCGGAAAAAAGCCAGCATACCCACAATACGTCCCTAATCAGCTGCCAGAATTTACTGCCAAATCACTGGCAAAAGTTCTCAATTATGAGTTTTCTATCTCGACCATTCAAATCTTTCTCCGCTTGCTAGTTCTACTCCTGGTTCTTGGATTCTCGGAAGTTTCTGTCTCAGGTGTCTTCTGTAATTTTGGGCTGCTAGGGTTTTCAAGATTCTTTGAAGTTGTACGTGGAGGTGTTTCCTCGTCTAACGCACAACTTGGCTCGATAATTTCTGTTGCAATATTCGGAAGTGGTTTCTCATAAGAGATGGCTGCGTCTAGAGAGTATATGCGCAAAGCAAGGGCTGAGAGAGTGGTGATTTTAGCTGCAGTTGAAGGTGACGACCAATACCACCAATCATTTCTCAAGTGCTCGCTTTTAATTGTGTCCTCAAGCACGATTGTAGCTTGAACCATCTGAAAGGACAAGTGAAAAACCAACAATCTGTTAGATACTAACCTTGTTAAGCCCCTAAAAACGAGGGAAAAGATTATATCAAGACTAAGGAATCTCGGATTGCCTCATGAATGTCATTCTTCATCAAAACCAAGAGAATCTTGTAGGTAGAAGGGTAAAAGATACATTTAAGCACTCATTTTGAACAGTTCATGCATAAAAAGGTAACGAAATAGGAGCAGTTCATGCATCTTATATATTACAAGTCACAGGAACAAAAAATACAGTGTTCATATAAAAGATCATGTTCTTAAACTAAAAGGGATAATTACAAAAATTACCCCTGAGGATTTGGGTTAATTATGAAAAAAGCCCACATGTTTTTGAAAATTACAAAAAGACCCATGAGGTTTGATTATGTATCACAGTTTACCCCCTTCACAAGCAAACACATTTCAAACACCCCCCTTACATTTGTAAATATTGCAATTACCCCCTTACATTTAACACAAACAACTCCTAAAGATTAGCAGGACATCTAGGAGTAGAAGGCATGACTAACCTCATAGATTGATCTTGCAGATTTAACAAATGCACGCCATGCACGTCTTCTATCTTGATTTGACCTCGACGTTCTTAAAGCATCCTCCGGTAAAGCAGCATCCATATCAAGTAAATTGGTCTTAAGTGACTTCAGAATTTCAGAAGCTTTACCTACTAATGGTCTTAATGAAGATTCGCAAACTATACTGCTTTTTGATAACTGAATGAGTGAACTTTTGTCCTTCATGGGAGCACACTTCAGTCTCTCAACATTAGATCCCTCGGCCACACCATTTTCAGCACATCTCGACCATCTACTCGATTCCTTATTGTCCTTTGTGTTAGCCATGACACGAGGTTCGTGACTCGAGTGCTGCTGTTTACTTCTCAAATCTGGAGGCATTTCACTCGTACTGGCCTCATTTATTCTTGTGGGGCCCGATCTTAAGGCAGGATCACTAAGATAAGGGGACTCGCTCGGCAAAAAGGATGGAATGCCACCACTGCCAATAAGTCCTATTCCGTTCACCACATCCTTGACTGAGCCTGGAACGACGAACCTGGTCATAATCTCCTCAATGTTAAATGGACAATCAGCATAATAGCGTTCAAATAAACTGGACCCGCCATTTTGTTTTTCACTTGTTGATATTTGAAGAATGCCCATATTAGCAGGACGTTTCTCCTGTGAAGAAACATTTCTTGGCTTCTTGCGCTTGGAGATATCTTCAGTTGTCTGGCTTTTTTTAGAGACAGATGCCACTGCTTTGCAATTTTCCTTGGTATGTTGTCTTAGTTCCTCAATGGTAGGAAAACTCTGATGACAAGAGAGGCAATGGTCTTTAGAAGGCCACAACAGCTCTAGGCACTCACATCTATACATATTGTCCGGATTTGCTTTGGAAGCCACATTGTGTCGAACATCAATTGCCCCAGTCCTCAAGCAAGGACCAAATTTTTTCTCCAATGCAGTCATAGCCTTTATAGCCGAAAAATCAGTTGATATAGCTTTTCCTCCATTGTGATTCAGTCCAACTTTTCTTAAAATGTGAATTTCAGTATATTCCGAGTCTTTAAGTTTGTTACTATGCAACTGTAAGATGGACTCTCTTAATTCTTTCTCCCTCACATTATCGTCTCTCAGCCATCCGACTAGTTTCTCAATTTCATTATCAGATTCATAATACATCCACTTGTCAGAATCAGGAATACTGATGAACTCTTCAGTACGCCTCTCCTTCGATGCCAAATCCCCGCACGCTACAATCCATGGACGCGCGCCAGGACAATTAAAGACCCAATAAACTCTACCGTTAGAATCTCGTCCCAAGAAATCCTTCCGAAGAGATACCTTGTGAAGTTCCAATTCTATGGAAGCAATTGTGTCCTGCAGATTAGAAATATCGTTCTTAATCGTCTCCACCTTGAGGCTATTGTCTTTCGATGAAAGCATATCAGCTTGGTCCGGACAATGATGGCCAGGCAGCACCTGAATGGTAGATAACAGTGAACCCTGTAAATCTCTCGGAACGGTGGGGTCACTTTTCTGCTGTTGAATGGTAATGGGTAGCTCATTTTGCCAGCTGCGTCCTCTTGACAGCTGTGCCTGGACAAATAAGTTCTCATGTTGACTCTGATCCCTCACAAGCTGCTGAGGCTGTGATTGGCTCAATGTGTCATCAGAGCTTATGCTTTTATTGCTCCTTGAAGGAGGCCAATTACGCTGTTTATTATAATCAGCTGGTTCACTGAAAGATGGGCCATCATCCAGTTGAGTCGAAACATAGAAGGGTGAAAGATTACTGCCCTTTTCAGGTTGTTTTCCTCTTGAGCTATTTTCAATAGTAATCAGAGAAGGTGATGCGTCTAATTTTGGATCCCCACGTCCATTAAAAACACCAGAATTTGCTTTCTCTACACTTGAACCAAACATATCTTCTTTGAATTTCAGAAGTTTCAATTCAGAAGTGAGGGAGCGTAGTTTATGCTGCAAATCAGCAGCCCGAGAGGCAGATTGGTCCATGTGGTCACGAATAGTAGCAGAATTCAGTGCGTCATCAAATAAGAACTTCATGAAGAATGTTCTCTGCAACAAGGCAACAGAGTTATCAGAAAAACAATGACAAAATATTCCAAGCAACAATTTCTGAATATTCGGAGTACAATTTTTTATCTATAAAAAAACACCTAATAAACAGTGAGACAATTAGAAAGATGTTTCCACTTTGTTCTACAGTACAACCTCCTAAGTACGTTTAGGGTTAATTACAAATACTACTCCTAAGGTTTGACCTAATTACAAAAAATACCAGTTATCCTTCAAAATCACAAATACCCCATTGACATTTGTTTCACTTTCACAAAATACACCCTTTAGAGGGTGTGTTTGTAACACTTTAAGGGGGTATTTGTAGTTTTGAAAGATAAGTTTTTTGTAATTAGGCTAAACCTCAGGGATAATTTTCTTTTTATGTTTTCATATTTCCCCGTTGGTAGTACACAATATGCAAAATCACAAGAAGCAATGACAGACCTCTTCGATTGTGAATTCCCAGTATTCTTTTATCTCCATGAGTTTTGCTAATCGAGCCAGTTCTTCCAAAAACTTGCATGTGAATTCCCCCTGATACTTCTTTTTCCTGCTTTGATTCGCAAGTGACCCATATGCTGCACTGCATGTAATAGACTGGCCAGCAACACAGGAAGGGCAATACCAGTTTCCTTCGGGAATTTTTAGAAGCGGAGGATTCAAGCAATATCTATGATACTCCGAATAGCACTTATCACACAAGAGAACATTGTCATCATCTTTGTCCATGCCACACACTTTACAGATTCCTTCATCCCAAGGAGCTCTAGGAAGGGGGCTATTACACACGTGAACAAGCAAATCATCCCTCTCTTTTATTGCGTCAGCATTTGAATCATTCACGTTGGAAATCTCAGCAATTTTATGGACAAGAGTCAGAACCTGAGATAAGATAAAAGCATATTAAGCTCGGGCAGAAACCCTGATTGGTTCAAAATAAATTCCACACTGAAGCAGAACTCAGAATCCAGCTAACAATTTAAGACTGAGCTAGTACAAATAAGTATCAGACGTAGCCAGAAACAAATTATATAAAACAATGACGAAACGTTAAGCTTCAGATATGTTGGTAGAAATGATCTTCTGAAAGTCAAGGCTCCAAATTCCATTTAGAGGGGCCAAGATAAATTTTCAGAACCAAATGCAAATGAAGAGGTCCACCACCCATCTGTACATTCATGTGGCCATAATTTAAGATTGCATGGCTTCATGATTCAAGGAACCAAAAACAGTAATTGATTCCAGTTTTGTTCATAGCAAGTATGCATCATACAGGAAAAGGCCAAGGTCAAGAATGTTGCAAAGAAAGGTACCAATAAATTTTCCATGGGAACTTGCTTACTCTGTAGCGCTTACTTATTAAAGTTTTTTTAAATGAGATAAAAGGGAGAAACTTGCTTCAAACGAAAGTATGCCTAAAATTTCCGACAAAGAGGCATACCATCAAAAGGATATCATGAATCAATTAAATTATCAAGAAACCCTCATCAAGACACGGGAAACAAACTACAGCAATCACCTCTTTCTCATATAGATCTTCAAACTTTTTAGACAAGTTTTCTGCCGTGTCAATCAAATCAGACCGGTCACCATATGCAGTGTGTATATTGCGCCAAACCTACAGAAAAACACAAGTCAGAAAACAAGGGATTTCAAGATCTATCGGGTAAAGTACTGAACCAGTAAAAAATTAGAAATCAGATTCACACGTGCTTCGTGGAGCTACAATCCATCACAAATAACTTTTGCTTACATTCCTTAACCAATAGTTTGCGATGGAAATAGGTAAATAACATTATAATGGTATCATATGCAAACATTAGCATTAGCTGATAAATTTCAACCTACCCGCTGCTGCTCACAGTTACCTCATAATTTCACAACCTACAGCGGGAAATGAATACCTCACAATGTATACCCCGTCCACATAAGTTAGTTAGTCATCTGTACTAAGAGCTCTATCAATTATAATTCACAAAAATGACGAAGAGTGATGTACACATGGAGAAAATTCTTGAACTTATTTGATGCTAATTTATATAGGTGCATGTCAAGATTTTAGAATAAAAAAACTTGGAGAAGAGAACGTTACATATTTGGCCTTCAATTTCCATGAGATATATTTCAGATGATAATCGAATTTGGATGGAGAAAAAAAGAAAGAATATTAAAAATTGCGAGAAAGAGAATTACTTAAAAAATGACTATATATGTAATTTTGTGAGATCTGAGAAATCTTGGGCTTCTGAAACAAGAAGGGTCTAAGTAAATTCGTAACAGAATTAGGCAAGGTAAAAATGCAAACTGGCGGCAGAAGCATGAGTGCAACCGCATAAATGACCACCATGCAATTAGAACAAATATTTTCAACATACAATTCAAAACATAACAATGAGCTGGACAAGGGAGTTCAATTACATACCTCCCGAACATCATCAACAAATGCTTCATGTGATCCACCATAAGCCCCAGCAGCCAACCTGAGATCAATAGTCCTAAAGTCTAAGGGACGAGATACCATTGCAGGATAGCCAAGAAGCCCTTCGTCGTCATTATCATTAGGATTCAAGATCATCCTTGCCAGAAGATTGCAAAAGACTCTATCTTCGTCTAAAGAAGCAGCATGGCGGAGCACAATACGACACTGCTTAGTGATCAGATCAGCCAGATTGGTCTTAATCTTTACCTTTTCTTTCTTCTCAGCCTTCTGCTGCGGATTTTCATTGCTCAGACTTGCAAGCACTGAGATAACTGCTCTCTGTATTCAATTAGTGAACAGTTAATTTCACCTAAATACGCAGCTCGTAAAAACTGGCTTTTCAGGAATATATTTATTTTTAAAAAAATTAAAGGACCTGAACGCTTTCAACTAAAACAGAAACATCACCTTGGTTGGTCCTGACGCATTACCCTTGTAAACTTCCTTACTAATGGAGTGTTCCAATATCTGTTTAGCCCATTCAGGAGGATTTTTCTCCAAAGCTTCATTGATACACCTACGGATCCGCGCTCCAACATTTGTGGGTAACTTTCTTACAGGTTCAAGCACTTGAGCCCACTCAGGGATGACACCATCATTCACCTCAACAGTTTGAGCACCATTGACATCAGACTCTCTCTCACATACAGTAACAATCTCATTTTTACTCTTCATTGAACCAAATATTTCCTTCATAGCATCGGCAAGAACCTGCAAATTAGATACATTACAATATTATCGCTTAACAAGTATGTAAAAACTGAAGGATGTGACTCATGTGAGGGAGTTGTCCACAAAAAGCGAATTTGCAGGACGGTCACACAGTAATATAAGTGGCAACTAAAACCCTAACATTGTTGTTGACCTTAATGTGAATCATATGACCACTAAACGAGAAAATTGCTTCTGGGCTTGAACTGCATGAATTTGCTAAATGTTATACAAGCAACAAGACTGTTATCAATGACTCCGGTCAAGGGATTATCAGCAAGTCATTGAAAGATCGTGATCTGACCAAACCTAGGATGCAATCAATCCATACTAACCAAATCAGATTGATGTGGGTCATTAAACCATTAATCAATGAACAAAATGATAAAGATAACATCAACACCCTCTCAATCAAATCAACCAAAGATTGGAAATATTAAGCTCTCTGCTTGTAGTTCTCACTAGTACTCATTTTGCACCATCTACACGCGGAACTGATTACCCAATGGAGTCCCTATCTTATGAGCTTGTAATAAATCTGTTACCTGATTTCAGTCCAACAACTTACTACAAGTTCAATGGGCAATCCGAAAGAAAAGAATCTCGAATCTCCAAATATGTTCATAAATTTTCATTTTTCTTCGACGTTAGATCTCATTTTCCTTCTGCCTGTAATGACAAATAGTAATCCCTGTATTCCAGGTTCTTAAATGCAGTCATGATCATTTGAAGTACACACATGATAATGTAATGAGGACATATGACAATGCAATTGCATAAAACCTAAATCAGTGTAGTTTCATCCTACTACACATCACGAAAATACAGGTTTCTAAATGCAGACATGATCACAGAACTACGAACATTATTATGTGATGAGGGCATATGAATATGCAATAGCATAAAACCTGATTTATTGTAGTTCATTCTACTAAACATCGTGAAATTGGGTTATAACAGTCAAATAAACCAAAATAAAGGACAGTAAATCGCACCACTGCATCTCCCTCAAGTGCAGCTATGCCCATAAGAGACCCACAAAGAATCCCACCGTCACCTCGTAAGCAATGGAAAACTTTACCGCTTTCACGGCTAGCAATCTCTGTAGAATCAAGATTACCCTCCATGCACAACACAGCCAAAATGTATCTACGAGCAATTTCATGCCAAGTAAGTTCATTGACAGGCAGCATATCAAGTTTTGTTCTCTTTAAAGCAGCCAAACAATCCAAATCCTTTTTCCTGCCGCGTCTTGATTTAGATTCTCCAGCATCAAAATTTGGGCGTACATGTACTGCAGCTTTTGCAAACAGCTCACCAACGAGCAGTGTCAGCAGTGAGCCAACAATCTTTGCAAAAAGAAGACCAGCAGATCTACCAAGACAAACATCTCCAATATCCACAGTTTTATGTCTTGAATCCAAAGGATAAGCATCTAACCAAGGGCTTACAAGTTCCGATTCAAGTTCCTGTAAAGAAAAGGGTTGTCCAAGCTCTAGCACCTCTGAGAAACGCCAGGCAAGCTCCCAAACCTGATAACAGATAGAAGGAAAAGTAAGCATGTAGAATACTAGAATATAAATTTAATATCAAACACGAGGACTTCATGGCACCTGCAGAGCATCACCCATCAAGTACGAAGGAAGCCTCGAGTTAAGTGGCTTGCCCGCAGGACAGGGATCCCGCTTTAAAGTGCCTACTATGTCACACAATTTAATTTGAGATCTCTTAGAAGTTCCAGAGGTGCTGTTGTTTTTCCGTTCAGCCAGAAAAAACCCGCTTCCGACTGTTTGTGGGGTTGAATTGTGCTTTCTGTCATTCAAGTTTTTATATTCAGAACATGCAGTAGCTCCAGGAAGTTGTTCTAGAATTTCTTGAACAAAATCTGCGTCCAGTCCAAACCTGTCCTGGTTTAACCATATCAAGAGCATTTGACAAGCCATGTTAAACTCGTTCTCATTCTGAACCAGAGGAGGGATGCTTATAAGACCATCAAAATAACAATATCTAAATAAATTATCAGGAATATCTAGGTTCTCATTATCCATTCCGTAAACATTATGGCCACAGAAAAACTTAATTGCACCCTTTTGCTTGTACGTCTTATGGCAAGCATACAAAAAAGCCTGAGAAACCATTTCCCACACATATGATGTTGACCTGCCCTCAACTTGAAATTCCCCAATGATATCATTCAGTCCTGCAGCATCACCAACTAAATTCCCTGTTCTCTGAGGTATTAATTCCAAATCTGAGTTTGAAGAATTATCTTCTTGAGAATTAGGGACCTCATCTTCTCTCTTTGAAGTAGAGAGGCAATTCTCTAGACATGGGGGGCTATCTTCATTTAGCAGGGTTATTGTGGATAAACTATCATCATCCACCACTTCGAATGAGGCCAGGTCACCTTTCTCCATCATGTCATCTGCTTTGCAGGAAGCTGATTTTGTCTTTGAGAGGATAGTCGAGCCAACTGGAATGGACTGCATGGTGCATGGAAATCTTTGAACCTTAAAAATGGGGCCACAGTCACCCCCATCTGCGACATCACATACAAAAAGAGACCCAGTGATTCTATCATGCCAGCTACATCTATAACCAACAGGCCAGATTTGGTTGATGTTGTGGTATGATGGTCGTGGATCAACATTGCCAGCTGATATCAGACAGAAGTCCTGAAACTGAACTGGGAAGCCATCCTGAGAAACAGAGAAAATCAATTCGCAGTAATAATATATACACAGTCACATTGGCATAAATCAAACTATTCTACTTGAGAGAATTGGACACGTCATTAATCAGAACTTTTGTTTCCAGCAGAACTCGCTAGCTGCTAAGGAGCACAGCACAAAGTTGAAAAATATGAATGTCAACAATTCAAGCTGTGGAAAAGGGAGAATACCTCAGTCCTGTTTTGGCTCCTAAACCTGTAGAGTACACAACTGCACACCAGATTTATGAATACCACATGTATATATTTATACAGGGTCGCATTCACATTAATGTTCTTGGCACTTGAATTGCTTTAGTCAATCACACACAATGATGATAGTAATTCACAGGCAAGCAGCATTAGCAAAAAAAGGGTAGGTGAAAGACGGCACTTTTTGTAAAATTAAGTTCGGATTGTAGTTTAAGCACAAACTTACATGGATCCCATCTCGTCGACTAGCATTTTCTGAAAAGCAAAATTCCTTTTCAGAGCAACCAATGATCCCTGAACTGGACAAGAGACCCTGGCCATTGCCGCCCCTTGATGTCTTCTGTCTTTTTCTGCAGCTTTGGGCTGTCAGAAAAGCTGAGGATTCCTTCTTTATAGGATCAATTTTTGCTCCACTCTGACTGAAGGAAAATAGGTTACTTCCACTCTCAGTTTCTAAACATTGATACCGAGAGGATAAACCTAAGTGGCAAGCAACATCCTCCAATGATTTGAGCCTACTTCCATCAGGTGCAATATACACAGCAGAGGTTTTATAGCTTTTGTCACAGAAATCAAATTCTACATGCCAACCTTCTCCCAAGACACCTGATCTTTCAGAGATATATTCTCTAAGAGTTTGTAGGTACAACACGTTTGGACTCTTAGGAGGGCGTTCCAATGGAGTAGAATGATTATCCCGGAGCCCCATACCTAAATTGCGAAATCCAGAATTAGCGGAGCCTTTCGCAACAGATGAGGTCTTTGGAAGATAATGCCCAATATCCTCCAGAACAGGATTCACCTGTCTTGTTGTGGCGTGATGGCTAGAGGAAGCCTGTATTCTGCAAATTGGAAATGCATGAGAATGAATAAAACTGGAACAGGGAAAAAAAAATTGTTAAGCACTAACAGTCGGCAGACTTGCAGAAACCGATAAACTGCAGTAGCACAAACCCTTACGAATTAATATAACTGAAAACAGATGAGTAAAACCATAGAAGGGAAAATCACACCCTAGCAAGCAAAACATTATTGTTTAATTGAAAACAGGTTAAAAATGCACCACAGAAGGGAAAATTACACCCATCAAGGGAAACAAGAATCGTTCCTTCTCTCCCTCCCCCTTTTTCTTGTTTGGAGAGGTGGGGGTACTACTAAGAAAATTGAAAGAGGGTGGGGCCACTTTGACAGAAGTTAATTATTGGCGTACAAAAGAAAATGACGAGTATAACAAAAACAAGATACATCAGCCGAAAAGCATAATTCAAAAGCCTACTTAAAACAATTACCAATTCAAGAGTAAAACCCACTAGTGTGATTTTAACCAAGATCGTGCCTATAACCATTGTACATCTAACAAAACAGTTTAAGACCAATGGCATTATGTAACAGACAAATAAAAATAAAGGTTACATTGTCATATTCAAAAAAAATTATAGAATATTAAAGAATAGAGAGGATGTACTAAAATTACACGATTGCAAAATCCTTTGCTATTCCAATCAGCTATAGCATGGAATTGGCACAGCGGCCAGTGCCAGTTCACACGTTGCGACTCTCTTTCTCTCTCTATCTCTCTCTCTATATATATATATACAGAGAGAGAGAGAGAGAGAGAGAGAGAGAGAGAGAGAGATTCCCTTATGGATAAATTTTCAATTAAGGCCGAAAAGGTTAGAATCTTGATTATCTTTACCATTTTACCCTTATAGATTTAATATCAACAAGGCCTGTTAGGGAAATCATGTATTCTCCATATTAGTATTTTTGGTATGAAAAGCAACATCGCATATGAATATCCAGAGAAGTTAAGAACTTTCCATCAAAATGAGACATCGCTTGGAGCAGAGCAAATAGGCATCTGAAATGTCTATTACGCTTATTGACAACCTTCCATACACGGAGTCAATCAGAAAGACTTTCTGTTTACATTTGGCTATTGGAAGCATAAATCGAGAAATTATCTGAAGCAATGAGGTGCTAAACTTGTCACACAAAAACTTGATTCAGGAGAAATACAAAAGTAAATTTATCGAAGTGAAAGTACATGTATGAGATAAGGCATGTCTAGCTAAGATTGACGAATAATCATAGCTTAGCATTTAGGACTTGTATTGGCACCCAAAGGTTGAGTCCTTTATCGACGCTCTGAGATGAAATCATGTCAACACATAAAACATGGAAAATCAAGAGTGTGAATTATGTAACTTTATATGTCAACCAAGGCACGGTTATCATGAGAAATCTATGCAACTAATAAATCAAAGAAATGTTAAAGATGAAACAAAGATCGGCCTCTAACTTTCGGATAACAATGCTCTAGTAGCTACACTATCCAAAGATGCAGATCTATCACTAACAAAAATAATTCAGGCAATTTTCATATAGTCAAAAATAAATTACATCGAAAAATGGTGCATTATCTATATGAGAACAATGGTATAATAGCTTAACACAAATTCAAGGCTACATTTCCTCTAGTTAATCTTAGAAAATTCATCTTATTCCTATAATGTTACGCTTATACTCTGCCATAAATAACAGCTCCTAATTGTTTTTGAACATATGGGCCTTGATCACTGATTAGGCTTGCTAGCCGGAGTTTAAACATTAGTAATTCAACTTTAATACAAACCTCAAAGAAACTTTTAAATTCAAGCACTAAAATACACATGCCACCTAGATCATAAATAACATTCAAAATCTAGGCTCAGCTACAAGTTTCGGTCATGTGCGGATCATACAACAGCGAACAAGCAAATTCAGTTTCTGGTCGAATTTTAATAATTTCATCGTCAACCTCCTCCCACAAAAAGTAAAACATATTAATAAAAAATTTAATTGGGCCTCATTAACCCAAGTTTTGTGGCCCAAAAGATATGTAGATATCAGCCCAACTTCAAGAAGCACTGCAGAAAACCCTACTACATTTTAAAGGGAGAAAGAGACGGAGGGGTTACACCAACTCAACTAATTCAGTAGCCGTCACATATCTCTCCCCCTTCCTTCTCCCTTTTCCCTTTCTGCAACTGCAATGGCCTCTGCATAGATGACCAAAAGGTAAACTCTTCTATTTCCTATTTCATTAGTTTTCCTACGGTAGCTAGTGAAGAATACCCTCAATTGCTAAAGCTATCTGGATAGATGACCAAACATCTATGCTCTTCTAATTTCTTTTATATTAGGTTCCTCGTGATGCCTTGGGGAGAAACCAGCAATGGCATCACCGATCTGGATAGATGAGAAGGTATGCTACTATAAATCCTTTATAATTAGTTTTCACACGATGCCTTCTGCAGAATGAAATCAGAATGTAACAGATGGATCAAAAAGGTAATTCTCTCTTTTATTTTTCTTCTTTTTCTTCTTTCTTTTTCTTTTTTTTTTCTTTTTTTTTTGTGTGTGTGGATTGTCTGACACCCTCCTCTGTGTTTCCCCTATAACATGTTAGTCAAAATAGTTCCTCAGAAGAATCTTTTATATCATGATATCCCTGTAACTCATGTTGTGAAGAAGCCTTGAAAACGGGAAGAAAAAAAAACTGGAGTGAAGTAATTCGGTTAAGGAGATGACAAGCATGGAATCAGAAGTTCTCAACACTGTTACATGTACTGCTGAGACTCAGAAGTTCTTTAAGAATTTGAAAATCTAACAGCCCATTTGGATTCTTTTCAATCTCATTATCATAAGATGACAAGCATGTTAATAAATTTTGAAAGGTGCATGAAAATACATAAGATGTTAATAGGTTTGCAAATATTTTAAAAACAAAAATAAGTAGTATCGTTTAAAAAAATGGGTACAATATTCACATTTTTAGAGTTTCAAATAGCCAAAAAAAAATGAAAACTGCTCCTTAAAAATGAAAACAAAAGGGCCCTCAGCCATCCATCCTACACAGATTCTTTGCAGAAAATTTTGGAAACTTATTCCTAATATAAATTTACTTCTCTGTCTCATATTTTTGAATTGGTTCTTACTTGCAGTGCGAGAAAGGGAAAAAAGAAAAAAAGAAAAAATAAATAGTGATTTTTTTTCTCAAGTGTCTAAGTACTCGTTATTTAATTTTTCAACCAAGATAGCTAGTAACTCTTTTAATTACAACACATATCCCTTAACATATGAGCTTCCCAATTCTCTAGAAGGTGAACAATCAATTACCTATGACCTACTAAATGAGACTCTTAATAGAACATAGAGCTCTCCATCCAATGTCATCCTCCTCCATTGTCTGTTCATTTCATTCCTTGATCCCTTCCTCGAGCTTATCAGTTGTCTAGAAGCTGACCAATCAACCAGCTACAACTTTAACAGAACCAATCTCTCCCAGCCAATCTCATCCTCGTCTATCGTCCACTTCTTCCATTCCTTGCTCCCTTTCTCAGTGAATATTTATCCAACATATCATTGTGTTTCTATTAATGGTTCTTATGGAGATACATTGCAATAAATCATCTTTTTTTTTTCCAAGCATTTCTTCAATGATCTAGGGAGTAATAGCATTCTAAATAAAAGAATGCTAGGGACACACATCTAATCACAACCAAGAAAAACAAAAAATGAAAAAACTAAAAACTATATCAGACAAATACAAAACCCTTGGGCCAACAAGCAAGCGTGAAAAAAATTCTGCAAGCTTACAGACCCAAGAGTTTGCAAGCCAGTGAATGTGTAATTCATCAATCAACACAAATTTAAAGAAATAAACTTTATTGAAAATGAAAAAGGAAAACCCAAAAAAAAAAAAAAAAATAAAAGAAGAAGAAGAAGAAGAATAAAGATCAGCAATAACTCAAACAATCAAACAAAAAGCACACAGATGAACCAAAAAAAAAAATCACCATTTTAATAGTTCAAAGGGCTAGAACAAAAAGAACTAAAATCCATTAAAAATAAAAATAACTGCGAATTATAAGAATTAAGTTCAAATAACAAAAAAATGGTAAACAAAAAGGTAAAACTCTTACTTGGCACCACCATTTCCGTCACGGCCAGCCACAACCGCGACATCATTGCCCTCCTCTACCTCCCGTGGTGGTGAGGCGTTGATGTCGAAACGCCCCACTTCAACTCCTCCGCCGGCAGCGCCGCTGCTTCTGCTGCCCTCACTCTTCAGCAAGCAACGGAAGCATTTAAACTCCTGCCGCTGCTCCTTTGTTGCTTCGTAAGGGATCCTCCCTACTGGGATCCCCTTCCGGCACACTGTACAAATGGAGACACTAGCAGTCCCCACAACAGCGTCGTCAACCGCTTCACGCGGAGACGGTATTGGCGTCTCGTTTAGATCTATCGGTAGCGCCATTCTGGCGCTCCCTGTTTTATTGCTGTTTTCAGCCTCCATTTCTCAAAGTGTATTCACAAGAACACTTTTCACAGCTCTAACCATGTAACGAAAAAAATTGGTCCGGAAAAAATTGAGGGTTGAGGAAGGGTTTTTGGTGGAATAGAACAGTAATTCGAGTCTGTAAAAGGGGTTATCGGTGGAAAAAATAGTTTGGTGAAAGTAGACAATGAACACCGACTGAATGATGACGAATTGTTAGGTAGAAACAAAAAATTCAGAGTTGTAACGTAAGGAATCAAGGGAGCTGTAAGAATGAGGACGAAAGAGAAAATTGTTTGTTTGTTTCTCTTCTAAGAGAATTGCAGAGAGAGAGAGAGCGAGGGAGAGTTGGAGAAGAGAGTGCAGCGCGGGGTTCTTGAAATTGATGTAGAGAGCAGCCGGGGAAGAGGGGGTAGGGTTGGGGATGACAAAATTAGCCTTGTTTTAGTTGAGGGGTAATTTGGGGTTTTGTAGAATTGAGGTGTAATGACATCATTACCCTTGCGCCTTGCTTGTGAGTTTTTTCTTTTCTTTTTCTATTTTCTTATTTTTTTAAAGCAGATGGGATCTTCTATTGGAAAATCATGTTTCGTCTCCTATTCCACCATATGGATGATTGTCACGTGTATGAAAGTTATCCAAATTTATTTTGAAGTATGAATCAAGCCTAAATTGTGAGTTTTTTATATGATAATTTTTATACACGTGACAATCAATATGTAGTGGAATGAGAGATAAAACATCATTTTGTAATAGTCTCATATGTTTTAAAGTGTTGTGAGCACGGGGAATATTAAATTAAATTAATTAGGAATTAATATTTTTTATGTAGAATTGTGTTATGGAGAAAAGAAAAAATGGGTTCATGTCTCATTTTGTTGCATCTTTCACATTGACAAATGATAAATTCATTTATCTTGTGATTGGTTTATGCATAGAGTCGAATTGAGTATGGATTAATTTTTTTTTCATATACATAATTATTACATGAAATTAATTTAGAAATGACTTGAAATTTCATTACGTTCAAATTTAAATGCAAGAGTTTGGCGAACTTGACAAGTTTTATACTTTGTCAAGTCATGCAAAACTCCCATTTTATATTCTTTACGTAATGAATTGAACTGGAACGAATTGATGACTATCCCTTAAAAATCATGGCGTTGCCGATACATCTTAACGAACCGCTAATTTCGTTACCTCATGAAGCTACAATGCCATTATGGGATCGATTGCTAGTGTTTCCGTATATAATTTCACAAGAACGTACTATGGAGGAGCAATATAAGAAGTATGAATAAACCAAACAGAGTTCTTTGGCAAAGTTAAATTTCATTAATCGATTAGAATAACAATTAAAATACTTAAGTAATAATTTATTTTGATTTAATTATATGTAATTGCAACTCAAAATATAAAGCACTAAATTGTCTATAGATGTCATTCAAAATTCAAATTTAATTTTTATGTAGTTACCACAATGAGACAAGCAAAATAAGTAGCTTATAGTTGTCATGCAAATATTTGCATATGACCAGGTAGTTAAGAACCACAAATGAAATTTAGGAGGGTATCCCCAACATGGAATTTGAAGGATTTTTTAATCAATGGAATTTCATAGATTTTTAGAGAATTTTATGGATTCCATTATGGATTTCATCAGATTCTAGTGGAATTTTATTCTATGAAATTATGTAGATTTTAATAGATTTTAGTGGAATTTGTTGGATTATATAAAAAATATAATTAATGATATTTTA
This sequence comes from Rehmannia glutinosa, assembly GCA_016081115.2. Lineage (NCBI taxonomy): Eukaryota > Viridiplantae > Streptophyta > Magnoliopsida > Lamiales > Orobanchaceae > Rehmannia > Rehmannia glutinosa. The sequence continues at coordinate 26,277,301 of CM071926.1, read as the reverse complement.
TGAATTTAGCAGCATAACTTCATGTTCATAAAAAATAAAAAGAAATATGAATATTCAAATAAGTCAATAACAAAAAAAAAATATGTTGAGATTAGAAGACAATACATGAGAATAGATGCAAGAGATAAAAATATGTTAAGTTTTTTTTAACCATTGACAATTATTATTGTTGTTGTTGTTGTTGTTGTTGTTATTATTATTATTATTATTATTATTATTATTATTATTATAATAAGAGAAATGGAATTTGAATTCCGTGGGGGGAAGGTGAGAATTTGTCCTTCATAAATATAGCTTATAATTCCACCAAATTCCACCCAAATCCATTTATAAAAGAAATCCATGGAATTCATCAAATATTTGAGGATGCTGGATTTTCGTGGAATCTATTAAAATCCAAGTTGAGGACATCAAGATTTAATGAATTCCATAGAAATCTAAATTAAGGACACCTAGAATGTTATGGAATTCTAAATTCCATTAAATTCCATGATTGGGGACACCCTCGTTAATTACCAGTGTGAGACAGGTAGGAGTGATTAGAGAGCTTTTTAATTTGAGTTATAATAGTTACTATAATAATTAATTACTAAGATTACATAAATATTATACTCCCTCATATTCAAAATAAGTGTCTTTTTAGAAGAAAAAAAAACATACATATTAAGGATTGTGTTAAAATACCAAATATACCCTTAATTAATAATAAATGCTACTTCGGAACAAACAAATTTAGGTATTAGTGTTAGTTGGAAAACAATATATTTAAGGATAATTTGGGAAATCTTTCTCTCACTAACCTTGAAATGTGAGAAAGACATTCTTTTTGGGGAAAAAATTAATGTGTTAAAAAGACATTTATTGTGAATAGGAGCGAGTATAATTTTATTAGTATATTATGTGGATATGTATATCATTAATATGGTCTTCTAAATGGCAACTTTTAACAATCTTGCACTATCAATCCAGTCTCCTTTCCTCAAAAGTTTATATATTCAAATCGTAATCGTAATAAAATTTATGTTAGATGATTATGCATTAAAAGTAGTTGATAACTATGGAGCGTGTCCAGATAATTATCCTACCAAAAAGTGATGAATTCTTAGTAAGTGCAATAAGTTACTGAAATCCAATTTCTAATTAATGTACTGATTATCCTACCAAAAAATTATGAATTTTAGTAAATAGGATAATTAATTACGACAATCAAGAAAATTCAAAACCCATTTTGGTTTAAGCATAAAAGCACATATTTTGTGTTAAATATTTATGCAATTTAAGTAATTGAGCTGCACATGAGATGGATTTGAATTAAAGTAATAATTATCCTACCAAAAACCAATGGAAATTTTAGTAAGCATAAAAATTACTAAAATCTAATTTTGAATTAATGGATAATTATCCTACCAAAAAAATATGGATTTTAGTAATTATAATAATTACTACAATCCAATAAAAGTCAAAATCCAACGGACCAATTTTGTTTGAGTGGATAAGCACACATTTAATGAAAAAATAAAAAAAGCAAAATCCCCGAAATGGAGATAATCTGGAATTGAAAAGGAAGAAGGGTAAAAAGGTCATTTAATAACTGGTGGTCGTCGCTTCGGCATGCTTGGCTGGTGTCCGCTAACGTGCATTTTAGCGTGGCAAAGATGAAGTGGAACCCACGCGCCCCTTTGGCCGTGCGCCAAACTAATGCACAAAACTCGCGCTGATGTGGGGCATTGGAGATTTTATGGGGCAAAAATGTTTTTATTTGGTTTTAACTTTTAAATTTTTTTGAAATTAACTGTTTCGGATTTTTCTAATTAATAATGGATTTTTTTCTTTTGAATCAAAATTGAATTGTTTTTGTTGATGTGGCATTTTGGAGGGAAAAATATTATTTTCAATGTAAATTAGGTAAAAATATAATATTATTATGAATAAAATAAAAATAATTTTCAGAATATATTTAATTTTTTTGTTTTGAAAATCAGAAAATATTTTTTTAAAAAATTGATGAAAAATAAGAATAATGTTAATATAATAAATATTTTGATTTAATAAATATATTCAAAATATTTTAAAATTTATTAACATTATTCTTATTTTTCAAGAATTTTTAAAAATGTATAAAAAACTTTGTATAAAAACTATGTAAATTTTAAAAAACTGTACAAAAATTATTTAATTACAAAAAATCTGCATAAAAGATATTTAAATTTAAAAAACTGTATAAAAACAATTTAATTATTTCTCTTTAATTGTAAATATAAAATGTTATTTATACAATTAAATAATTTATAATTTAAACATATGATATAAATAATTTTTATTTTATAATTTCGAATATATTTCTCCAATTAAAATATCTTAAATTTTATTAACATTATTTTTGTTTTTCATGAATTTTTTAAAATTATTTTCCCGTTTTTCAAATTAACAAATAATTTAAATATTAACATTATTTTTGTTTTTCATGGATTTTTTAAAATTATTTTTCGTTTTTCAAATTAACAAATAATTTAAATATATTCTGTAAATTATTTTTATTTTATTCATAATGATATTATATTTTTACCTAATTTACATTGAAAATAATATTTTTTTCCCTCCAAAATGTCACATCAACAAAAACAATTCATATTTTTTGAGAAAAAAAAAAAGCAAAAAGAAAAAAATCCACATAGGATTGTTACCTCGGTTCTTGGACTAAAAATCAGAAATTTTGCCACTTAGTGGAATTCAATTTTTTTTTTGTGGACTAAATTGAGTCCACTTAGTGGATAAAAAAAAACATTTTTGCCGATTTTATGCTATATTTGGTTTTAATTTCCTTAACTGTTTTCTAATTAATAATGTTTTTGAATTTTCTGATTATTTGGTTCTATGCTATATTTTTATTTTATTTTAATTTTTTTTTTTGAATCAAAAAATAAACAAATCATGTATTATTGTTCTAAGTAAATGCCAAGTCAACATCTCAAATGTGTTATTGAGCAACTTTGCCTCAACATGTAGCCAATGTTATATCAAAATGTCAACTACGTTATTGAACAAATTTATAATCTACCAATTCAAACACATTTTTACATTTTTGTTTGTAATACATGTTACAAATCATACCATAATCGACCAACACATACAATCCAAATTAAACTCAAACTACACTTCCACAATAGAAATCAAACCACGCATATAGGTGGAAAATCAAGCCATCGAACCCATGATCTTGTTGGAATTGGTTTTAATAAATTGAGTTTTGACCCGATTTTGACCAATTATTTAAGTGGGTTCATTTATTCAAAGTATGAAATAAATGAGATAAACGTCATCTACGTCGCGGGTAGATGAGTTTAGCATTTTGAATTTCTCAAAACCAATGTCGGGTGAATAAGAAATAAATGCATAAAGTTGGCCGTTTAAAATGCTTTTATATATGGAATATAAAAGGGTGGGAATATGGAAAACCATATCCCACATAGGAAACATTGAATGTTTGACTAGTTAATAAAGAGTTTCATCACTAATAAGGAGTAATCAAGTGAAACTCCTTATGGTACACCCTAGTAGACCAAGTCGATTTTGTAGCCTTTGGCTAACGCAAAAGGCACCGAGGACGTTGCGGAGCACCGTCCGAGCCGAGTCGGAGCTGAGCCCGGGCTCGCGCACGTCGCAGATAGTCGCATTGGGCGCTTTAGAGGCGCACTTTGAATCGACGTGGCGCCGATTGATGCGTCTGTTCACGACGGGCACGTGATCAACACGTCTCCCGGTGTGCGAAGGGTGTATGCCAAAGGGTGTGTTCCTTCGACATATGCGATCGGGACCATCGATCGCAACTGTTAACCACAGGGCGCGATATGACGGTCAAGACTGATCCGGACCAGGGGTTGCACCTAGTCTGAAAAGGCACCAGGAGCTCTATTTCGAATTTCTTGTTTCTTCTTCATTCTGCATTAGTCCATAAAAAGAGAGTTAAAAAACATCTAAGTGTTCGTTGTGCTTGCGATTTGTAATGCAACTATCGCAAGTGTTTGTCGTTGTATCTTGGGAGACAATTGCCTCATACCGTACGCATCGTGAGCGGGGCAATCTTATCTTAAAGAGAAAGAGTCTAACTCTTGCCTCGACATCTGTTTTCGTATCGAAACTCTGCTCGATTTTTCAGCCATTCGATATACACCATCCAGTATTTCCAACAGATCTTACTAGTCTAAGGGACTCTACCTTACCATTAGCGAAAGGTCTCATATCGGCAACATATTTTTACTACTTTCACCCAATCTCTTCGAAAAGTAATTTAAACAAATCACCAAATAAAAAATTAAAATGAACCCAAACATATTCGTATCTAGAAATTTTCACTCTCATTTTTTATTCTTGAGCTCATGTAATAATTTGTAGCCATAATAAAATAATTTGATAAGTGACTGCATTTATAAATTGTTGAGTATTCAATTTCCTACTTGTAATTCGAACTAAACCTAATTTTTTTTCTTAGTACAATAAGAAATATTAGGGAAGGGAAAACTACGCGCTTATGGGATCGAAATTGGGTCATTTATTGACTTAGATAAAAATGTCCCATTTTTATGGGGTGAGTTTTTAATTAATTTTATTTCCAAACATTTAGGTTAATTGTAGATGTACCCCAATTTTTGGCTATGCCATCTTCCAATCTCCCAAGCTCACACATGGATTGCAATTTGCAAGTATGAGGGCAAGTATTATAATGTGGAGGACATGATTTTCTTGAGGTAAACAGCTCTTTTTTTGTGCTGCAAAAAGGCAGTCATGCTTAACACTTTTTTGAATGAGATCAATCATGGCATAGGCAGTGTAAATCATGTTTCATTAGCATGTTTTGAGGTATTATCAATTCACAAGTCCTTTGTGACATGATAGAAGAAAAAGCCAAAGCTTAACTATATTAATATATATTAACCATTGCATTTGTCTTTTGCATGATACTTACATACTGTTGCTAACTTAGATGTAGAAATTGGGTCTGTAATAAATTGGCTTAATTGCAGAAAATATCCTGTAACTTGGGGTAAATTGCATTTTCGGACTTTTATTATTGGGTTTGCAAAATATGCCCTGTATGTTTATCAAGTTTTGCAAAATATGCCCTGTAAGTTTATAACGTTCTGCAAAATTGGTCCTACAAGATTTATACCGAAGCAATTGGTGTCATATAAGTCTTGAGTTGATGCAAAATTGGTCTAGCGGAATAATTGCATATTTTCATAATACCAATTATACCCTTATTCATACATATGGCTGATTTGACTAAGTGTCTTGCGTAAAATGGTATCAGAGCCCAGGTTTATTAAGAACTTTTGGTTATATTTATTATATTTATGTAATTAACAAGTGGTGAGGAGAATTATTTCCGAGAATATGGATCCGGATAATTGTCCGAGATGTACACCTTACAGGACATATCGTCAAATATTGACGATGTATGCACAAGAGCACCTTGACCAGGTTTCATATTGGGAATACCAACATGAAGAAAAAGAAACGGCGAGGAGCCGAGCCGACGGGGAAACCTTAAGCAATGCAAAATGCGAGCATAATATTATAAGCGATTCACGGATGCTTAACTGCGGACTTATATGTTCACTTGATGAACCTTCAAGAAACGGTTCATGAAAATTCCCATCGAGAACAATGATTCCGATGGAGTACTGAGTGGAACGAGATACTTCCAGATAAATCTAAGTTCTCTCGAAGATCTTAGAGAAGTCGAAGACGGTGCGAATTATGGCAACCGCCATATTCATTTACCAAAGACAAGTTCATCGATCGAGAACGGATGGAGACGATGGTGAAATATCGAAGGAAACTCTTGAACTCCTTCATGATATTTAAACGAGTCAAGAACCTGGAGGACAGCCGAGTTCTTCCGGAGGAAAGAAGCATATAGATTTGGACGAGTACCCTATTTACACCATAAAGGAAACCAACCGAAGTTATACGAAAAATGATGAGATGAGGAGAAGCTCATTGCTCTAATCAAAGGAAAATCCATCAAAAATTAAAAAAGATGGATATGGAAAAGATGAATCTTAAAGATCTACATGACCTTGCGTAATCCTTCGCAGGATTAGGAATTGTAGATTTAAAGATGAACACAGGAGATGGAACATTGGTCACCTATGATCCAACATGAAGACCGATTCCACCACCACCACCAGTTAATCCTAACGTCGAAGAAAGTACGGGTTCGAATCATGGAGCTCGGGACGAGAGGATGCCACACGCCGGGGATTTCACGACCAGGAAGTGATCCATTTTCGGACAGGAGGTCGAAACCTCTCGCGGGAACTAGACAACCTCTTTGGAAGGCCGAATGTTTATCGACGCCTTATGGAAGATCGCACCTCGACCCAATACATCCATACAAAGGTTGATGTTAAATCTGAACATCCCAGATTTTAAAAATAGAGAAGTTCTCATTGATGAATGGGCTTGCTATGAGAATTTCAGCAGAACCCTCGATCTTACAAAGGATTCATTCATTTTACTCCTTGAAATGAGTCTTGAAGGATCGGTGAAGATTGCTGGGATATGACCGATGCTAGTACGAAAGGTTCGGTCACATCGGGGAGAATCACTTAAAGGAATTGTCGATGGTATGGCAAAATTATTCAAAATCTAGTTCATCGGCACAGGTTATTTTGAGGGATTAGAGGATGAAAAGAGAAAGAGATATAAACAAGCCCTCTATAGCCTTGAGTTATATGATATTTGTCATATTGACGAATATATCAAGTTGTTCACCGAATACTGGGGTGGAAATCCAAGATTGAAGAAAAGGAAGTGCACAACTATTCTTCGCCAAGATTCTCGAGTCCCTACTGAGAGAAATGCTTATCGGGAATACAAGGATGGAGCGGAAGTAGAAAGCGTGGCGAGAAAAATGTCTTTCCTAAAGGCAAGTTATCGAATGGTGTTACCAAGCGGCTCTGTCAGACAGAATTACAAGAGATTAAGAGGAATTAACAAATCGGTTCCTCTATGTTGCGTGGATAATGACATCCCAACAATTGTGGGAGGTCAACCAAGGCGCACGAGAAAGAAGAAGGCACGAAGCCATCCATACCGCCGAGGAAGCAACAACAAAAGAAGCAGTCTTCATGGAGACCTAGAAGGTTTTAGTCAAAACAAAAGCCGGGTTACAAAACGGGGCAAAGACTAGCACCAAGCGGGGAGTAGAGCCTCTTCATCGGGGTCTAATCAAGCAAGTACCAGCAGAACACTAGGAAGGAGAACTTTCGGGCGTGCTCACACCATAGCAAATGAAAGCTTCAAAGACTGTAATTCTTTGGACATGCGAGCAAGAGGGCATATCTCAATAGATTGCCCCCAGACAATCAAAAACGAGGAGTCATACGATTCGAGGCCACACGTAAATCGAAGAAAATCTATTATTAGGATTTAATACGGGTGTATCGGTTTGAGGATATTCCCTCGGATGAAAGCATCTATGAAGAAGAGATTTATTTCGACGATGGAAGTGACTCGGCTCGGAATCGAGTGAAGAAGAAATTCTTGATGAGACAATCGGGAGGATATATCGGATTCCTCTCTCACACGACGGTTTCTCATAAAACTCTTATAAGAATCATGAAGGAAGATCCAAAGCTTCAAGTCTATGATGGATTTACAATTGGAGCTATGGAAAAAGCATTGGATAAAATTGGATTTCGTGAGAAAACACCAAATTATCCACGGGGTAACAACCGGAGAATTTCGCTATTCCATGGAGTTTACAGGTAACCGATCGAGATGCGGTTGGTCCCTATTAAAGAAATACAGGAGATCAAAAGCGAGTTAAAAGAGAAGTTGCAAATACACTCTCATGGATTCATATCGAGCCATAAGAGTCATTATTAAGGCAACATTCAAAGAAGGAATAGATTCGCCACTCAATCTTGCTATGTTCGACAAGCGAATCTCACATCTCCAGGATTCATGCCTTGGAGCGGTTTGATTCTGAGAAATTTGTATCTTTGGGAAATTGGCATTTAATGTCTATCCTAGAATTGCATACAATTTGGGAGATCGAGATTTTAATAGAGTCCTAACCCTTCATCAAGATTTTAAAAGAATCGATTTGATGAAAGAAGGAAACATGCCTTACTCGATCACATACAAGATTTCCTATGCTCTCTCGAATACACATCATTCAAGTATTCTTGAGAAAGGAATTTATTGAAGTCCCAAGAATCTTTGAGGACTTCTATAAAGGAGATTGATATGATAATTCAAGATCAAGTCTTCAACAAAAGGGTGGTTTTTTTGGGAAGAGAAATCATTGAGTCTCCAACTATAAAGGAGATTGATATGATAATTCAAGATCAATTTTTCCTTGTGATGTTCTATATTATCTTCAACAAAAGTCGAAGTCTCCCGAAGATAGTTGAGCCATGAAGGATGTCTTTCCTTGGGAAAGATTACAGACAAAATGGTGAGTAGCGGATAAAAGAGATTGAGTCTGGGAAGAAAAAGAGACCAAGTGCGATTCAACGCATCCCCGATGTTTTCAAAAACAGAGAGCCGAAATGTCCGAAAAGGTTGGCGAGAAGTTGAAGTAATATTCGACATCACTCAAAAGGATAATATTTTTCCTTGTGATGTTCTATATTATCTTCAACAACCAATAGTTGGAAGACATCAAGGAAATCAAGATAGGTGAAATTGTGACTATCTCGGGAGTTGCGGGGAAAGATCCCGGAGCAATTAATCCGGGAATTGAATTTCTTGAGGATCATAAACCTTGGGAAAGATTACAAGACGGAATGGAGTTCACAAAGTGGCGGATAAAAGATACGTAATCGATGACCACTAGTCCATTCTCCATATACATTTCTATTGGAATGTTATATCTTTGAATACAAGGCCGAGTATTTCACGCCTATATTGATTCAGGTGCCGGAATATGTACTGCAAAGCCGGATGTCTTTCCTAAAGAAATCGGAGAAGATTTACCAGCTATTACAGGAAGAGATTTCTCAAAAAGAATTCTTATTCTTAACAGAGGAATTAAACAAGCAGAAATTATGATCGGAGGCGCAGGTGGTACCCCATGGTACAAAGTGAAGACGCCACCAATCTATTTCCATGATACAGGTGCAGATGTTTTGCTAGGAAACAATTTCCTACAAACACTCAAGCGATTCACACAAAGAATGAGACAAGAAGACTTATTTTCACAACATTATGTGATCATAAGATCATTGTCCAGCGACTGCGGGAAGCATTTTACAGAAAAATGCCTATTAATTTTCGCAGCAAGCGTGGTGATGAAGCCAAACTCCGAAATCCAAAAATGGCGGATCGAAGGAAATTTGGTGAAGCCTTATTATCCTATAGACAATTCGGTTCTCGAAAGGATAAGAAGCTTTGGGATTATAACTTGTATTCATTCAGAGTGCAAGGAGAAGAACGAGTTACTCCAGAGGTTATTGCAGAATTAATGTTGACCCTAATGGAGAGTCCGCAGAGTGACGTGACCCTAGAGGAACAAATATCACTCGAGGATATCAAGAAGAAGATCCAAAGGAATTACAAGGGGATTAATAACATTTTGGAATTCGACGGATACTACATCCCAAGCAGAGAACATCTGGTTAACTGTATCAAAGGTGCCAAGATATTCTCAAAGTTCGATTGCAAGTCTGGATTCTACCAGATTAAGATGGATGAAGAAAGTAAGAAGTTTACTGCTTTCTCTACACCACGGGACATTATGTAAGTCCAAGCGGCTACGATAATCTAGAGAGGGGTGAATAGATTATCTCCATCTTTTCGATTTTACCCTCTTTTTCGAACCGAAAGCTCAAAGACAATAATAAGGTACGGAATGTAAACAACACACGTCGATTTATAGAGGTTCAACCCACCTAGGGCCTAATCCTCTACCACCCCAAAGATATCCAGGGATGGATTTCAAAAAAAGAAAAAGATTTTATTAATTACCAAAATTAATACAACACCAACTTACAACAACACCTTGAAGAGCACCACACTATTCTTCAACACCACCTTTGAGATTACCACAATCTTCAACGGCACCTTGTGAAGATTACCACAATCTTCAACCTTGAAGAATACCAAATTCTTCAACACCTCAACAAGAAGATTACCACAATCTTCTTACACCTAACACCTAGATCATCCAAGTGTGTTCTTACCACAAGAACACTCACAAGGATATCTTGTGTTGAATGATATCCCAAAAATTCAAGATTACAACTCGATAATGAATTATACAATTGAGTGCAAGTGTAATCAAGAATAGCCTAGACCTCAAGGATGTGAAAGTGATAAGTTAGGCAAATTACAACAAGAATAATAACAATGTAAGACCAAATGTTTGCTTGAGTATATCTTGTTGTGTTGTATTGTTCTCTCTTATTGTTGTGCTTCAAATCTTCCTCTATTTATAGGAGATGATTGATACTTGATAGGCTCTTCTTGGAATCAGATATCTACAAAACAATTGCAATTAAAATCAAGATTATAGCTGTTAGAAATCAATCTTACAATTTAGGGAAAAGTTGTCTGCTGCACAACGATTAGAATTTCTTCATCAAACTTGAGGGCGGCCGTCAAGACCGATAGAAGTTTGAAATGAACACAACAAATTTTCAACAGGGTGACCGGTCCTAGGGGGGTCGACCGGTCGCCCCCTCGCCCACCATGGTGACCGGTTACCCTGACCAGTTTTAGGAGTTCTGGGAGTTCTGTTTCGTGAAATGCATTCCCAGGTACCAGTCGCCTCTTTGGTCGATCGGTCGACCTCCTAAATGAAATGTTGTCCGATTTTTGTCGAAAATAAACCTCAAGAAATACTCCAAAAAATTCGTAAAAATATTTTAAATTAACCGGGAGTATTTAGGACAACATTAGAAATATAGTTTTGATGAAATAACACATTAACACAAAAAGTGTTGTCCGATATAAATTCCAATAAATACTCCGAAAAATAGTAAAAGCATTTTAGACCAATCGGGAGTATTAGGACAACATTTAGAAACATAGTTTCAGTGTAAAAACCCATTGACATAAAATCATTAAATGTGTTGTCCAATATTGTCGAAAATAAACTTGAGGAAATACTCCAGAAAATATTAAAACCATTTTAAATCATTTAGGAGTATTTGGACAACCTTTAAAAACATTGTTTTGGTATAAAAACAAAATCATCAAAATCATGATAAAACCATTTATCAAACAATCTCCCCCCTTTTTGATGATTACAAACCAAAATAATTTTTAACGAGGTCGATTTTGAAAACAAAACATTTTTACCGGTTAAAAATAACTATCTGTTGTGAGCAACAACATTCTACGCAATATAAACAAAAGGATGGGAGTAGATATATTCAATCATATATAGCAAAAGCTCCCCCTATCATTATGCACAACAAGAGTAATGTAAAAACAATCAACCACAAGCTAAAAGCTTAGCTTTTACATATTGATCTTAGGTTCAAGAGCTTATAAGCCCCCCCTGTCAACAAAACATCATTAGACAAGTATATAAGTCCATCATACAACAATTTAACTAAGTATAATGCACAACTTATGGCTTTAGGAAGCCATAGCTTATAACTTCTTTTGTTTAGCTTAACTTAGCTTCTATGAGCTAATAAGCTTATAACATGTTTCTCCCCCTTTGGAATCATCAAAAAGAGTGTTAGCACGATAAAAACATCATATAATCATATCAAAGTGCGTAACTAAACCGATGTATCGAGCTATTTGAACATTGAAGCTTATAGACCAAATAGGAGGAAAGAGTCGATCATACGACTTGTAGAAGCTTATGAAAACTCATTTGATTGGCAAAACATGATCTCTATAAATATATAAGACATTTGAAAACAAGAGAATCATGTAGGTGATGAATTTTTCATTGAGATATTTTATCGAACACTTGGCGGGCGTCAAAAATTGAAGAAGATATATAAAGCCCTTGTAAATGCGATCAAGCCAAGTTTTTCATCATCAAATCAGTTTAAGCACAATACAATATATCATAAATAACAATCTCATCACAAACATATACAAATTTCATCAAGAAAATACATATAGGCCAAGTTCTCAAGGGTTCAACCCAATTGAGATAAGGAAGTAGAATTCTTACCATTTAATCGGTAAAAATGAGCAATGATGATGATAATCGAGCCTAAATACATCCAAGATATGAAATATATGCAATAAAACACATTTGAAGTGAAATGTGTGTGAAATTTGCAAAGGGGACGAAATAGAGATGAAAAACCTTAAACTGCCAAAATACAAGAACAGAGACGGTTTTAACCAAACTTAAGCAGTGGGTGACCGGTCATGGGCTAGGGCGACCGGTCGAGCAGGTGGGCGACCGGTCGACCCCTGCCCTGGCAGCCCACTGGTTCACTTCTGTTTTGAAAATCCGAATTTTGATCCAAAAATCCGATTTTTCGCCCCTAAGTTTTAAAAACGTGCAAAATGCAAACGTAGACATTATGTCATAATCATGCTCGAAATAGATTAAAATACTCGGTGGTGTACGATTAAAAAGTCCGCGAGTTATCCTTGAGACGGAATTAAACACATCTCAAGTTTTTGTTAAAACATGCAAACCCAAAAAAATATCGAATCTCAATATGTTTAGTTCGATTATGACGAACCATATTTTGAAAAATAAAATTTACACCGGACTTGTTATCCCGAAAAATAATAACGTTTTAAAACTTTGGATGAACAAGTCATAAGAAGAAGTGCCTTACAAGTATTTGAAAATTTCTTTTAACGGCACTTTAAAGAGATTCGTTGGGATTGTTTTAAGTCGAGCATATAGACATAAGGCATATAGAATGTCGAGTCTAAGGAATAATAAACGAATAAACATACCTCGAATTCGTTTGTCAATCAACATGCCTACCTCAACCTTTGTCAATTTTCACATTTGTGGCCATATAGGTTGAAATGGTTCTTTTCTTCTTCAATGCCTCGCTTCTTCTTTTGAGTGTGGTATATAATCACCTTCTTGGCATTGTTGGACTTGAATTCCAATGATCAAATTTGAGCTTCCCTCATCATGATCATCTTAGGTTCACCTTGCATTGACTTGGAAAAATATCTTGCACAAATATTCATTAGTAGCACCAAAAATATTATCAACATAAATTTGCACAAGTAAACAACCTTGCCCTTTTTCAAAACAAGAAGTGTAGTATCAACTTTACCTTTTGTAAAATTATTTTGCAAAAATAGCTAAGTCTATAAAACCATATACGGGGTACTTGTATCAACCGTACAAGGCCTTTTTATAAAAATCATTTGGCCTAAAAATTTTAAACTTCGATAGACTTCTATTTGAATAAAACCATTTAGAAAATTGGATTTAACATCCATTTGGTAAAGCTTGAAATTTTCTCAAAACAAGAATGGGCAAGTAAAGTGCAAATAACTTCTAAATGTGCTATGAGTGCAAATATTACATCAAAATCATTACCTTCTTCTTGACAATATCATTGAGCTACTAACCTTGTCTTGTTCATCAAACTTGTTGCGAAATATCACAAATTTCTGCAAAATCTTAACACGAGCATAGTAATATCGAATAATAGATACACTATTTTAAGCACCACATACTATGCATCATCAAGAGTCTAATAAATCATTCAAGTTCAAATAAGCTTAAGAAAGCTACATAAGGTCTCTTTTGAAATTTGACAATAAGAGAGCACATAGTTGAGACCTCATTTACAAGAATCATATGAACATGAGGTTTGACATAAGTATCCAAGAATAACGACATTTATATGTGCAATAAAATGCATGACTTAGTAAAATAAGCACCTAGGCATATGGCATAACATGTATCGAGTTTATGATATGAATAGCAATAATGAGCGTACCTCGATAGTTCATATCTCTCTTGATATATTACGAGTAGATAACCATTGAAAGAGATATGTAAATCCTACACAATTCTTAAACCAAATTTTGCACAAACATAATAATACATGTGTAGGCTAAGCAATAAGAGATATCTTAAGCATGCTTGTGCTACATAACTACATAGGAGATAATAAACCACATAAGTCTAAGTAAATGCACAAGAGTTTTAGAAACATTATGCAAGGTCTTCTTTTGAAAAATATTTTGAAACTTACAAATATATTGAAGACTTAAATTTTAAAAATAAATTTTTAAACTCATTTTGAAAATTCATTTTGCAATTTAGACACAAATAAAAATATGCAAGAAAATAAAATGTATATTTAAATAGGGAGATACGGTTTACCAATTTCGCCATTTCCATGGGTTGTACCGTTCCCATTGTTGATGATATCTTCCCTTTTGAAAATCTTCATGTTGATGATGGTTTCTCCAATTGCTCCATTTCCAAGCATTGTGGCCTTCCCATTTTTGAAAGTGTCTTTCTCTTGAAAAATCATCTTGTTGATGATGTCTTTGCCATTTCCAAGGATTTTGTTCATCCCTTTTTTGATTATTTCCTCTTCTTGGAAAATGACTTTGTTGAAAATGTTTTCTCCTTTGATCAAATGAAATGGTCATTTGATGTTTTCTTGGCGGTATGAATTTTCTTCGATTATTATTTTCACGGGTACCTAATATAACATTGTTTTGTGGTACCCTCAAGTGCTTGGGTCCTTTGGGATTAGTCTTGAGACTTTTAGGTCTCCAAAGATAATTAGATCTATTTCTAGCCCGACAAGTATTTACCGTATGACCTTTTTTACCGCAATAAAAGCAAGTAATATTACTAACATGCATAGGAACTCGATTCTTTTTCATATGCTTGACAATATTAGGCTAATGATCAAGTTCACTATTCAAACTATCACAACCATTAACATTCACAACATTGGGCAATTTATTGGTACTCAAGTTGGATTTTGATAAATCATTTTTCATGCAATTAATATCCTCAACAAGAGTACTATTTTGTTTTTCAAGGTTTCTAACCTTGTCAAGTGTGGTGGTGTGAGCACATGATAGTGATTCATAGGAAGTAAATAAACTATCCTTTTCATTTTTCAAAATATTGAATTCCTTTTTCAAATTTTTGTACTTGACAAGTAAATTTTGGAATTCATTTTGAAGATCATCAAAATCATTTTGCAAACCACTATAATCATTTTGAATAACAATATCATAGGAAGTAGAAGGTTTAAGACATACCTCGTTTTCTTCTTCGATGCCCATAAAACATTGTTCGACTACTTCATAGTTGGAAGTTGTAAAATGCTTATTCCTTAGATTTGAACTTGTATCCCTTTGAGAAGTAGATGCTTTTGTTTGACTCCTTTCATTTGCAAATACTCCATAGATGGCTTCTAATTTTTACCATACTTCATGTGCCGATCGAATTCCTACAATATGTTCATATTCCAAATTAGTAAGTGAGCAATACAAAATATTGAGAGCTTTACCATTTAAGGATATGGTTTTCTTCTCTTCATCATTGAGCTCCTTGAGAGCTTTGGAGGTATATGATGTGTCTTTCATTGGAATGGATTCTCCATTGATGACGATGTTCCAAATATCGAACCCGCAACCTTATAAATAACATTCCATTCTTTCTTTCCAAAATGTATAATTTTTGGAATCAAATAGTGGTGGCTTGATGGTGGAGGTGCCGGAAAGATGAGCTTCATTCGTAGCCGACGATCGTTCTTTTTCACTCGCGATGGGAAACGAGCTTGCCAAAGAGTTTGGCTTTGATACCACTTGTAAGTCCAAGCGCTACGATAATCTAGGGGGTGAATAGATTATCTCCATCTTTTCGATTTTACCCTCTTTTCGAACCGAAAGCTCAAAGACAATAATAAAGGTGCGGAATGTAAACAACACACGTCGATTTATAGAGGTTCAACCCACCTAGGCCTAATCCTCTACCACCCCAAGATATCCAGGGATGGATTTCAAAAAGAAAAAGATTTTATTAATTACCAAAATTAATACAACACCAACTTACAACAACACCTTCAAGAGCACCACACTATTCTTCAACACCACCTTTGAGATTACCACAATCTTCAACGGCACCTTGTGAAGATTACCACAATCTTCAACCTTGAAGAATACCAAATTCTTCAACACCTCAACAAGAAGATTACCACAATCTTCTTACACCTAACATCTAGATCATCCAAGTGTGTTCTTAACCCAAGAACACTCACAAGGATATCTTGTGTTGAATGATATCCCGAAAATTCAAGATTACAACTCGATAATGAATTATACAATTGAGTGCAAGTGTAATCAAGAATAGCCTAGACATCAAGGATGTGAAAGTGATAAGCTAGGCAAATTACAACAAGAATAATAACAATGTAAGACCAAGTGTTTGCTTGAGTATATCTTGTTGTGTTGTGTTGTTCTCTCTTATTGTTGTGCTTCAAATCTTCCTCTATTTATAGGAGATGATTGATACTTGATAGGCTCCTCTTGGAATCAGATATCTACAAAAAAATTGCAATTAAAATCAAGATTATAGCTGTTAGAAATCAATCCCACAATTTAGGGAAAAGCTATCTGCTGTACAACGGTTAGAATTTTGCTGTCAAACTTGAGGGCGACCGGTCGCGCACTGATAGAAGTTTGAAATGAACACAACAAATTTTCAACAGGGTGACCAGTCCTAGGGGGGTCGACCGGTCGCCCTAGGGTGCGATTGGTTGCCCACCATGGTGACCGGTCACCCTGACCAGTTTTAGGAGTTCTGGGAGTTCTGTTTCGTGAAATGCATTCCCAGGTACCGATCGCCTCTTTGGTCGACCGGTCGACCTCCTAAATGAAATGTTGTCCTATTTTTGTCGAAAATAAACCTCAAGAAATACTCCGAAAAATTCGTAAAAACATTTTAAATCGATCGGGAGTATTTAGGACAACATTAGAAATATAGTTTTGATGAAATAACACATTAACACAAAAAGTGTTGTCCTATATAAATTCCAATAAATACTCCGAAAAATAGTAAAAGCATTTTAGACCAATCGGGAGTATTAGGACAACATTTAGAAACATAGTTTCAGTGTAAAAACCCATTGACATAAAATCATTAAATGTGTTGTCCAATATTGTCGAAAATAAACTTGAGGAAATACTCCGGAAAATGAACATCAAGAAGGAATTAAGCAACTTAAAGAAGTTTGTAAAAAGCTTCCAAAGCTTGTGATTCCCCAAGACGAGGACGAATCGGTTCTCAGATACAGATGCCGTGATGAGTGGAAAAATGCAGTTCTTACTAAGGTCACACCAAACGAAGAAGTTCCATGCAGATATTGCAGTGGTTTATTCACACCCAGTGAAGCAACCAGATGGCATATCAACGAGAAAGAATTCTTTGCATAATAAAGGCTTTTAAAAAATGGCCTCTATTTTTTCTTGGCTAAAAAGTTTACTTTAAAAATTGATAATTCAAGTGTCAAGGCTTTTCGAAAAACAAAATTGAATCAAAACCAGAAAAGGCTAGATTACTTAGATGGCAAGTGAATGTCAATATTATGATTATGATATTGTCATTATAAAATCTCATGAAAATATTCTTTGCATTTTTTGACACGAGATGGAAGGACGCGTTGTCGACGAGGTCCTTAAATGAGTAAGACATCTCGAGAAAACCCTGGAGAGTCTAGAACGAGATTTTGGGACGTTATGTCTCAATGCAAGTTGCGGGGACGACTTCAACAGTCGTAGAAACCGTTTCTAGTCAAATACAAGCATTCGTCAAGGACAATTGTTCTTAAGATTGCAAGGGCCTCTCCTCCAGCCGCATCTCCTACGATGCAAAAAGGGGCAAATAGAGAACGGGCTCTAACCCGGAGGTTATGGATTCAAGTACCATAATCACAAGTGTTGCGGTGATGCATCCCCCGAGAGGTGTACAAACTATAACGAATGTTGAAGCTCCTGTCACAACCCGAGTCTTCAAGTCAACCCAAAGACCTCGGGGTAAAAGAGGGAGAGTTGGATCTTAGGCCACGATAGGCAAATCTAAGGTCCAAATCGACGAGATTAAGATTTCTCAATGCGGTATATCAAAGACAATGGGAGAAATTGGTTACAAAAAGAGGTATCAACCGAAAAAACAATAGTTGATATCTCGGGCAAATATCCCGAGTTTGGATGAAACCAGAAGTCATCCAAATGAAGTACATGAATGGTATACTTTTGGAGCTCTAGCTACAATCTATATTGTATCACCAGGATTCCCGTAAATTTCAAAATTACCGAAATGGATTGGGGAAAGCGATTTGAGACTTGGGCCAATAATCCACATTTGGCTAGAGGAGATATTTTGGAACTCGTATTTTATCGGTGCGGCTCCCGAACCAAAGAAAGAAAGGCTTTAATGAAGCTTTTCATTTCATCAAGCTAAGAAGACCGGATGGAATGCTTTAAAATATATCAAGGCAGCTTCATTGGAAGAAGTACCAGTGTTAGTAGGAGCAATTTCTGAAGATGAAGCTTCTACACGACGAGCATGGGGTCTTTGGGTTTGTCTAACTGAAATGGACAAAGTCAAATATCCGTTTAAGTTTTCCAGAATTCAGCAAATGGATCTTTCCTACTGAATTCAATGACTGGATCAACAACAGGATTCGCAGAGGAGCTTTTCGAGACAAAGAGAAGAATTCTCTGGGAGAATAAGATTCCGGCAAGCAAAGAAACTTACCAAAAATTCTGTAACATGGCGCATGTGGGCCGTTGGATCGATCGGATCTGTCAAGCATGCCCCGAACAGAAGGAACCCAAGTTTGGAAAAGGTTTCCGACCTAAACCCAACCGACAAGATCATGCAGCTGGAAAGGACAAGGGCCCAGCTCACAAGACGCATTATCCTCGGGGACCACGCAAACCATCTTTTTAAAAGATTCCCCGACAAACCTCACATGGGCTGAGTCACGCGGAAAGAAAAGGAAGACAGATGGCGAGGTAATAATGCAGGATATGACGTAAGCAGTGATGTCATAAATTTCAACAAGATTTGGAGTCCGCCTTTCAAGTCCGGATTCACATCTATAAGTAGCAAGATTTGAAGGAAGCTGAGGACATCGAACATTTTCCTTAGTTTTCTTACAATAACATCTGAGTGAAAAATTTGTAATATTTTGAGTGTTTTAGTTTTAAGTTTTATGTATTTATGAGTGAAAGCCTCGGATATGAGAGGCTAAACCGGTATTCTCCTCCCAAAAGGAGATTACTAATGTAATAAATATTTCAATAAGTTCTTAATGTCAAAGATGTCTTCATAATGTTCTATTAATTTATCCCGTTTAAAGATTACTTGTACGCCTGGGGTATGAAACGAACCAAGGCTGTGTTGAACAGTTGCTGAAGGAGTCGGATAACTTGCAGATCATCTTCCCTGAGGGTGAGGTTGAACAATGAGGAGTTGTTTGTCAAACGATCTGGGGGCAGTAATTTTCCGACTGGTGGTGTTGCGAACCATCTCACCCGGTGCTGTTTTGGTCAAAGAAGGTATGAATTTTAGGGGATTTATTAATTTTACGGAAGCATGTTGGGCCTGATATGGTCGTGATGGACTATATCTATTTTATCAAAACCTTAGTCCGAAATTGATTTAGAATTATGAAGCATTTACAGAAGTATGTCCTATGAAGTTTATAGGCTGGAAACCTGACATGATCCACTTAAAACTTTTGAATAGAGACTAGATCTAAGTAGGTGTAACAACGCCACGAACGGAATAGGTGTCAGAAAATGTAAATCTTCATAATCTATGAAATTTGAGTTTATTGAAAATAGCTATGATATGAAAGGATTGAAATTGCTAATTCTCGAAAGTTATAGGCTATAATTGCTACCTTTGAAAAGATAATGGACCAAAACTCCTATTTGGCTATAAGGGCAAAATTGTCCAGGGCATAAATTGCAACTGTAATCGTTAAAGGGCAAAAATCAAAATGGCCTAAGTTATATGGCATATTTTGCTATTAAGCCGTAATAAATTTAAAGCTTACATGATTGTTAAATAAAGTGGGCTTAATTGCAGAAAATATCCTGTAACTTGGGGTAAATTGCATTTTCGGACTTTTATTATTGGGTTTGCAAAATATGCCCTGTATGTTTATCAAGTTTTGCAAAATATGCCCCGTAAGTTTATAACGTTCGCAAAATTGGTCCTACAAGTTTTATACCGAAGCAATTGGTGTCATATAAGTCTTGAGTTGATGCAAAATTGGTCTAGCGGAATAATTGCATATTTTCATAATACCAATTATACCCTTATTCATACATATGGCTGATTTGACTAAGTGTCTTGCGTAAAATGGTATCAGAGCCCAGGTTTATTAAGAACTTTTGGTTATATTTATTATATTTATGTAATTAACAAGTGGTGAGGAGAATTATTTCCGAGAATATGGATCAGGATAATTGTCCGAGATGTACACCTTACAGACATATCGTCAAATATTGACGATGTATGCACAAGAGCACCCTTGACCAGGTTTCATATTGGGAATACCAACATGAAGAAAAAGAACACGGCAGGAGCCGACGGGAAACCTTAAGGCAATGCAAAATGCGAGCAGAATATTATAGCGATTCTGGATGCTTAACTGCACTTATATGTTCACTTGATGAACCTTCAAGAAACGGTTCATGAAAATTCCCATCGAACAATGATTCCCGATGGAGTACCGAGTGGAACGAGATACTTCCTTGACAAATCTAAGTTCTCAAGATCTTAGAGAAGTCGAGAAGACGGTGCGAATTATGGCAACCGCCATATTCATTTACCAAAGACAAGTTCATCGATCTAGAACCGGATGGAGACGATGGTGAAATATCGAAGGAAACTCTTGAACTCCTTCATGATATTCAAACGAGTCAAGAACCTGGGAGGACAGCCGAGTTCTTCCGGAGGAAAAGAAGCATATAGATTTGGGACAAGACTATTTACACCAAAAAGGGAAACCAACCGAAGTTATACGAAAAATGACAGATGAGGAGAAGCTCATTGCTCTAATCAAAGGAAAATCCATCAAAAATTAAAAATATGGATATGGAAAAGATGAATCTTAAAGATCTACATGACTTGCGTAATCCTTCGCAGATTAGGAATTGTAGATTTAAAGATGAACACAGGAGATGGAACATTGGTCACCTATGATCCAACAGAAGACCGATTCCACCACCACCACCGATTAATCCTAACGTCGAAGAAAGTACGGGTTCGAATCATGGAGCTCGGGACGAGAGGATGCCACACGCCGGGATTTCACAACCGGAAGTGATCCATTTTCGTGACGAGAGGTCAAAACCCTCTCGCGGGAACTAGACAACCCTTTGGAAGGCCGAATGTTTATCGACGCCTTATGGAAGATCGCACTCGACCCAATACATCCATACAGGTTGATGTTAAATCAACATCCCATATTTTAAAAATATAGAAGTTTTCATTGATGAATGGGCTTCAACTATGAGAATTTATTGAGGAACCCTCGATCTTACAAAGGATTCATTCATTTTACTCCTTGAAATGAGTCTCAAGGATCGGTGAAGATTGCTTGGGATATGACCGATGCTAGTACAAAATGTCCGGTCACATCGGAGAATCACTTAAAGGAATTGTCGATGGTATGGCAAAACTATTCAAAATCCAAGGTTCAACAAGGTTATTTCGAGGATTAGAGGATGAATAAAGAAAGAGATATAAACAAGCCCTCTATAGCCTTGAGTTATATGATATTTGTCATATTGACGAATATATCAAGTTGTTGAGGGTGGAAATCCAAGATTGAAGAAAAGGAAGTGCATGACTATTCTTTGCCAAGATTCCGAGTCCCCTCGGAGAGAAATGCTTATCGGGAATACAAGGATGGAGCGGAAGTAGAAAGCGTGGGCGAGAAAAATGTCTTTCCGAAGGCCAAGTTATCGAATGGTGTTACCAAGCACTTGACAGAATTACAAGAGATTAAGAGGAATTAACAAACCGGTTCCTCTATGTTGCGTGGATAATGACATCCCAACAATTGTGGGAGGTCAACCAAGGTGGCATAGAAAGAAGAAGGCATGAAGCCATCCATACCGCCGAAGAAGCAACAACAAAAGAAGCAGGTCTTCATGGAGACCTAGAAGGTTTTGGTCAAAACAAAAAGCCCGGGTTACAAAACGGGGCAAACACGGCACTGGCGGGGAGTAGAGCCTCTTCATCGAGGCAAGTACCGTGAGAACACTGCGGGAAGGAGAACTTTCAGGCGTGCTCACACCAGAGCAAATGAAAGTTTCAAAGACTGTAATTGTTGGACATGCGGAGCAAGGGGGCATATCTCAACGGATTGCCCAGACAATAAAAAACAAGGAGTCAGACAGTTCGAGACCACACCAGAAATCGAGGAAGCTATCTATTATCAAGATCTTATACATGTGTATCAATTTGAGGATATACCCTCAGATGAAAGCATCTATGAAGAAGAGATCTATTTCGATGATGGAAGTATTAATCGAGTGACGAAGAAATTCTTCAAACAGACGGTCGGGAGGATATGTCGATTCCTCTCCCACACTACGGTTTCTCATAAGACTCTTTGAGAATTATGAAGGAAGATCCAAAGCTCCGGATATACGATGGTTTTACTATCGGAGCTATGGAGAAGCGTTGATAAGATGGATTTCGTGAACAGAAAAACACCAAATTATTTCTGGGGTAACAACCGGAGAATTTGCTATTCCGATGGAGTTTACCGGTAACCTAGTCGAGATGCAGTTGGTCCCTATTAGAGAAATACAGGAGATCAAAAGTAGAGTTAAAAGAGAAGTTGCAAATACACTCTCATGGATTCACATCGGAGCCATAAGAGTCATTATTAAGGCAACATTCAAGGAAGGAATAGATTCGCCACTCAATCTTGCTATTTTTGACAAGCGAATCTCACATCTCAAGGATTCATACCTTGGAGCGGTTACATGAAATTTATATGCGGGAAAATTAGCATTCAATGTATATCCAAGAATTGCATACAATTTGGGAGATCGAGATTTTAATAGAGTCCTAACCCTTCATCAAGATTTCAAAAGAGTCGATTTGATGAAAGAAGGAAATAAGCCTTACTCGATCACATACAAGATTTTATATGCTCTCTCGAATACTCATCATTCTGAAGTATTCTTGAGAAAGGAATTTATTGAAGTCCCAAGAATCTTTGAGGACTTTGCCAGGGTGGTTCTACCAGAAATCATTGAGTCTCCAACTATAAAGGAGGTTGATATGATAATTCAAGATCAACCAATCTTCAACAAAAGTCGAAGTCTCAGAGTTGAGCCACGAAGGATGTCTTTCCAGCAAGATAGAATGGTGAGTAGCAGCCGTTGGGAAGAAAAGAGACCAAGTACAGTTCAGCGCATCCCCGATATTTTCAAAACAGCGAGAGCTGAAATGTCCAGAAGGTTGGCGAGAAGTTGAAGTAATATTCGACATCACTCAAAAGGATAATATTTTTCCTTGTGATGTTCTATATTATCTTCAACAACCAATAGTTGGAAGATATCAAGGAAACGAAGATAGGTGAAATTGAGTGACTATCTCGGGAGTTGCGGGGAAAAATCCTTAACAATTAATACCGGGAATTGAATTTCTTGAGGATCATAAACCTTGGGAAAGATTAGAAGACGGAATGGAGTTCACAGTGGCTAAGCACTAATAAGAGATACTGAGTAATCGATGACCACTAGTCCATTCTCCATATACATTTCTATTGGAATGTTATATCGAATATAAAACCGAGTATTTCGCGCCTATATTGATTCAGAGCTAGAATATGTCGCAGTTGGGATGTTTTTCCTAAAGAAATTGGAGAAGATTTACCAGCTATTGCAGGAAGAGATTTCTCTAAAAGGATTCTTATCCTTAATAAGAGAATTAAACAAGCATAAATCATGATCGGAGGTGCGGGCGGTACCCCATGGTACAAGGTGAAGATGCCACCAATCTATTTCCATGATACAGGAGCAGATGTTTTGCTGGGAAACAACTTCCTACAAACATTCAAGCGATTTACACAGGAGAACGAGACAAGAATACTTATTTTCACAACCTTATGTGATCATAAGATCATTGTCCAGAGACTGCGAGAAGCATTTTACAAAAAAATGCCTATTAATTTTCGCAGCAAGCATGGTTATGAAGCCAAACTCCGAAATCCAAAAATGGCGGATCAAAGGAAATTTGGTGAAGTATTATTATCCTATAGACAATTCGGTTCGAATTACAAGGATAAGAAAATATGGGATAATAACTTGTATTCATTCAGAATACAAGGAGAAGAACGAGTACCTCCGCAGGCTATTGCGGTAATTGATGATGAGCCTAATTGAGAAGTCGCAGAGTGATGTTACAATAGAAGAACAAATATCACTCGAGGATATCAAGAAGAAGATCCAAAGGAATTATAATGAAAATCCTTTGGCATGGTGGGACAAGAATGAGCTCAAAGCATCCTTAAAGGTTAAACCTGGAAAGGAGTACGAGTTCGTAAGATTCAAACCAATCCTTATGAACCAGGAGGATCGTGAGGATATGCAGAAGATACTTAAGGAACATCTTGACCTTAAGTTAATATCACCAGGAGTTTCTCCATACAACAGTCCAGGATTCTTAGTCAGAAACCATGGAGAAATCAAAAGAGGAAAGCCAAGACTTGTTATTAATTACAAGGGGATTAATAACATTTTGGAGTTCGACGGATACTATATCCCAAGTAGAGAACATCTGGTTAACCGCATCAAAGGTGCCAAGATATTCTCAAAGTTCGATTGCAAGTCCGGATTATACCAGTTAAGATGGAGGAAGAAAGTAAGAAGTTTCTGACTTTCTCTACACCACGGGGACACTATATTTGGGAACGTGATGCCTATGGGATTGGCTAACGCACCCCAAATATATCAAAGAAAAATGGATAATCTCTTCAAAGATTATTTTAGTTTCATGTTCGTATATATTGATAACATTCTTATCGCATCAAAGAACATGAAGGAGCATCTCAAACATTTGGAGATATTTTCGGATGTTTGTCACAAAGAAGGATTAGTGCTTTAGAGAAGAAGGCGGTGATCGCAACAAGACAGATTGAATTCCTTGGAATTGAAATCGATGAATCTGGAATTATTTTGCGAGAATCATATTGTGGAAAAAATACAGGATTTCGGATACATTGAAAGACAAGAAGCAACTTCGAGTTTTCTTGGAGTTGTTAATTTTCTTTGGAATGTTCATTAACAATCCGGCATATTACAAGGAAGGTGTTTAGCCCATTGCTTAAAAAGATACAAAGATTCAAATGGGAAGATGAACATCAAGAAGGAATTAAGCAACTTAAAAAGTTTGTAAAAAGCTTCCAAAGCTTGCGATTCCCAAGACGAGGACGAATCGGTTCTTTTAAGTGATGATTGATGGGGTAGATTCTTACTAAGGTCACACCAAATGAGGAAGTGCCATGCGATATATTGCGGTTTATTCACACCATGAAGCAAAAGATGGCATATCAACGAGAAAGAATTCTTTTATAAATGAAAGGCTTTAAAAAATGGCCTCTATTTTTCAAGCTAAAAAGTTTACTTTAAAAATTGATAATTCAAGTGTCAAAGCTTTTCGAAAAACAAAATTGAATCAAAACCGAGAAAAGGCTCGATTACTTAGATGGCAAAAGTGAATGCCAATATTATGATTATGATATTGTCATTATTAAATCTCATGAAAATATTCTTGCAGATTTCTTGACACAAGATGGAAAGACGCGCGTTCGATTTGAGGTCCTTAAACGAGTAAGACATCTCAGGGAAAACCTGGAGAGTCTAGAACGAGATTTTGGGACGTTATGTCTCAATGCGAAGTTCCGGACGACTTCAACAGGTGACCAAAAATCCGTTTCTAGCCAAATACGAGCATGCCGGTTCGCTCAAGGACAATTGTTCTTAGCGATGCAAGGGCCTCTCTTCCAGCCGCATCTCTACGGTGCAAAAAGGGCCGAGAGAATACGGGGCTCTAACCGAGGTTATGGATTCAAGTACCATAATCACAAGTGTTGCGGGTGATGCATCCCCGAGGGTGTACAAATCAGAATTTGAATATTGAAGCTCCGGTGTCACAACCCGAGTCTTCAAGTTAACCCAAAGACTGGGGTAAAAGGGAGAGTTGAATCTTAGGCCACGCATGTGCAAATCTAAGGTTCAAACCGACGAGATTAAGATTTCTCCTATGCGGGTATATCGGCAATGGGAGAAACTAGTTACAAGACAAGGTATTAACCCAGAGAAAACAATGGTTGATATCTCAGGCAAGTATCCTAGAGTTTGCAGAGGAACTCTTCGAGACCAAAAGAAGAATTCTCTGGGAAAACAAGATTCCGGCAAGCAAAGAAACTTACCAAAAATTCTGTAATATATGCCGCATGTTGGCCGTTGGATCGACAGGATCGTCAAGCATGCCTCGAACAGAAGGAACCCAAGTTTGTGAAAGGTTTTCGACCCAAACCCGACCGACAAGACCAGAAAGCTGGAAAGGACAAGGGCCCAGCTCACAAAACGTGTTTTCCTCGGGGACCACGCAAACCAACTTTTTAGAAGATTCCCCGATAACTTTCACATGGGCTGAGTCACGCGGAAGAAAAAGAAAACCAGCTGGCGAGGCAATAATGCGGGATATGACGTAAGTAGTGACGTCATAAGTATCAACAAGATTTGGAGTCCGCCTTTCAAGTCCGGACTTACATCTATAAAATGCGAGATTTGAAGGAACTGAGGACATCGAACATTTTCCTTAGTTTTCTTACAATAACATCTGAGTGAAAAATTTGTAATATTTTGAGTGTTTTAGTTTTAAGTTTTATGTATTTATGAGTGAAAGCCTCGGATATGAGAGGCTAAACCGGTATTGTCCTCCCAAAAGGAGATTACTAATGTAATAAATATTTCAATAAGTTCTTAATAAAAAGGGGCTTTCTGCTTCAACATGTCTTCATAATGTTCTATTAATTTATTCCTTTTAAAGATTACTTGTACGCTGGAGTAGGAAATGAACCAAGTGTCTTTGAGCGATTCTTTGAAGGAGTCGGATAACTTACGGATCATCTTCCCCGAGGTGAGGTTGAACAGTGAGGAGTCGTTTGTTTGTCAAACGATCCGGGGCAATAATTTTCCGGTGGTGGTGTTGCGAACCATCTCACCCGGTCTTTTTTTGGCCAAAGAAGGTATGAATTTTAGAGGATTTATTAATTTTACGGAAGCATGTTGGGCCTGATATGGTCGTGATGGACTATATCTATTTTATCAAAACCTTATTCCGAAATTGATTTAGAATTATGAAGCATTTACAGAAGTATGTCCTATGAAGTTTATAGGCTGGAAACCTGACATGATCCACTTAAAACCTCTGAATAGAGACTGGATCTAAGTAGGTGTAACAACGCCACGAACGGAATAGGTGTCAGAAAATGTAAATCTTCATAATCTATGAATTTTGAGTTTATTGAAAATAGCTATGATATGAAAGAAATGAAATTGCTAATTCTCGAAAGTTATAGGCTATAATTGCTACCTTTGAAAAGATAATGGACCAAAACTGCTATTTGGCTATAAGGGCAAAATTGTCCAGGGCATAAATTGCAACTTTAATAGTTAAAGGGCAAAAATGCAAAATGGCCTAAGTTATAGGGCATATTTTGCTATTAAGCCAATAAAGTGGGTATGCAACTTTTATCAAGCCTAATTTATTTCGAATTTTATTTTCCATTTGTTGATGGGCTACAATTCTAGTAGAGACTCAAATGCTATTTTCAAGAGGCCCAACAGCTAAGGTTCAAGTCCACAACTAGTTTATGTTATCTCTATTAGTACGACTCGTACGAATAACTAAAATAATCAGACGTCTCTTCGAATTAAGGTATGTGTTGGGGACAAATTTGACTTTTCATAAGTATTTTATGCATTATTTAATTCCAAAATTACTTAATTAAATATCTAATATTATTAATTATTATTGGATCGCAAATATAATTATCAGGCCCACGGCCGTACCGGCCCACACGCCTACTTTCTCCTACGAGACCCATATTGCTTATCACGCCAGGTATAAAAAGGTCACTCTGTCCCATTTGTAAATATTCTGGATTAATTGCTCTCAATCATTGTGTGCTTTTCTCTGGTATTACTCTCCAACCGGTACTGACTTGAACGTCTGGGGACCTCCCTAACAATGACGGAGCTAAAGCTCCCGTTACGGGGGCACGTGTCCCCGTATGTTTTTTTTTTCTTTATGTTTATTTTTTGCTATTTATTGTTTATATAATATTATTCATAAAGTTATAATTTATAAAATATTAATAATATTATAACAATAATAACATTATAATATTATAAATTGAAAAAAGTATTATATAATATTATTAAAAAAGTGTTATATAACATGTATGATATAAATTTTTAAAAAAACAACATATTAATTACGTTAAAATGTGCCTCCATTAATTATTTTTGATATAATTTATAATTTAATTTATTGTATGCCCCCACTATAAGAAATTTCTGGATCCGTCCTTGCTCCCTGGGACAACCTCATGACCCATTTAACATTTATTGAATTGTTACAAGCAAGTTCCATCTCAAGAGCTACTAGCTCCGGAGAAGAAGTTGGACTCTTATTCAGAAATTTTAACTTAGAAGCGATCTGTGGATTTAAGCAACATCAATTTTCATATGGTGGGCGGTAGCTCTAAATTTCGAGTTTTTATCCTCTTTCCTCTGGTTTTGATTTAAAACTACAACATTCATAATGTTATTTTCGTGTTTAAGGCGGAATCTCACTTAGTAAGATACAACTTTTGAACATTTGACTCAAAAAACAAGATACATTATCACGTCATGTGTGTAATTATTTTAGATATTCGACTTTGGTATAATAAATACAAATTTCACGTACCTTGTTATTAACCTTGAATCAGGGACAAATCCAGATTTTTTTTACAAGGGAGCACAAAATAAGGTAAAAACTTGTGTAAAACGGTCACATCGTGGGACGAAAAAAAAACGTGTTTATGTGTAAAAAATAATACTTTTCGGGTAAAAAAATAATATTTTTGAGCAAAAAGTAATACTTTTGATTGAACATACTTTTTTAGTTGTTGAGACAATGTATTAGTTTTTACGCTAAAAATAATTTTTTTAAATCGAAAAGTATTACTTTTTATTTCCGTAGTACGGGGTGACCAGACCTACTCACAAAACGAATACAATTATAAACTATATATATCAGAAATAAAATAGGTATAATTATAAACTACATAACAAAATTAGTATACACATACTTTTATTTTATTAACCTATTTATTAGATTTTAAAAATGAATATTGAAAAATAAAAATAAAATTATTGACGGGGCACGTGCCCCGCAAGGGGGTTGTGCCTCCATCTATGCCTTGAATGCCAAAATTGGATTTGTAGACAATTCTTAATTTTGTGGGCAAGATTTTATCAAGCTTAACTCTTACTAAATTTTCTGTCAGAAAATAAAATTACTAAATTTTATTTTTAATTTCAATAGATACTCAAATGCTATGCTCAAGAGATGGTGGCCCTAGCGGCCAAGCCCACGAGCATATGATACCCAAATAACAATAAATATCATCGCATCAGGTATGCGACTGTGATTTCATTTGATAGCTTCTAAATGAGTTTTTTTATTCTATTTTCCCAATTTGTAACTGAAAATTCCCATATTTCATTCACATTTTTTGTGCATTTGTGTTAGTTATTCGACTTTGACATATGTAGTAAGTAGAATGCGATGTTTTAAAAGAGAGTTTTCTATTTGCTACTTGAATATCCCTTCTCCCAACCAACCAAGTATCTACAAAAGGCACAATGAAATGAATGTCTTTTGTTGCATATTTTCATAATTTTGGATATTGTTTAAGTAACAAATAAAATATACGTTGATGTGGGTAATTTCGATTTTAACTATTTTTCATTGCTTAATTATTCAAACTGGCGCTTAATTATCAAGTTGGACACAAAAATAATATCACAAAAACTCATGTCAGAATGTCTAACGGATCTTTCCTGTTGGACGGATCCAACCCGACCCGGAAAATTATTAGTTGTCTCTCGGAAAAGTATTAGTAGTTCCCTGGAGAGTATTTTAGTAGTTCTCCTAAATATAATTAACTTTTTTCTCCCGAAAAGTATTAGCAGTCCCTCGAAAAAGTATTAGTAGTTCCTTGAACAATATTTTATTAGTCCTTTTGAAAGTATTAGTTTTTTTTTGGTCAAAAGTATTAGTAGTCCAAAGGTGAAACGTATTAGTAGTTTCCTTGAAAATATTAGTTTTCCCAAATATTTTTAGTAATTTCCCTGAATAGTATTAGTTTTTCCAATAAAAAGTATTAGTAGCCCCACTGAAAAGTATTAGTTGTACTCATATCCAAAGTCCAATTTCCAATTCCAAAGCCGAGAAGAATACGGCCAATAATAAGCATCCAAACAGCACGAGCAAAACATTGACCAAAGCCCCGACGCCGAATAGCACACCCCCGAACAACATTGACAAATGTCTCCCCAGTTTTCTGGTCACCGTCGAGGCAACAAGCGACGACAAAAGTGCAGCCAAGTACAAGAATGACGTAAACAGAGTAAGTGTATGGCTGCCAAATTGGCAGTACATGTTTGTGGAATCGTCCTCTATCTGCTTCATGTATATAAACGAGAAGAATTTCTCCAAGAATGAATCCATTGACGTCACTCCACCTGCGACCAAACACATCCTTATTCAAAATCACATAAAGAAGAACACCATCGTAAAGATCATAAACTTAAAAAGCATTAATAAACTAAAATATGCATGGTAAAAAATGTTGGAAATTTGGTTTTAATAAAGTGGACGTCGACCCAACTTTGAACAATTTTTTGGTCGCTAAGAATTTAATTCTGGAGGAATTAAATTATAAATTATTAATCTACGTTGCGAGTAGATATTCGTAGTATATTGTATTTTTCAAAACCGAATTTTAGTGAGTGAAAAATTAATACACGAAGTTGGCCACACGAATGAGCATTATGTTAAGGGCAAAGTTTATCATAATATAAAGGGATAATTACAAAAAGTACCCCTGAGGTTTGACCTAATTACAAAAAAACCCAGCTAACTTAAAAACTTACAAAAAGTACCCCTGAGGTTTGAAATATATTTCAAAATCCCCCTTCATATTTGTAAAATCATTGCAGATTACCCCTTAATTTTAACACTAAATCAAACCTCAGGGGTACTTTTTGTAAGTTTAAAGTTAGTTGGGTTTTTTTTGTAATTAGGTCAAACTTCAGGGGTACGTTTTGTAATTATCCCTAGTATAAATACTAGAAGGTGTTATTGGTTGGATATACTATAACACAAGTGTATGATCACAAATGGGCCTTGGACCGGCTCGACTCTTTGGGCTCGGGTTCAGGTTCAGTTAGTTTTGTCACTTGAAAATGGGCTTGGCCCAGATTCAAATAATTGTTGGACTTGATGAATCTAGACATTGGAGGTGTCCAGGTTCGTGCGTCTATGAATCTGGACATTGGAGGTGTCTAGGTTCGTGTGTATTTTGGAGTTTGTAACTCCTCAAGTAGTGGTCATAAGAAAAGGTTTGTAACTCATGGAAGTTACATATGATTTTAATGCCCACTCCCTTTATCTTTAATTTCTTACATATGTTGGAAATGATGCCCTATATAAGTCTAAGGTGTTTTGCTATATTGAGGGGTTAGAAGGAAGAGATGGAGTCAGAATACACAGAGAAATCACATGTCTCTATATATTCTTCAAGTGTCTGTAAACGTGCTGTAACATTTCAAATAACACTTCCAGGAACACTTCATTCTGCATTCATGTCCAACAACCAGTTTGACTCCTTCAAGTTCGAAAGGTGCTTTTGTGTCAGTGGTGCTACTGTACACAAAAGAGGTAAAAATGTTTTATCTTTGGGGACATTACGTCGTACTGTGAGCACTAGCCAGAATGTATTTGTCTTGCGGAAAGAGGTCTTCCTTGACTCGGCTTGTAAAGTTCTATCAGATTCATGCTTCTGGAGTTGGAATCCATTCAAGACTTGTAATAGTTAAGTTTTACTTTTCAATTGTAATTTTATGTTTCTGTTTGTAAGTCATCTTGAAGGCTTTTCCCGTTTCTGTAACCACTGTAAATTTCAACAATCACAAGACAAATATCGTACCTTCACGATGGCGAGGAGAAACAAAGCCTTAGCTTGGAGATGAATCTGATAGAAGACCTTCCAGTGGTTGCTAGAATTGTAGTTGTTGCTAAAAAGGCATTGTATTTGAAGCATGGGGCTAGGATGATGATTTCCTATGCCGTAACTTTGTCTTTAACAGACTTAGTGGTACACTTTACTGTATGTATTTTGTGAATTGATATGAATTGATGATGTTTTTCCAAAATGTTTATGTTTTGAAAAAAAAATACGAAATGAGGATGTGTTTTCCAAAAAGTTCGTTATTTCTAATTTTTGGATTGAAAAATGGATGATTCCAAAAATCCAAGAATGTGTTGAAACTAGTCTAAAAGTTTCAACCAATCCTGCATGATATTCGTGCTGAAGAGATGACGTTTAAATAAAAAATTCCAAATGGTTTGCATCGTTTAGATGTTGTTACCAGGTTGGAAAAATTTCATACATTCCTAATTGCAGAACTGGAAGGAAATTGGATTAGTGGCCTAATTGTTCGATCGAAAATCGAAGAAAGCATTCGAAGGTCTGAAGCTATATCCATGAAAGTCTTGGTAGAGACTTGAGAAAACTGTGTTGGAATACATTTTAAGAATTCTAATGGATCCAGCGACTGTGGGGTATAACCACATTTTCTGTCTCACTTTTAGCTTTCAACTTCAGTTGCAGATATAAGTGTTACAGAAAATGTTGCCTGAGGTGTTGTAACACAAGAAACAGACACTGTACCACAGTTGCATAAGGTGTTGTCTGAGGTGCTGTAATACTAGAAGCATGCACTGAATGTCACTTGCAGGAGGTGTTGCCAAAAGTGTTGAAACACCGAAGACAACCTTAGAACCAGGTGAGGTCTGAAGTGTTGCTGAAGGAGTGACAACATCTAAGGACACACTCGCTGTAAAATGGTTCAAACAGAATTGTCGGAACAAGGTTCTGAAATTTGTTTGAACGATGTTCTAATCGTATTGTTGGAACAAGGTTCTAATAGTAATAGACCAACGAAAAGCATTATAATGTTAATAAAATGACCATGAGTTGTATAAGTTCTAGGGTAATCCGGAGTTGAACAAAGAAACTCAGAATATGTGGGGAAAGCTCTTTTAACGGCTAACCACATATTGAATAAAATCCCACTTAAAGGGAAAGATAAGACTCCTTACGAATTGTGGAAAATCGTAAGCCTTTGCAATACCTGAACCAAAACAAGTTAAAATCGGTCATAAAATGATCGATTGCGTGTTTAAAGGTTATGTACTTAACAATAGTGCATATCATTTTATTGTACATAATTCAGAAAATTCGGAAATGACAGTTGGTACTATAATTAAATCAAGGAATGCTATATTCTTTGAGAATATTTATCCTTGTAAAGAAAGGTGATAAGTGCATTTTTGTTCAGGTTTTTATAACTCTTTTTCGATAATTTCTTTAACTTTTTAGTTTATTAATCAATAAATTCAAGAAAAATTATATTGGCTTATTTTAAATGATGAAGGTAAAGACTTGAAGCAAACTCATATGGATTTTGTATGAAAATACGGACAAAAATGAAGTCTAACATTGATCAAAAAGAAGGCAAGAAGACTCAATCTCGTGCAAAATACATCCCTAGTGTGTTGGGAAACATGGCCATGCTTCAAAGAGAAGAAAAACAAGAAAAGCAGAAAAATACACCCGGGCCGTTCTTAGAAAGCACGAACGTGTTCAGCATGATGCCAAGAAAAACACGCCCAAATCGTGTTTAAAAACACACCATGCCAAAATCCCACAATTGACGTGAAAAACACGGCCTAGCCGTGCTCAGAAGCACGACCGTGCTTTTTCTCAAGCTCAAAATTTCTTTTGGCGGAAATTATGGAAACTTTTCCTTTTTGCTTTTTGACAACTTTTGTACAACTTTTACATCTCATTTTGCTGCATTAAGCCCCATTATTCCCTCAATTATCATATGAAAACAAGGATTCAACAACCCAACTATGGTAGTGGAACAATTATTTGTAAGAGATGACATTGTTAATGTGTTCTTTCACAAAAACAATGTCTATAAAAGCCAAGAGTTTGGAATGGAGGATTCATTCATTCACTCTAAGTTTCAAAGCAAAATACATTGAGAGGATAAAAGAGAAGTAAAGTTGGAAGTTGAAGAGCAATAGAGGAGAAGACTTGGAGCTCAACATCATTGCAATCAACCAAGGAGGAAGTCTTGTATTGGTCTTGAATAAGAGCTAAGTACACCATGTTCATTTTATTCAAATCTTCTTGTGTAGTATACTCTTTTGTCAAAGCCATGTGTAGCTAAATTTTTAGTGTTTAAATGTAATGAACTCTAGAATGAACTTGTGATTAAGGCTTGTATGTTTTTAATAAAATCTTCATGTTTTGTGTGATTCACTTATATTATGCTTTATTCATTCGAATTGGTATATGCGCAATATTGATTTGAAGTTTATTTTTAACCAAGAAATCGAGAGATTCATGGTGGAATAGAACCTATATGAGTGAAAAGAGTTGCATGCAATCCTAGATATAGGACGACATAAATCTTTTGGATTAGGGTCAAACCTAATATGGGAATTCACAGATCGTTATAATGCAATTTTGGGGGTTTTAACTAGAAAGAGATTTCTATTAATCAACTTGAGGTTAGGAGTTATTCGCGCTCGATAGAGGGTTTAACTTAAATCGGGAATTTCTACGGTCCATGAAACATG
Organism: Rehmannia glutinosa; assembly: GCA_016081115.2. NCBI lineage: Eukaryota > Viridiplantae > Streptophyta > Magnoliopsida > Lamiales > Orobanchaceae > Rehmannia > Rehmannia glutinosa. The sequence goes on along the minus strand of CM071926.1, from coordinate 26,242,323 downwards.
AGATTTTATTAAAAGAGGATGATTTTTGCTAAAGAGTTTTTGGTTGTATCTTTATCTTGTTAAATCACAAAAATATTCTAGAGGAATTTATATTCAAACACATTTCTAGCTCTTGATTTCTTAATTCTACAATCTACTTTTATTTGATCTATTGTAAGTTGCAATGATTTCAAATTCTTTATTTTTCATTTCCTAGTTTTACCCAACAAAAACTCTGAAAATTGCTAGATTAGATAACAAAAAGACGGTAATTATTAGTACTTACAATCCTCGTGGGAATGACACTCGGTACTCAATAATCTATACTATAAAACGATAGGTGCACTTGCCTACGGTTTTCTAGAGTAGCTTTTGAGCCATCAAGTTTTTGGCGCCGTTGCCGGGGATTGTAATATTAAGAACACTTTATTTTTGTTAATCTAATCAATGTTTTTTATTTTTTACCATTGCCTTTCATCTTATTTATCTTCGTAAGTTTTGGATTACATTTATCCTCTTTATTTACCGCAGTGCATGCCTACTCGTCGCCGAATTTGAAAGCGCGAGACCGCCGGTAGAAACACCGAGGAAAAGCACTAATACAGACCACGAGGAGGATATTAACGAAGGCAAGGATCCTGATATGGCGGATGAACAACAAAGAACCATGTATGACTACGCCAAGCCATCTATGGATGGCACGTCATCAAGTATCATAAGGCCCGCTATTGACGCCAATAATTTTGAGATTAAACCAAATGTGATTCAAATGGTGCAATAGTTTGTTCAATTTGACGGCCTACCGGACGAAGATCCAAATAACCATATTGTAAATTTCCTCGAAATTTACGATACCTTCAAAATCAATGGGGTCTCTGACGATGCCATCCGTTTGCGCCTATTCCCATTTACTCTTCGGGGACGGGCTAAACAGTGGCAAAATACTTTACCAAAGAGAACAATCACAACATGGAGCATTATGGCTGAAAAGTTCCTTTTGAAGTATTTTCCACCGGCCAAAACTGCACGATTGAGGAATGAAATCTCTTCATTCACTCAAGAAAACGATGAGACCTTGTACGACACTTGGGAAAGATTCAAAGAATTGCTGCGGAAATGCCCACATCATGGTCTTCCTATCTGGATGCAAGTCCAAACATTTTACAATGAGCTACTCTCATCAACGAGGCAAATGATTGATGCGTCGGCTGGGGGAACTTTGAACAATAAAACACCAGAAGCCGCCCAAGATCTAATAGAGGGAATGGCCATGAATGGCTATCAATGGAAATCCGTACGAGGTAAAACCAACAGGACAATGGGTGTATACAATGCAGACGCGGTAGTTACGCTAGCCGCATAAGTCGAATTGACGAGTTGGCAGCTCCGAAACCACCACAACAAGTCTTCTCATGCGAGACTTGTGGAGGATCGCACAATCACCAAGAGTGCCCCCACGCAAAACCATAGCATGAGCACATGAATTATCTAGGTAACCAATCTCGACCTTCTCAACATAATCCTTTCAGTAATACCTATAATCCAGGTTGGCGCCAACACCCAAACTTTAGTTGGGGCAATCAAGGTCAACAACGGCCTAATCCAAACGCACTCCCCAACTCGTCTGCACTTCCCAGTTTCCAACCGCGAAAACCAAGTTTGGAGGACTTAATGTCCAAGTTTGTCCAAACAACAGAAACCCATTTCACGGCCACCGAAACATCCTTAAGGAACCAAGAAGCGTCCATTCGCAACTTGGAAAATCAAATTGGCCAAATTGCCAAAATAATTTCCGAAAGGCCACGAGGGAGTTTACCCAGCAATACCGAACCGAATCCGCGAGAACGGGTAAAAGAAATCACTCTAAGGAGCGGAACAAAGCTAGATGAGGTACGGATGCCGGAGGATGAGACCACCCCCGTACAACAAAAAGGCAAACAGGTACTCAAGGAAATGAAGAAAATGGTGCCAAAATTCCAACCACCTATCCTGTATCCAAGCCGATTGCAAAAGGGCAAACATGACGATCAATTCGGTAAGTTTTTGGATTTGTTTAAACAGTTGCACATCAATATTCCTTTTGTTGAAGCCCTTTCACAGATGCCGAAATATGCCAAGTTCTTAAAATATCTCCTCTCAAATAAAAAGAAGCTTGAAGAGCTGTCCATGGTACAATTGAACGAGGAGTGTTCGAAAATTCTACAAAACAAGTTACCTCAGAAAGTCAAAGATCCAGGGAGTTTTACTATTCCTTGTAATGTTGGTAATTTTACTGTTGATCGGGCATTGGCAGATCTAGGGGCCAGCATTAATTTGATGCCTTATGATTTATTCAAACAACTGGGTCTAGGGGAACCGAAACCAACTAGAATGAGCTTACAATTAGCTGACAGGTCCATTAAATATACTAGAGGCATTGTTGAGGATGTTTTGGTCAAAGTCGATAAGTTTATATTTCCTGTCGATTTTGTAATTCTTGACATGCATACCGACGTCGAAGTCCCCTTGATCCTAGGGCGTCCATTTTTGTCGGTAATCGATGCAAAATCGCCAACTTGTTACCGTTCGCATTGGAATAAGTTCATTCTTTTCATTCGGTACCACCATCATCCCACCTTTCTTCGGGACCACTTGGACTAGACTTACCCAATTACTGTCAGAGTTTGGATAGATGAGTCCAGCATCAAGTAATTTGATTACCTCTGCCTTGACTACCTTTTTCATGTATGGATTTAAGTGACGCTGAGGTAGAACAACCGACTTGAAATTTTCCTCCATCAAAATTTTGTGAGTGCAAAAGGAAGGATTGATCTCTTGAATGTCGGAGATTTTCCAAGCGATGGCCTTTTTGTGTTCCCGTAATATTGCCAACAATCTATCCTTTTGATGTGAGGATAAATTGGAGGAAATAATCACGTGGGCTATTTCAGGTGTTCGGGTAGCTCTTTCAACTCCAACAGTGGTGGGTCCTCAATGGACGGTTTGTTATGCCCCACCTGAGAATTTTCAATTTTTTCGAACTCTTTCTGTCGTTCTGTTGGTGTGTTTTCCTCCAATGCGAGTACAGATTCCCTAAGAAAGGGATTTTCCTCCGCTATACATGCACCTTGAACAATACAAGTCTCCAAAAAATCGTTAGAAATCATGATTGGTAAGGAATTGGTTATCTCCATATCAACAAGATCAATAGCAAAACAAGAGTCATCTTTATCTATCGTATTTTTCATCGATGTAGCGATTTTAAAAATGACTTGTTCATCTTCGACCGTAAAATTAGTTTGCCATCATGCACGTCAATGATTGCCTTAGGACTTAACGATGCTACTCGCAAAGACCATTTTCCTTTGCCTTTTATTGATCAAATGCTTGAACGATTATCTGGTCACCTTTATTATTGCTTGCTTGATGGTATGTCAGGTTATTTTCAGATCCCGATAGCACCGGAGGACTAAGAGAAAACCACTTTCACTTGTCCCTATGGTACTTTTGCCTATCGACGCATGCCTTTCGGATTGTGCAATGCACCGGCAACCTTTCAACGGTGCATGCTCGCCATCTTCGACGAACTTGTAGAAGATATCATGGAAGTCTTCATGGATGATTTCTCGGTTTTTTGGGGACTTATTTGATCTTTGTCTTGCAAATCTTAAAAAAGTCCTTGTTCATTGCAAAGAAACTAACCTGGTTCTTAACTGGGAAAAATGCCACTTCATGGTACAAGAAGGAATTGTTCTGGGGCATAAAATTTCTTGCAGGGGCATTGAAGTGGACAAGGCAAAGGTTGACACAATTTCCAAATTTCCACCACCCACCTCGGTGAAGGCAGTCCGAAGCTTTTTGGGGCACGCCGGGTTATATAGGCGCTTCATCAAAGATTTTTCCAAAATCACCTGGCCACTTACTCGCCTTTTAGAGAAGGATGCAGTTTTGAGCACCGCACCTACTGCATAGTCACTGGCATCAAACATGAGTTCGAACGGTTGAGACCAATCTGGAGCCACCATGATGGGAGAAGTGGTGAGTTTTTCTTTCAAAGTATTGAATGCTTGAAGACATTCATCATTCAACGAAAAGAATAACATTTCCGGCCAATTTACTATGCAAGTAAAACTCTAAATCCTGCTCAATCCAGTTACTTGCAGTGGTTTTCGCCTTTGACATATTTCGTTCATACTTGATCCTATCAAAAGTCATTGTCTCTATGGATCATTCCGCCTTACGCTATTTGCTTGACAAAAATGATGCAAAGCCACGATTAATTCGATGGGTTCTCTTACTCCAAGAATTCGATTGGAGATCAAAGATAAATGGGGTGCCAAAAATCTTGCTGCCGACCACCTATCTCGGCTTGAGCACTCCGGTACCGACAAGTAACACAATGGACATATCAACGATTCTTTCCCAGATGAGCAACTCTTTGCCCTTAACTCAATTTCAATTGATATTCCTTGGTTTACATATTTTGCTAATTATCTTGCAGGACAAGTTCTACCAAAAGGGATGACCCATCAACAAAAGAAGAAATTCTTTTCGGACCTCAAATACTATATTTGGGACGATCCCCACCTCTTCCTAGTTTGTGCAGATCAAATCATAAGAAGATATGTAGCACTTTCTGAAACAATCTCCATTTTGAATCATTGTTACAAGGGGCCCACCGGTGGACACTACCAAGCAAATACCACGACACGCAAGGTCCTTGAGTCGGATTTTATTGGCCTACACTTTTCAAAGATGCAAAACAGTATGTTGAAACTTGTTATAATTGTCAACGAATAGGAAATATTTCTCGAAAAAATAAAATGCCCCAAAACGATATTCTTGTTTGCGAAATTTTTGATGTTTGGGGTATTGATTTTATGGGACCTTTTCCTGCGTCGTTTGACAATAAATACATTTTAGTAGCCATTGACTATGTGTCTAAATAGGTAGAGGCTCAAGCCTTGCCTAAAAATGATGCTCGAGTGGTGATACATTTTCTCAAAAAACTTTTCACCCGATTCGGTACACCACGAGCCATCATTAGTGATAGAGGCACTCATTTTTGCAATAGTCAATTCGACAAAGTGCTAAAATGTTATAGCGTCACACACCGAGTCGCCACCGCCTATCACCCCCAAACTAGTGGTCAAGTTAAAGTGTCCAACCGCAAATTAAAACGAATTTTAGAAAAAATGGTTGGACACTCTCGCAAGGACTGGTCCCTCAAACTCGACGATGCTCTTTGGGCTTATGGAACGGCTTTCAAAATGCCGATAGGGACTACCCATACCAATTCATTTATGGTAAGGCATGTCATTTGCCAGTTGAGCTTGAACATAAAGCCTTTTGGGCTATTAAAATGCTTAACTATGATTTGTCAAGTGCAGGAAATAACCGTTTATTACAGATTAACGAACTCGAAGAATGGCGGAATACGACATATGAGAATTCGAAAATTTACAAGGAAGGAACAAAGCAATGGAACGACAAACGCCTTAAGCAAACGATGGATTTCCAACCTGGAGATCAAGTGTTAGTCTTCAATTCCCGACTCCGACTATTCCTAGGTAAGCTAAAATCCCGGTGGTCCGGCCCATTCACCATCACTCAAGTGTTCCCTTACGGGACTATTGAAATCACGTACAAGGAAATGGGTACATTCAAGGTGAATACACCATCTGAAGCTCTATTTTGGGGGCACAATCGATGATAGTTATCGAGATTCCATCCATCTTGACGCCCCCCAAAATACACCACACGAGTAGAGGTAACACAGTCCAGCTATACGACGTTAAAAAAGCGCTATCCAGGAGGCAACCCGACATTTTGTGTGTATTTTCTTTTGCTAAATTTTTCCTATTTTTGGTTGCTTGGGGATGTTTTGTTTTAACTTTGTTAAAAAAAAAAAACGGTCAGGCCGTGCTTGACGAACACGGCCGTGTTCGTCATCCATTTTGCGAACACACCTTGGCCGTGTTCAACTATCCAAGGCCATGTTTGAAAATTACGTATGAAACACGGCCCGGGCGTGTTTAACAACACGCCGCTATTTGTTTTTCAAAAAAAACAAAATAAAAAACTTTGGAAATGTGTTCACTTGGTTTTATACCAATGATTTGTGCTTCCTAGACTTGAGTTTTGTGTTGTTTTTGAGTATTTTGAGTCATTTGAGTAGCCAAGCCATGTTGAGAGCCAATTATATTGAGTTTATAGTCATAGTAATGAATCGTGTATCAAAAGAAGTACAAACGAGCAAACAACGAGAGATTGATTTGAAGAAACGTCCAAACGCGTCTGAAATTTCCATCACTGGCAGCGTTTTGTATTTTGGCCATAACTCTCTCTACAAAATTGATATTGATATGATTAAAGTGGCTATGGAAAGCTAAGAGATAGGGCTACAACTTTGAAGAAGGGCTCAAAAGCAAATTCCAACATTTGGTGGGTGAAAAACTCGGGCGGGCGCTGCAGCGCCCGTCCACTGGCGCTGTAGCGCCCAAGACAGGGCAAAATACTCCAAAATCACGTGGGGGCGCTGCAGCGCCCAACGCCCGGCGCTGCAGCGCCCGGGCGATTCATTTGTGGGAAATTGTTGGGCGCCTCAGCGCCCCGGGGCGGAAATTACTATGTTTCTCCACCTTTTTCTTGAACTTTTGAGGGGATATAAATAGAAGATGGGAGCCTTGATCTAGGGTATGGAGGAAAGGTTGGGAATACACCCAAGAACACAAGAAACACATCAATTTCATCAAGGAAGAATCAAGGGAAGAATCGGGTCGAATCGGAGCTTGAGGATTGAAGATTAATCGAGAGATTATCCATTTCCCTAAGTTCTCTCATTCTTTGTGCTTTAATCTTTCATTTTAGCTTCTTATGAAGATGAACAATTTGTCTATGAGTTGTTTATTTATAATGGGTAGCTAAACTTCTTGTGATTTCCGGGTTTTAGAAGTAGATTAATTGAACTCTTGTTGATTGTTTTAATCTTAATTGAAGTTATTGTCTTGAAGCCTATTTGAGTACTTTGTTCTTATTCTTGTTTTATCATTTGGCCAATGATTTAGCATGTTTGATATATTGATTCATAATTCGAGAGATGAGTTTCAATATTAGATCTTGAGTACTTGACATGAATATTTGCATAATCGAGAGGTTTGTGAATATTTGTGAGGATATTTGATCTTTTGTGCATTTTGGGAGTTGTGTATCTTATGTTGAGTAGAGATACTAGCATAGATATTTCAATCTACACTTTATATACATCTCAAGAGGGAGGATAAATACCGTTGTGATCGTCTAATAGGTGTATTGATAATAACTTTGGCTTTGATTAAATCGTAAAACAAGAGGAATATTAATTGAAACCATAACCCGGGAATCCATTTCATTTCCCTTGGTAATTCCACTATTATTTTCATCTTGTGTTTTTGTGGTTATTCTTATCTTTTCTTCCACAACAATCATTCAATTTCGATCGTCTAAATAAAAATAAGGCTATCTTAGTTCAATACTTAGCGCATTAATTTATTAGTCTCCGTGGATACGACCTTGCTTACCCTATTCTATAAACTACACCGTACACTTGCGGTGAAGCTAAAAATAAGGCGAACAAGTTTTTGGCGCCGTTGCCGGGGACTAATACAATTTTTGGTGCTAATATTGCGATAGATAGAATTATTCTTAATTTAGACATTTGTTTTTTATTTTTTTTTCATTTTTCTTTTGTAAATTCTACTTCTACAATTCTTGATTTGTTTCGTTGAATTGGTATAGGTGCACCTATTCGGATGAAAGAGGCAAAACCATCTTTGGAAGACGCCCTCATTTCATTCATGAATCAAACGACTTCATTTATGAGTCAAATAAATTTATTCATGAGAGAAATGAGAAATAGCCTTACCAAAAACGAAGCAAAGATGGACAAGATGAAGTTGCAATTGACACAATTGGCCAATACTATGGATTCACAATTGAAAAATCTCGAGACTCAAATGGGCCAATTAGTTACAATAGTTGGTGGGCAACATCAAAAGAGCGATTTTTAAGCACCATGAAGCCAACTCGAAGGAACAATCTGCCATTCATCAAATGAGTGGTATCGAATACGAGAAGATGAAGATCCTGGTAAAGCAAGAAAGTTCGGAACCAAACACAGTTATTGTGTGTCTATGCACTTTCGGCTCGTGTGTGGTACCGAAAGGAGCAAAACGGGACAAGGAACACACGAACCATGTGTGTACGCCGCGTGCGGCGTGTGCAAGATATCATAAGAAAACTATTCCAGAATGAAACGAGCACGAACTATGCGTATGCACACGAACAATATGCGCGCAAATCAAATCAAAGTGTTCCATCACCAGGACTTCATTACTTTCTTGGAAATCCTAATTATGTATTACTAGATGCAAACAATGCAAAAACGGTTCTCGACCACGACCCAAAGCAGCTAATATATGCATTCAAAGGTGGTACGAATTGAAATTAACAGGCGTCGAGCTAAAGACGTTAAATATAACACTTGTTGGGAGGCAACCCAATAGTTTGTGGTGTGATTTTTTTAATTTTTTTTTCTTCGTTTTCTTTATAAGAAAAAAAGGAAAATTACCTGATTTTACTTCGCAGCCACACACGGACAGGGCATGCGTGAACGCACGATCCGTGCATGATTGAGGAATTGGAGATATTTCTACGGCCCCACACACGGGCAGCCCATGCGGAGGAGACGCCCAAGGAGGGCCACGAACCGCCGCCACCCCCACAATAAATCAGGTCCAATCCACACAGGTTTATATTGAAATTCTATCTTCTCTTACGTACGATATAATTTCATTTAAGTTTGGGGGGAGAGATAGTTATTTTGATATGAAATGTGTGTGAAAAAAAAAAGTGCATTTTGTGTGTTTCCATACAGTTGCATGTAAAGCATTTTAGGTTGCATTTGCATTAGAAGCACTTTTACAGTTTTAGCACGTTTATTGTTTTCATAGATTTTAAGGAGTGAGTTGACCGTGTGCGACGAGACTTGATGCTTATATTTTTGAAAAAAATTGTATTGTTTTGATTGGGTGTTGAGTATGAGTTGATTGAGCCATGAATAGATGATATTGAGCATGTGGATATTGAGAACATGGTTTGATGCTTTGAATTACGTATTTGCAAGCCTGTGAGCTTTTGAGCCTTTCTTTGCTTTCATCCTATGCAATCTTGTTGTTAATTTGAGTGTATTATTCATGTTGTTAGAATTCTAGAACTTGCTCGGTATCTCTGTCAAGGTCACATGTTGTATGCGGTGTGAAAATGATCAAAAGCCATTTTGTTAGCCCTTCAAGCCTTTTGCTTACCTAATGATGATATTGAAATCCCTAGTTAGCCAACTTGAGCCTATTGCCTAATTTTTGATAGTCACAATTCAAGCCTTAACTTGATAAATCTTTTACCCAACACTTGAGTGTATAGCATTGAGTAAAGGGATTGAATAAGGGTGAATGGGTGAAATCAAAATGTTAGAAGGTGGTGTTAGAGTTGGTTAATGAGAACAAAAGAGAAAGAAAAAGGAGATATGAAATGTTGAAAACTCATATAAAAAAAAAAAAAAAAAATAGTTCGATGAATGAGTTTTCTTTGAATGAACTTGGAGGTTAAGAATTGTAATGTGAATGGTTGAGTTTACAAAATAAAGGGGATGGAGATAAGAAGAGTTGGTGAAAATGAGAGGTGATTTGAGTAGCATATTGAGCTTTAATGTAGATGAATTATATGCTCATCGGTCCATACGCTCGAGTCTGAGTCACTCTATCCATATTTTTCTACCCCAACCAAAGAGCCTTCATTACAACCAAAGGAAAAAGTCCTTTTTGATTCACAATTTTGCATACATCCTAGTGGCGGAGATATGAGACGATTTGCAAGCCTATGGTAATTCTGCAATATTGAATTGAATTGAGCGTAAACACGTCCTATATTCATTCGAGATGAGAGTATACACTTGATCTTTGTGAGGTGTAATTCTTAGCATTTACCATGGTTTCTTTAATATGTGCTCTATGTTAGATGTTTGAGGCTTGGTTAATTCATTGCTTGATACCTATGATGAACAATACAAAATTTTATGGAGTTGTTGTGCGTTCAACTTTTCATTACTCCTAGTCATGTTTTGTCTTGTTTTTAAAAGTGTTGACCGGGACGGCCAACAGTTTAAGTTTGGGGGTATTTGTTCACTTGGTTTTATACCAATGATTTGGGCTTCCTAGACTTGAGTTTTGTGTTGTTTTTGAGTATTTTGAGTCATTTGAGTAGCCAAGCCATGTTGAGAGCCAATTATATTGAGTTTATAGTCATAGTAATGAATCGTGTATCAAAAGAAGTACAAACGAGCAAACAACGAGAGATTGATTTGAAGAAACGCCCAAACGCAGCCGTCGAAATTTCCATCATCAGCAGCGTTTTGTTTTTCGGCCATAACTCTCTCTACAAAATTGATATTGATATGATTAAAGTGGCTATGGAAAGCTAAGAGATAGGGCTACAACTTTGAAGAAGGGCTCAAAAGCAAATTCCAACATTTGTGGGTGAAAAACTCGGGCGGGGGCTGCAGCTGTCCATTCACTGTATTTAGCGCCCAAGACAGGCAAAATACTCCAAAATACTCCAAAATCACGGCGCCTGCAGCTGCAGCGCAGGCGATTCATTTGTGGGAAATTCTGGGGCGCAGCAAGTCAGCTCCTGGGGCGAAATTACTATGTTTCTCCACCTTTTTCTTGAACTTTTGAGGGGATATAAATAGAAGATGGGAGCCTTGATCTAGGGCATGGAGGAAAGGTTGGGAATACACCCAAGAACACAAGAAACACATCAATTTCATCAAGGAAGAATCAAGGGAAGAATCAGGTCGAATCGGAGCTTGAGGATTGAAGATTAATCGAGAGATTATCCATTTCCCTAAGTTCTCTCATTCTTTGTGCTTTAATCTTTCATTTTAGCTTCTTATGAAGATGAACAATTTGTCTATGAGTTGTTTATTTATAATGGGTAGCTAAACTTCTTGTGATTTCCGGGTTTTAGAAGTAGATTAATTGAACTCTTGTTGATTGTTTTAATCTTAATTGAAGTTATTGTCTTGAAGCCTATTTGAGTACTTTGTTCTTATTCTTGTTTTATCATTTGGCCAATGATTTAGCATGTTTGATATATTGATTCATAATTCGAGAGATGAGTTTCAATATTAGATCTTGAGTACTTGACATGAATATTTGCATAATCGAGAGGTTTGTGAATATTTGTGAGGATATTTGATCTTTTGTGCATTTTGGGAGTTGTGTATCTTATGTTGAGTAGAGATACTAGCATAGATATTTCAATCTACACTTTATATACATCTCAAGAGGGAGGATAAAATACCGTTGTGATCGTCTAATAGGTGTATTGATAATAACTTTGGCTTTGATTAAATCGTAAAACAAGAGGAATATTAATTGAAACCATAACCGGGGAATCCATTTCATTTCCTTGGTAATTCCACTATTATTTTCATCTTGTGTTTTTGTGGTTATTCTTATCTTTTCTTCCACAACAATCATTCAATTTCGATCGTCTAAATAAAAATAAGGCTATCTTAGTTCAATACTTAGCGCATTAATTTATTAGTCTCCGTGGATACGACCTTGCTTACCCTATTCTATAAACTACACCGTACACTTGCGGTGAAGCTAAAAATAAGGCGAACAAGTTTTTGGCACCGTTGCCGGGGACTAATACAATTTTTGGTGCTAATATTGCGATAGATAGAATTATTCTTAATTTAGACATTTTTTTTTCATTTTTCTTTTGTAAATTCTACTTCTACAATGCTTGATTTGTTTCTTTGAATTGGTATAGGTGCACCTATTCGGATGGAAGAGGCAAAACCATCTTTGGAAGACGCCCTCATTTCATTCATGAATCAAACGACTTCATTTATGAGTCAAATAAATTTATTCATGAGAGAAATGAGAAATAGCCTTACCAAAAACGAAGCAAAGATGGACAAGATGAAGTTGCAATTGACACAATTGGCCAATACTATGGATTCACAATTGAAAAATCTCGAGACTCAAATGGGCCAATTAGTTACAATAGTTGGTGGGCAACATCAAAAGAGCCAATTTTTAAGCACCACTGAAGCCAACTCGAAGGAACAATCTCCCTTTCTCTCAAACCCTTCCCTCACATCCCCAAATTTCTTCTTCCTTCTCTCAAATTCTTCACACACATCACACAACACATCTTCACACCACAAGGTTCTCACTTCCTCTTCTCACAATGCAACCAAGGTATGTGTTCTTGTAATTTCTTTTCTTCTTTTTAATTTTGCTTTCAAATTTCGAAATTTCCATGTTTTAGTTAGTGGATTTCTTCTTTTATGACATGTTTCTTGTGCTATTTGTGAGTTTAATTGGGTTTGTTTGTAATAATTTCTTGATTATTGTTATAATAGTGGAAAATTGTTCTTGTTGTGTTCATCTTGCTAAAATGAGGAATTGGTCATTTGTTCTTATGAAATGAATTTGAGGAATTGGTATTGGGTTCATATGCTAAATATATAGTAGTTGAAGATTGATATTCTTGAATTGTTGTTGTCAAGGGGATTTTTGTTGGAGAACACAAGTTAATTTTCAACTAAGCTTTCCATCTTTGTCTATCATTCTTGTTGAATACTTGTGTTGATATAGTGGAATTTTAGATGAATTGGTGATTCTTCATGCTTGGGTTTGCTTGGAATATTGTCTATGTCTCTTAGAATGATTTTTCACGCTGTTGTAAGTTTATATTGATATAGGAATCCCAGGTCAAAACACAGTCGTACCGATGGTGCTTCATCCTCCACGGCCCCCACACCCGGCGGCCGCCGTGCCGCTCGCACCAACCCACCGGCCCTTGCCAACCCATATGGCGTCTCTTTCCGGGATGCCGATCATGAGGCCCAATATCACCGTCTAGCTCAACGCCAAATTCTAAACACGCGATTCTCGGACAACTTTACATTGGATGGACTAGGGCTTCATACATATGTGGAATGGATGTTCGAGCAGCTTGGGTGGGGCTATTTCATGAATTTATGCATGCCCACATACATCCGTCTCACATTGGAGTTCCTTAGTTCTTATAACGCCTAGATCACATTGGGCCGCCATGCTGAAGAAGGGCGAATCACCTTTCGGCTCTTCAACAATGATCACCAACTCACATTGGCCGACTTCAACACTATCTATGGTTTGCCCACAAATGGTGTTTGATAAATGGTTTTATCATGATTTTGATGATGTTGTTTTTACACCAAAACAATGTTTTTAAAGGTTGTCCAAATACTCAAAAATGATTTAAAATGGTTTTAATATTTCCCGGAGTATTTCTTCAAGTTTATTTTCGACTAAATTGTACAACGCTTTTAATGATTTTATGTCAATGTGTTTTTACATCAAAACAATGTCCCTGAATATTGTCCTAATACTCCCGATCGGTTTAAAATGTTTTTACTATTTTTCGGAGTATTTCTTGGAGTTTATTTTCGATAAAAAAATTGGACAACACATTTGTTTCAGGCTCGACCGGTCGCCCTATAGGGCAACCCGTACCTGAGTTGAGTATTGAAACAGAAAACGGGACGGTTTGGAAAATAGGGAGGGTGACCGGTCAGCCCTGGGGGCGACCGGTAGGGGCGACCGGTCGACCCCTTGGGGCGACCGTGCACGAACGCACCCCTCGAAGAACAGACTCTTTTTGTTTATCAAAATTGTTCCCTCCAACCGGTCACACATAGGGCGACCGGTCGCACCCCCTGCGACCGGTCCCCCTGCGACCGGTCCCCCTGTGTAAATTTCGCAGAGAATTCAATTTCAACTTATCTCTGCGCGACCGGTCGAACCCCTCTTTTGACAGCAAACTATCCGTTGAGTTTGCAAACAACTTTTCCTTAATTTGAGGGGTTGATTTCTAACAGATTTTTTCTTCAATTGTCTTGGTATTTTTTACAGAATTCTTGTCCCCAAGAGGAGCCTATCTTGTACAAGACATCTCCTATAAATAGAGGAAGATTTGAAGCACAAAAAAACAAGAGAGAAAACTACAACACAACAAGATACACTCAAGAATACACTTGTTCTTACATTGTCTTATTTCTTGTTGTAATTTGCCTAGCTATTCACTTTCATATTCTTGAGGTCTAGGCTTTTCTTGATTACACTTGCACTCTATTGTATTATCAATTATCGAGTTGTAATCTTGAATTTGGGTTATCATTCAACACAAGATATCCTTGTGAGTGTTCTTGTGGTAAGAACATACTTGGGTGATCTAGGTGTTAGGTGTAAGAAGATTGTGGTAATCTTCTTGTTGAGGTGTTGAAGAATTTAGTATTCTTCAAGGTTGAAGATTGTGGTAATCTTCACAAGGTGCCGTTGGAGATTGTGGTAATCTTCAAGTGAGATTGTGGTAATCTCAAAGGTGGTGTTGAAGAAGAGTGTGGTGCTCTTCAAGGTGTTGTTGTAAGTTGGTATTGTATTAATTTTTGGTAAATTAATAAAATCTTTTTCTTTTGAAATCCATCCCGGATATCTTTGGGGTGGTAGAGGATTAGGCCCTAGGTGGGTTGAACCTCTTTAAATCGACGTGTGTTGTTTTCATTCCGCACCTTTATTATCGTCTTTGAGCATTCGGTTCGAAAAAGAGGGTAAAATCGAAAAGATGGAGATAATCTATTCACCCCTCATCTAGATTATCGTAGCCGCTTGGACTTACAAGTGGTATCAGAGCCAAACTCTTTGGAAAGCTCGTTTCACATCGCGAGTGAAGAGGAACGATCATCGGCTACGAACGAAGCTCATCTTTCCGGCACCTCCACCACCAAGCCACCTCGGTTTGATTCCAAAAATTTTATATTTTGGAAAAAAAAGAATGGAATGTTATTTACAAGGTTGCGGGTTCGATTTATGGAACATCATCATAAATGGAGAATCCATTCCAATGATAGACACACCACACACCTCCAAAGGATTCCAAGAGCTCAATGATGAAGAGAAGAAAACCATCTCCTTAAACGGTAAAACTCTCAATATTTTGTATTGTTCATTTACTAATAAGGAATATGAACATATTGTAGGAATTCGATCGGCACATGAAGTATGACAAAAATTAGAAGCCATCTATGGAGTATTTGCAAATGAAAGGAGTCAAACAAAAGCATCTACTTCTCAAAGGAATAAAAGTTCAATTCTAAGAAACAAGCCTCTTACAACTTCAAACCATGAAGTAGTCGAACAATGTTTTATGGGCATCGAAGAAGAAAACGAGGTATGTCTTAAACCCTCTACTTCTTATGATATTGTTATTCAAAATGATTATAGTGATTTGTAAAATGATTTTGATGATCTTCAAAATGAATTCCAAAATTTACTTGTTAAGTACAAAAATTTGAAAAAGGAATTCAATGTTTTGAAAAATGAAAAGGATAGTTTATTTACTTCATATGAATCACTATCTTGTGCTCACTCCACCACTCTTGACAAGGTTAGAAACCTTGAAAATGAAAATAGTACTCTTGTTGAGGAGATTAATTGTATGAAAAAGGATTTATCAAAATCCAAATCGAATACCGATAAAATGACCAATATTGTTGATGTTCATAGTTGTAATAAATTGAAACAAAGACTTGATCATAAGCCTAGTGTTGTTAACCATATGAAAATAAATCAAGTCCATATGCGTGTTGGTCATTATGCTCCTAAAATTATTACTTGTTTTTATTGCGGTAAAAAGGATCATACGGTAAACACTTGTCGGGCTAAAAATAGCTCTAATTATTTGTGGAGACCTAAAAGTCTCAAGACTAATCCCAAAGGACCCAAGCACTTAAGGGTACCACAAAACAACGTTATATTAGGTACCCGACGAAATAACAATCGAAGAAAATTCATACCGCCAAGGAGACATCAAATGACCATCTCATTTGATCAAAGAAGAAGACACCACCAAAATGAATTTCCAAGAAGGAAATATTATCAGCAAAGGGAAGGATATAATCCTTGGAGATGGAGTAATTGGAGAAACCACCATCAACATGAAGATTTTCAAACGGGAAGATATCATCAACAATGGGAACGACATAACCCATGGAAATGGCGAAATTGGTAAACCGTATCTCCCTATTTAAATATGCATTTTGTTTTTGCATGTTTTTTTATTTGTGTTTAAATCGCAAAATGAGTTTTAAAATTTATAAGGTCTTCTACATATATTTATGTGTTTTTAAAATACTTTGAAAAATGAGACCTTACATGTTGTGGACTTACTTAGACTTATATGTTTTTATTTCTTATGGATTTTTATGGCATGAACTTATTTGTGATATATCTTATTACTTTAAGCCTACACTTGTATCATATTGTTTTGTGCTAGTCTTGTTTTAAGAATTGTGTAGAACTCATGCATCTTCACAAATGGCTATCTACGTCATAATATGTCAAGAGTGACATAAACTATCGAGGTACGCTAATCATTGGTATTCATCTTATAGACTCGATACATTTGTGCCATATGACTATGTGCTTATTTTATACAAGTGCCATTAAGAGGATGTGTTGATTTT
Organism: Rehmannia glutinosa; assembly: GCA_016081115.2. Lineage (NCBI taxonomy): Eukaryota > Viridiplantae > Streptophyta > Magnoliopsida > Lamiales > Orobanchaceae > Rehmannia > Rehmannia glutinosa. The sequence goes on along the minus strand of CM071926.1, from coordinate 26,225,744 downwards.
TTTTGAAAGGCATTATTTGACATAGCTTGTTTTATCCAAGATTTGTAAAGGATTATATTTTGTTTTGATAAAACAATTGATCTACTAAGTTATGCATTTTATTGCACATATAAATGCCACTATTCTTGGATACTTATGTCAAACCTCTTGTTCATATGATTCTTGTAAATGAGGTCTCAACTATATGCTATCGGATTTTCAAATTTCAAAAGAGACCTTTTGTAGCTTTCTTAAGCTTATTTGAACTTGCATGATTTATTAGACTTTGATGATATTCTAAATGCATAGTATGTGTTTCCTGCTTCATGGTCTATATATATATAGTATCTATTTCTACTATGCTCTTATGCAAGATATTTTGTGATTGATGATTGAGGCATGTTTTTACACTTGGGCTATTTTTTCTTGCTTATATAAGCGATGCCATTAATGAGTTTGTTAAGTTGTGTAGATGAGAAATGAAGTACTCCAAATATTGGTTACCTCAAAATATTTGGATGTATATGTTCTATTGTGAACGCCTTAGATCAATTGGATGCCCTATGATGATAGTAATGAAATAGACAAAAAGGGTATTCCGGAACAAACTCAATGACCAAGACAACATTGGTCGAACTAAGGCGAGGTTAGTAGCTCGAAGGTATTTTCAAGAAAAATGTAATTGATTTTGATGTAACATTTGCACTCATAGCACATTTAGTAGCTATTTGCATTTTACTTGCCCATTCTTGTTTTAAGAAAATTTCAAGCTTTACCAAATGGATGTTAAATCCAATTTTCTCAATGGTTTTATTCAAGAAGAAGTCTATGTAAAACAACCTCCGGGGTTTAGAATTTTTCTAGGCCAAATGATTTTTATAAAAGGCCTTGAATGGTTTAAAACAAGTACTCCATGTATGGTATGATAGACTTAGCTATTTTTGCTAAATGATTTTACAAGAGGTAAAATTGATACTACTCTCTTTGTTTTTTTTTTAAAAGGGCATGATTGTTTACTTGTGCATATTTATGAGAATATATTTGGTGCTACTAATGAATATTTGTGCAAGATATGTTTTTCTAAGTTGATATACTAGGTGAGCTTGAGATGAGCATGATGGGGGAGCTCAATTTCTTGCTTGGATTACAAATTATTCAATGCCAAGAAGATGGTTATATTTCAAAAGAACTCTTGAAGGAGTTAAGCATTGAAGAAAGAAGAACCATCTCAACCTCTATGGCTAAAGATTGACAAAGGTTAAGAAAGGCATATCGGCCGACAAACAAATTCGAGGTATGTTTTCTTGTATATGCCTTATGTCTATATGCTCGACTTCAAAAACTATCCCAACGAATCTCATTAAAGTGCCGTTAAAAGAAATTTTCAAATATTGAAAGGTACTTCTTCGTATGACTTGTGTATCCAAAGTTTTAAAACGTTATTATTTTTTGGGATAACAAGTCCGGTGATAATGATTCTTCAAAATATGGTTCGTCATAATCGAACTAAACGTATTGAGATTCGATATTTTTTTTAAAGGGATTGAATGTTTAACAAAAACTTGAGATGTGTTTAATTCCGTCTCAAGGATAACTCGCGGATTTTTTAATCGCTCACCGCCGAATATTTCACCTCATTTCGAGCTTAATTATGACATAATGTATATTGAATGAGGTCTACGTTTGCATTTTGCACGTTTTCAAATTAGGGCCAAAAATCGGATTTTTGGATCAAATTCGAATTTCAAACGAAGCAGAACAGTATCGCCAGGCGGGCGGGCCGGCCGGTCGCCCACCAGCTCGGCCGGCCGCCCATGCCCTGGACGATCGCTCGAACGATTTTTTTGTTAAAAATGGTTCTGTTTCCAGAATTAGCCATTTTGGCTTATTTTGTCCATTTTTCGTCCCATTCGCCAATTGCACACAAATTTCACTCCAAATTTGTTTTATTGCATACATTTCACATATTGGACCTTTTTAGGCTCGATTATCATCATCATTGCCCGTCTTTACCGATCGAATGGTAAGAATTTCACTCTCTTTAGCTCAATTGGGTTGAACCCTTGAGACCTTGGTTTAAATGTCTATTTCTTGATGAAACTTATATATGTTTGTGATGAGCTTATTTATTGTTGATGAATGATATTTATTAAATTGCATTTGGTGAAAAAAAAAAACTTGGCTTGATTTTATTTACAAGGGCTATATATATCTTTTTCAATTTTTGACGCCCGCCAAGTGTTCGATAAAACGTTTCAATGAAAAATTCATCACCTACATGATTCTCTCGATTTCAAAAGTCTTATATATTTATAGAGATCATGTTTTGCTTATCAAATGATCTTCCATAAGCTTATACAAGTCGTATGATTCGACTCTTCCCTCCTATTTAGTTTAAAAGCTTCAATGTCCAAATAGCTCGATACATCAGTTTACTTGCGCACTTTGATATGAATATATGATGTATTTATCATGCTAACATTTTTTTTGATGATTCCAAATGGGGAGAAACAGGTTATGAGCTCTTTAGCTCAAAGAAGCTAAGATAAGCTCAAACGAAAAAGAAGCTATAAGCTTTGGCTTTTATGGCTTTTAAAAGCCATATGTTATGGGATCATATTTATGCCCACTTGATGTATTATGGTTATGTATGATTCTTGGTCCATTGGTGGTAGTATGGACTTATATACATTTCTAATGATGTCTCTTTGACAGGGGGAGCTTTTAAGGTTTTGATACTTAAGCTCAATATCGAAAAGCTAAGATTTTAGCTTATGTTGAAGTTGCTTCTATATTACTCTTGTTGTGCATGTTGATAGGGGGAGCATTTGCTATATGTGTTTGAATATCTCTACTCCCATCCTTGTGTTTATATTGCGCGGAATGTTGCCGCTCTCAACGAATATTTATTTTTGACCGGAAAACTTGTTTTGTTTTCAAAATAGCCTCTCAAAATTGTTTTGTTTTTAAAATCGGCCTTGTTGAATTGTTTTGGTTTGTAATCATCAAAAAGGGGGAGATTGTTTGATAAATGGTTTTATCATGATTTTGATGATGTTGTTTTTACACCAAAACAATGTTTTTAAAGGTTGTCCAAATACTCCTAAATGATTTAAAATGGTTTTAATATTTCCCGGAGTATTTCTTTAAGTTTATTTTCGACTAAATTGGACAACGCTTTTAATGATTTTATGTCAATGTGTTTTTACATCAAAACAATGTCCCTGAATGTTGTCCTAATACTCCCGATCGGTTTAAAATATTTTTACTATTTTTCGGAGTATTTCTTGGAGTTTATTTTCGATAAAAAAATTTGATAACACATTTGTTTCAGGCTCGACCGGTCGCCCTATAGGGCAACCCGTACCTGAGTTGAGTATTGAAACAGTAAAACGGGACGGTTTGGAAAATAGGGAGGGTGTGGTCAGCCCCGGGGGCGAGGTCGGCCGACCTGGGCACTGAACGCACCCTAAAGAACAAACTCTTTTTGTTTATCAAAATTGTTCCCTCCAGCCGGTCACACATAGGGCGACCGGTCGCACCTCCCTGCGACCGGTCCCCGTGTAAATTTAATGAGAGAATTCAATTTCAACTTATCTCTGCTTGCTGATTTGGTCGAACCCCTCTTTTGACAAAGAAACTATCCGTTGAGTTTGCAGACAACTTTTCCTTAATTTTAGGGGTTGATTTCTAACAGCTCTTTTCTTCAATTGTCTTGGTATTTTTTACAGAATTCTTGTCCCCAAGAGGAGCCTATCTTGTACAAGACATCTCCTATAAATAGAGGAAGATTTGAAGCACAAAAAAACAAGAGAGAAAACTACAACACAACAAGATACACTCAAGAATACACTTGTTCTTACATTGTCTTATTTCTTGTTGTAATTTGCCTAGCTATTCACTTTCACATTCTTGAGGTCTAGGCTTTTCTTGATTACACTTGCACTCTATTGTATTATCAATTATCGAGTTGTAATCTTGAATTTGGGTTATCATTCAACACAAGATATCCTTGTGAGTGTTCTTGTGGTAAGAACATACTTGGGTGATCTAGGTGTTAGGTGTAAGAAGATTGTGGTAATATTCTTGTTGAGGTGTTGAAGAATTTGGTATTCTTCAAGGTTGAAGATTGTGGTAATCTTCACAAGGTGCCGTTGGAGATTGTGGTAATCTTCAAGTGAGATTGTGGTAATCTAAAAGGTGGTGTTGAAGAAGAGTGTGGTGCTCTTCAAGGTGTTGTTGTAAGTTGGTATTGTATTAATTTTTGGTAAATTAATAAAATCTTTTTTCTTTTTGAAATCCATCCCGGATATACTGGGGTGGTAGAGGATTAGGCCCTAGGTGGGTTGAACCTCTTTAAATCGACGTGTGTTGTTTTCATTCCGCACCTTTATTATCGTCTTTGAGCATTCGATTCGAAAAAGAGGGTAAAATCGAAAAGATGGAGATAATCTATTCACCCCCTCTAGATTATCGTAGCCACTTGGACTTACAAATGGGCTGTGCATTAAGCCGTTGGGGTTACGTGATCGACAATTTTGGCAAGCTATTACACGGGAGCTAGAATATAACCCATCCTCATCAAAATCCTCGTGTGTCGTCAATCCGTGCTTCCGTTATGTCCATCGGGTGCTCTCAAGCACACTATTTGGCCGGGGCGAAAGCGAAGGGGTCGTCCGCCTTGATGAGCTCTATTTTCTATGGTCTATGGTGTATTCCTCTTTGGTTGACACGGGCTCCTATCTAGAAAAGCATTTTCTCAAAGTCAGCAAGAAAGATCGAGGGAAAATCGTCATTGGTGGCCTTATTACTTCTATCGCCGCCCATTCGGTTATGACCTCGCAGGACTCGAGCAAGCCAGGGGACCGACCCAGATTGACTTTGAGTCTTGCATCGCCATGGGAATGATTCAATGGAGCGGTATGAGTTATGTCTTAAAGTTCAAACATACCGACTACACACATCCATTGCCGGACCCATCTCGCACTTCGATTTAGGATCCAGAAAATTGGAAGATGCTTTACCCTCATGGCGATAACCCGGATGCTTTCCAATTACTCACCCCGCCGGCCTCGGACACGGACGCTCATCAAAGTGAGGATCATGATGTCGAGGGTCCCTCCACTTCTCAACCACCAAAAAGACCATCCCCTCCCGTGGATGACACTAGATCTCTCCTCCAAACTATTCGATTGGAGCAAATGCAATAAAGAGCAATATTAGATCGCCAGGAGGAGAGAATGACGCAACACTTTGCTCGAGTTGAAAACAACAACAGCAGTATTTCATGAATCTTTAACGGCAGCAACAACAACAATATGACCAACAACAATCCTATTTTGCCATGATGGATCAAATCCACCAATGACATATTTCGCAAGGACATTTTCCTCCACCACAATAAAGGTCGTATTTTTCTTTTATTTTAAGATTTTTTTATTATTATTTCGTACTGTATCCCATCTCTTTCTTCACATTGGGGACAATGTGACCCTTGAAGTTAGAGGTGGTGAGACTTGTTAGCACACTTGGATTTTTTTTAGACTTACTTTAGCTTTGCGTGAGATTTGCGTGTTTTTAGTTATTTTTGTTGATGTTTTATTTTCTTTTTATGCACTTTATCAATCTCTTGCAAACAAACATGAGATATTTTTTTTTGCAATTAGATAAGTTGTTTGTGGATTTGTTATAACCATTTTTCTGCCGAAAAAGTCATCTTTTTGAGAACTCAAATCGCCAAAATATTTTAAAACCGTGTGACTCTAGTAAAAGGATGAACTTGGCCAAAAGAGTTTAATGTCATAAAAATAGTTTGGATTTTGCTTAAATATTGATACTTTGTGTCATGATCACTGGAGAAATCACAATTCAGGTTTATATGAAAAAAAACTAAAAAAATCGAAAAACAAATTGTGTTTATATTTTTATAAAAAAAGGATAAATCGAGGTTATACTCCTCTGTTTGTTGCTTCTTAGTAACTAGGAGCATTCATGAGCCCCATGTTTGTCTTTTACGTAAAACGGCGACACAAATATGAGTATGGGACACCACCCTAGGAGCTTTTGGAAAGTCATTCAAAATTTAAACCTAGTGGAAGTTTGCCTCAAAAATGTCCTAATTTATAATTATATGCATGATAAAAAAAAGAAAAAACCCGAGTTTTGGACATCTCCTTTTATCATTACATTCTTGTATTTGGTCTAAGCGAATGATTAACAATTTCTGTGATATGACAACTGTGATGATTAAACGATTCCAATTACTGAAGTCACCCTCTTTTTAACAAATTGGTTGACTTGAAAGAACGAATCGATTGGCTCAATTGGGAATAAAAAGGTTAGCGATTTACTTCAATCATGTCGAAATTATAAAAATAGATACCTCTTTTTATTTTCAACCCTACTCTTTGTTTTAAAATTGCTTGAGGACAAGAAAAATTTCCAAGTTGGAGGGGGTTTGATAAGTGCATTTTTGTTCACGTTTTTATAACTGTTTTTCGATAATTTCTTTAACTTTTTAGTTTATTAATCAATAAATTCAAGAAACATCACATTGGCTTGTTTTAAATAATGAAGGTAAAGACTTGAAGCAAACTCATATGGATTTTGTATGAAAATACGAACAAAAATGAAGTCTAACATTGATCAAAAGAAGGCAATAAGACTCAATCTCGTGCAAAACACATCCCTAGTGTGTTGGGAAACATGGCCATGCTTCAAAGAGAAGAAAAAACAAGAAAAGCAGAAAAACACACCCGGGCCGTGCTTAGAAAGCACGGCCGTGTTCAGCATGACGCCAAGAAAAACACGCCCAAACCGTGTTTAAAAACACACCCTGCCAAAATCCCACAATTGACGTGAAAAACACGGCCTAGCCGTGCTTCAGAAGCACGACCGTGCTTTTTCTCCAGCTCAAAATTTCTTTTGGCGGAAATTATGGAAATTTTTCCTTTTTGCTTTTTGACAACTCTTGTACAACACTTACATCTCTTTTTGCTGCATTAAGCCCCATTATTCCCTCAATTATCATATGAAAACAAGGATTCAACAACCCAACTATGGTAGTGGAGCAATTATTTGCAAGAGATGACATTGTTAATGTGTTCTTTCACAAAAATAATGTCTATAAAAGCCAAGAGTTTGGGATGGAGGATTCATTCATTCACTCTAAGTTTCAAAGAAAAATACATTGAGAGGATAAAAGAGAAGTAGAGTTGGAAGTTGAAGAGCAATAGAGGAGAAGGCTTGGAGCTCAACATCATTGCAATCAACCAAGGAGAAAGTCTTGTATTGGTCTTGAATAAGAGCTAAGTACACCATGTTCATTTTATTCAAATCTTCTTGTGCAGTATACTCTTTTGTCAAAGCCACATGTAGCTAAATTTCTAGTGTTTGAATGTAATGAACTCTAGAATGAATTTGTGATTAAGGGTTGTATGTTTTTAATAAAATCTTCATGTTTTGTGTGATTCACTTATATTATGCTTTATTTATTCGAATTGGTATATGCGCAATATTGATTTAAAGTTTATTTTTCACCGGAAAATCGAGAGATTCATGGTGTAATAGAACCTATATGAGTGAAAAGAGTTGCATGCAATCCTAGATATAGGACGACATAAATCTTGTGGATTAGGGTCAAACCTAATATGGGAATTCACAAATTGTTATAATGCAATCTTGGGGGGTTTAACTAGAAAGAGATTCCAGTTAATCAACTTGAGGTTAGGAGTTATTCGCGCTCGATAGAGGGTTTAACTTAAATCGGGAATTTCTACGGTCCATGAAACATGAGATTTTATTAAAAGAGGATGATTTTTGCTAAAGGGTTTTTGGTTGTATCTTTATCTTGTTAAATCACAAAAACATTCTAGAGGGATTTATATTCAAACACATTTCTAGCTCGTTATTTCTTAATTCTACAATCTACTTTTATTTGATCTATTGTAAGTTGCAATTATTTCAAATTCTTTATTTTTCATTTCCTAGTTTTACCCAACAAAAACTCTGAAAATTGCTAGATTAGATAACAAAAAGACGGTAATTATTAGTACTTACAATCCTCGTGGGAATGACACTCAGTACTTAATAATCTATACTATAAAACGATAGGTGCACTTGCCTACGGTTTTCTAGAGTAGCTTTTGAGCCATCAAAAGGATAGATGGAAGTCTTAAGAAACGACTGTATTCAGATGTTTTTGGAGGTGTTGCTGGTGGTGTTACTTCTGGTGTTATAACATCTGGAACAACTGCAGGTGTTGCTAGAGGTGTTGCTTCGGGTGTTATAAGATCTGGAACAACACTTCGTACAACATCTGATGTGACACTTGATAGAATAGATAGTTCAACACCGAATGGTGAAGAACTAAGATGAAGTAAGAGGCCAAAGGTGGATAAATCCTTTGGATATGACTTCATAACATTTATATTAGATGGTGAGACAAACTCGATTAAAGAGGCTCTAAGTAGTCCAGATGCTCCGCTCTGGCAATATGCTATCAATAGTGAAATCGAGTCCATTCTGCAAAATCATACGTGGGAGTTGGTAGATCTCCCCGCTGGTCATAAACCTTTAGGATGTAAGTGTATCCTAAAGAAGAAGTATAAAGCAGACGAAACTATTGATAAGTATAAAGCACGACTTGTAGCCAAATGCTTTAAACAAAAAGAAGGGTATGATTTCTTTGACGCCTATTCTCCAGTAACGAGGATTGCATCTATTCGAGTGCTTCTCGTGATTGCTGCTTTGCACAATCTTGAGATTCATCATATGGATGTCAAGACGGCGTTTCCGAATGGAGAGATAGATGTTGAAATCTATTTGGAACAACCTGAAGGGTTTGTTGCACCCAGTCAAGAAAAGAAGGTGTGCAAGTTAATAAGATCCTTGTATGGACTGAAACAAACTCCAAAATAATGGCATCTTAAGTTTGACAATACGATGTTGTCAAATGGATTTAAAATCAACAAGTGTGATAAATGCGTATATGTCAAAGGTACATTGGAAGCATTTGTCATAGTTTGTCTATATGTAGACGATTTGTTAATCATTGGCAGTAGTCATGATACTATTAGATAAATGTGTTTATCATGATTTTGATGATTTTGTTTAACTGTATTTTTACACAAAACAATGTTTCTAAATGTTGTCCAAATACTCCCGATCTATCTAAAATATTTTTACTAATTTTTTGGAGTATTTCTTGAAGTTTATTTTCGACAAAAATTGGACAATACTTCTGTCTCGTGTTCGACCGGTCGCTCTATAGGGCAATCCGTGTCTGAAGTTGAGTTTTGAAATAAAAACGAGAAGGTTAGATTTTTGTTAGAGGTGATCGGTCGACCACAGGTCGACCGGTGTCTGAGAATGGGTCTTCTCTCTGTATCAATTTTTAATGAAGGCCAATCGGTCCATGAGCATGTCGACCGGTCGAACCCAATGTGGATCGGTTGACATATGTAAATTTTTAATGTTTAAAAGGTAATCTTATTTCTATTCGACCGATCGCCCTACCATTTTGACAGCAAAATTCTAGCCGTTGACAGCAGACAATTTTTCCTTGATTTAGGGGATTGATTTATAACAGCTATAATCTTGATTTTAATTGCAATTTTTTGTATATATCAATATCCAAGAAGGAGCCTATATCTGGAAATCAAATCCAAGACCTCTGCTATAAATAGAGGAAGATTTGAAGCAACACAATAAGAGAGAATACATTACAACACAACAAGAGACATATCAAATGTAGGTCCCAAGGGGTGTGAGTAAGGTTTAGAAGGGGGAGGGGGTTGAATAAACCTACCAACTTTTCGATTTTAGTCCTTTTAAAATATTACAGAGTTAATTACATAGCTATGTCCTTGAGGGACAACTAAGTTAGTTAATCAGCAGAGTTAGCCACTCAACAGACTCGATAGAGCTGTTGATAGAATAACTCATTGTTTAGTCTAAACCTTAACTTGATTGTGATGAGTTTTTAATGGGAAGACTTAACACCCTTGAATTTGATTTAACTTTGTTTTAACACTTGATTTTAGCACTTAGTTATTTATCAGTTGGATAGCAAATTATCAACAGATATAAAATAAATGTGTAGAAATGTAAATATGCTGAAATGTAAATGACACAAATAATTTTTATAGAGGTCCGAAGATGGGGTAATTCTTCTAATCCTCTCTTCTCCAACTCCTGGAGGAATCCAGTAAGTAATGATCAGTCTAGAGACAAGTCTTGATCACACAGCTGACTTGCTCCTTGGACTCAGTCTGGAGATGCCTTGGTCACACAATCAAGCTTCTCGTCCGACTCACTTCTTCACTAGTTTTGCCTTGTTACTTCAGCTCATTTCCTCAGGTTGCTTGGATTTGATCACGAAGCCCTCCAATAACTTGAGATTGATTCGACCTTGAACCTTCCTACAATCCTCCTTAGAAAGTGGACCCCTTTTGATTTTTCAAAAGTTTCCTCTTCAACAGTTTGAAGTTGTCTTTCCTTCACAGCTTTGTGTTGGATTGATTTCCTTCGAGATTTAGGCTTGAGGATTCTGCTTGAATATCTTGAGAATATTTTGCAGGTTAGAGTTTGAATAATGCTTGCTCGTTCGTGGTTCAGGTAACCTTTTCTCAATGAGATTCCTCAGCCTTTTATAGTGAACTTTTCAAAACTCTACCCATTGAAGAGATAGACTGATTTTCAAAAGTCACTTGTGTTCGTTGGCTTGTCTTTTCTTGGTCTTCATTCTTGAGTGTAGACCTTTCCTCGTATTAAATGAATGTCCAGCTTTTCAGGTCCTGACACGAGGTGCAGTGTTTCCCATTGGTTTATTCCTTTTGCACGCTTCTCGGGATCGAGCACTTTAAGACTGGCAAAGCATGGGTGTATTACTTGTTTAAGTAATGTTTTTGACTTTCGGCAACAGATTCTTTTCAGTTAACTCCTCTTTGCAGCTGCCTTTTTCCCCAGGTGACTTGAGTCTGCTCCAATCATTGAAAAACTCATCTGTCACTTCAACTTGTGACATGGCTTCTTGAGTTAACTTAATTGACTCTTCACACAGTTGTCCCTCAGCTGTTACGTCTTCAGTCGAGTCATTGGTCCTCTGTCTTGGCTATACTCAGCTGTTCCTCAGCGGAGTCTTCACTTCACTTCTTTAGTTAACTTCTTGTATTTCCAGGCATAGCTGACTTGACTCAGCTCATTCAGCCCTATCTATTACAATGAGAATTACAAGGAAAATGGGTTACCAACATTCTAATCTAAGTTTTACATGACATTCATCAAAATTTATAAAATAATTTCCCTCCTTTATATTTTCCCAAAAATTAAACATTGTGTCATGATAGAAAGATTAACTTGCGAATTTTTATTCTATAAAACTAATGCCATGTAATTCTTAGATCCCATTTGGATTAAAATATTCAAAACTTGTCATTTTTATTTTAGTAATCACATAGTCTATACCAAATATATGTTAGTTTTTTATAATTATTAACGTTCTAAATAATAATTCTCAATTATATACCAACTTTAATTTTGTATTACTAAGTTATTTAGTAAGACTAAATTATAAATGAGATTAAAGATCAAATATGATTTTTTGTTAAGATAAATCGTAATTGATGAATGAGATCAAATAATAGATTAATAGTATTACAAGCATAAAATTTGAATATAAATAGGGTTATTGATTTTTTGGTACCCGACCTATAGGCACTTTGCTGGTTTGGTACCTGACATTTCAAAGATACCGATTCAATATTCATACTTCACATTTTTTTTATAAATTAGTACCTATTCACTTTTAAGGACGAAAATGCCCTCAAGAAACATAAGTATACTCAAAATAATTTTTTCAGTATACTTATTTAAATTATAAAATCAACTAAAATTTTAATTAATTTAATTAATAAAAAATAAAAAATAGTTTATAAAAATATTAATGAATTTTTAGAAAAAAATAAAATTTATTACATTAAATTAGTAAATTAATAGACATAAATTAAAATTTAACTAATCAAAAAGAAAAATTAGTTTAGTTAATTAAATTTAAAAATTAAAGTGAAAATTAAGTAATTTAAATAAAAAACAAGATCGTAAGTAAGAAAATTATAGCAATTTGTTATTAATATATATGTATTTTTAATTAGTTTTTTAATCAAAATTTTAAAATAATTAATTTATTTTATTTTTTACAATTAAGAATTTAATAATTAAATTTAAATAATAATAAATTATGTCGTAATTAAATTTATTTTTAAAATTTAATAATTCTAATTAAAATTTGACTTTTTAACAAAAATTAAAAAAATCTTGGGGGTATTTTCGTCTTTAAAAGTGAATTTGTACCAATTTATAAAAAATTATGAAATATGAGTACTGAATCGGTAACTCGGAAATGTCAGGTACTAAACCAGCAAAGTGCCTATAGGTCAAGTACTAAAAAATCAATAACCCATATAAATATATAAAATACAAAAAACTTGTCAGGAAAAAAGCCCTATGGTCACCTCCCCTAGTCCTGACGGTCCCTAGGGTCAATTAGTGGTCAGGCTATAAAGCCCTCATGTTATAAGGGCCTATGAAATATAGGCCCAACCCTTAGATTTTTAGGGTCGGGCTAGGGTCGGCCCTCAGGGCCTGATCCTTATTGACATCTCTACCTATAGCCATTTGTCTATCACAATGAATCATCACTGAAGGCACAGGCTTTTTCCAACATGGAATATCTTCCAAAAAGTTTCAAAGTCACTCAACTTCTTCACCAGCTTTGTCCAAAGCTATAAACTTAGATTCCTTGGTGGACCGAGCTATACACGTTTGCTTTGTGGACTTCCACGATACCGCACCACCTCCAATGGTGAATACGTATCCACTAGTTGAATAAGAATCTTTCGAATCTGAAATCCAACTAGCATCACTACACCATTCAAATACAGCTGGATATCTCGAGTATTATAGCCCATAATCTAGGGTATACTTCAAGTATTTTAACACCATGGTAAAGACTTTCCAATGCTCATAGCTTGGATTGCTCGTGAACCTACTCAACATATTTACAGGGTAGGCTAAATCTGGACGTGTACAATTTGTGATGTACATCAGACTGCCTATTATACGTGAGTATTCCATATGAGACACTGATTCAACTTTATTAGCAACCAGATTTACACTTAAATCAATGGGCATCTTTGACAGTGAACTGTCAAAAGTATTGAATTTCTTGAGCACTTTCTCCACATAGTGGGATTGTGACAAGATAATTCTATCAGGAGTTTTATCCCTAGGATTACATCAGCAATCCTCATATCCTTCATGTCAAAGTTCCTCTTTAATATTCTCTTAGTTTCCATGATAGTACATGTAAGTCCAAGTGGCTATGATAATCTAGAGGGAGGTGAATACATTATGCCCATTTTCTCAACTATGCCCTCTTTTTTGAATATAATAAGCAAAGACAAGAATGGAAGTGCGGGAAGTAAACAACACACGTCGATTTATAGAGGTTCAACCCACCTAGGGCCTAATCCTCTACCACCCCAATATCTCCGGGATGGATTTCAAAAAGAAAAAGAATTTTATTAATAGTTATCAAAACTACTACAACATCACATTGAAGAGCACCACACTCTTCTTACAATGGCTCCAACGAAGATTACCACAATCTTCCAACTTGAAGAGCACCGAACTCTCCAACACCTCGAAGAGCACCAAACTCTTCCACAAGAAGATTACCACAACCTTCTTTCACCTATGAAGAGTACCACACTCTTCAACACCTAAGATCACCCAAGTGTATTCTTACCACAAGAATACTCACAAGGATATCTTGTGTTTGAATGATGAATTACAATCAAGATTACACTTTGAAAAATATTACAACTCAAAAGTGCAAGTGTAATCAAGAATCAAGCCTAGACCTTAAGATGTGAAAGTGAAAGACTTAGGCTATTAAAACAAGAATGTGAAAGTGAAGAACAAAATATTTGTTTGATGTTGGGAAATTATTTTATAGATTTTGATGAATGCCATGTAAAACTTAGATTAGAATGTTGGCACCCCATTTTCCTTATAATTCTCGTTGTAATAGATATGGCTGAATGAGCTGAGTCAAGTCAGGTATGCCTGGAAATACAAGAAGTCAACTGAAGAAGTGAAGTGAAGACTCCACTGAGGAACAACTAAGTATGGCCAATACAGAGGACCAAGGACTTGATCAAGACGAATGGTGAGGGACAACTGTGTGAAGAGTCAGTTAAGTCAACTCAAGAAGCCATGTCACAAGTTGAAGTGACAGATGAGTCTTTCAATGATTGGAGCAGACTCAAGTCACCTGGGGAAAAAGGCAGCTGCAAAGAGGAGTTAACTAAAAAGAATCCGGCAGGGAAGGATCAAGATGCCATTCCAGATGACGGAGACGAGCCAAGATTAGTGGAAGAATTTAAAATGCTCGAATCCGAAGGTTACTTCAAGAACATGTCTGTAGCCCAAGCCTAGGATCTGTACTTGGAGAAGGATCTTAAGTTGCGAGGAAGGCGATGGCGCAGACTACCGAAGAGCAAGTCGGTGGCAAACAGAAGACTCATGTACAGTATACACCCAGAGGAGGAGGAAGAAGTGGTGGAGGAAGAGGTTTTCAACCTAAAACTTTACCCAAAAATATTGAATATGTAGATCCAAGCAAGAAGGGAAGGATCTACTGGGCTGGGTACGATGAAGTAGCGAATCTGGAAGTAGCCAGAAAGAATGCTGATTATGTGAAAAGAATAGAAGAAGAAAACAGAAGACAATATCAGCTATGGCAAGAGTGGCAAGAAAGAAAGCGAAAAGATGATGCTGCGAAGAGAGCTTATGAAATGAAGAAAGCAGCTGAAGATGAAAGAAAAAGAAAGAGATCTGATGATGATAGAGCTGAAGAGGAAAGAAGGAGGCAGCGAAGGCGATGAAGTGTTGCTGCTAACCCTTCGTGTATTTTACTCGTGTAAATACATTTATGTGTAAGTTATCTGTACATTCAATAAAGTGTGTTTGTATTTTCTCTCTTTGTATCTTAGCATAGATGCTTGTAAATTGCTTATATATGATTATGCTCTGATACACTTTGTAAACAGCTGTGTAAAGGACAAAAATGCTATGATCAATAAAATTATAGATTCAACGCATACATTCTTTGTTTCTGCATTGCATGTATGTATCTGTGTTGTTTACATTTTGTTTAACGTTTTTAAGTTTTGGCATCATCAAAAGGAGGGAAATTGTTGGGAAATTATTTTATACATTTTGATGAATGCCATGTAAAACTTAGATTAGAATGTTGGCAACCCATTTTCCTTGTAATTCTCATTGTAATAGATAGGGCTGAATGAGCTGAGTCAAGTCAGCTATGCCTGGAAATACAAGAAGTCAACTGAAGAAGTGAAATGAAGACTCCGCTGAGGAACAACTGAGTATGGCCAAGACAGAGGACCAAGGACTCGACTGAAGACGTAACAGCTGAGGGACAGCTGTGTGAAGAGTCAATTAAGTTAACTCAAGAAGCCATGTCACAAGTTGAAGTGATAGATGAGTCTTTCAATGATTGGAGTAGACTCAAGTCACCTGGGGAAAAAGGCAGCTGCAAAGAGGAGTTAACTGAAAAGAATCTGTTACACAGAAGTCAATAACATTACTTAAACAAGTAATACACCCATCTTTGCCAGTCTTAAAGTGCTCGATCCCGAAGCGTGCAAAAGGAATAAACCAATGGGAAGCACTTTCGCACCTTGTGTCGGGACACGAAAAAGTCGGACATTCATTTAATACGAGGAAAGGTCTACATCTCAAGAATGAAGACCAAGAAAAGACAAGCCAATGAACACAAGTGACTTTTGAAAATCAGCCTATCTCTTCAACAAGCAGATTTTTGAAAAGTTCACTATAAAAGGCTGATAAATCTCATTGACAAAAGGTTACCTGAACCACGAACGAGCAAGCATTATTCAAACTCTAACCTGCAAAATATTCTCAAGATATTCAAGCAAAATATTCAAGCCTAAATCTCGAAGGAAATCAATCCAACACAAAGCTGTGAAGGAAAGACAACTTCAAACTGTTGAAGAGGAAACTTTTGAAAAATCAAAAGGGGTCTACTTTCCAAGGAGGATTGTAGAAAGGTTCAAGGTCGAACCAATCTCAAGTTATTGGAGGGCTTCTTGATCAAATACAAGTAACCTGAGGAAGTGAGCAGGAAGTAACAAGGCAGCTACCCTGTGAAAAAGCTGAGTCGGATGAGAAGCCGATTGTGTGACCAAGGCATCTCGGACTAAGTCCAAGGAGAAAGTCGGTTTGTGTGATCAAGA
The DNA here is from genome assembly GCA_016081115.2 of Rehmannia glutinosa. NCBI lineage: Eukaryota > Viridiplantae > Streptophyta > Magnoliopsida > Lamiales > Orobanchaceae > Rehmannia > Rehmannia glutinosa. The sequence continues at coordinate 26,209,425 of CM071926.1, read as the reverse complement.
CTTGTCTCTAGGCGATAACCACTTTGTGAACTCGATCATTACTTTATCGGATTCCTCCGGGAGTTGGGAGAAGAGAGGATTGGAAGAATTACCCCATCTTCGAACCTCTATAAAAATTATTTGTGTCATTTACATTTCAGCATATTTACGTTTCTGCACATTTATTTTATATCTGCTGATAATTTGCTATCCAACTGATAAATAACTAAGTGCTAAAATCAAGTGTTAAAACAAAGTTAAATCAAATTCAAGGGTGTTAAGTCTTCCGCTGAAAAACGCATCACAACCAAGTTAAGGTTTAGACTAAACAACTGATTTATTCTATCAACAGCTCTATCGAGTCTGTTGAGTAACTCTGCTGATTAACTAACTTAGCTTTCTCTCAAGGAGATAGCTGTGTAATTAACTCTGTAATATTGTAAAAGGACTAAAATCAAAATGTTGGTAAGGTTTATTCAACCCCCCCTTCTAAACCTTACTCACCCCTTGGGACCTACAAGTGGTATCGAGTGGTTGGTTGGTTCATTGAGCCTTCCGTGACCGCAGTTCTTGAACTAGATCTCTATCATTCTTAAAAGATTTTTAACACTTGCATTTCTTAAAAATCTTTCATTCTTAGCAAAAGTTATTATCATGGAAGCAAATTTGACACGCATTCCTATGTTCACAATTGAGGAGTTTGATGACTGAAAAATCCATATGCAGGCTCATCTATCCCGCTTTACATGATGAAATGTGGCTAGTGATAGAGGATGGGCCACTACAAAATCGAAAGTGAACACGGTGCAAAGAGAGCAAAGCAGCTGACTAAAGGAGAAGAAAGGCGTGGTCGTGGCAAGACCAACCTTAGTTGAAAAACCAAGGACTGAATGGACGAATGATGACAAAAAGAGATACAACTTGGACAATGTGGCCAAGGATATTGACTACAAGACTTTGGACAAAGCAATGTTCAATAAAGTCAAATCCTGCAAAACAGCAAAAGAAATATGGGATAAACTAACTTTAATTTGTGAAGGATCAGAGCAAATTAAAGAAAATAAATTATCTGTTGTTGTTCAAAAGTTTGAAAACTTTAAAATGCTTGCAGGTGAAACAATGGATCAGCTGGATGTCAGATTCACTGAAATCACAAATGAGCTCTCAGCACTTGGAAATGAATACACACAAAAAGAGACGTGTATGAAGATTTTGAGGAGCCTGCCAGCTAAATGGGAAATGAAGACCATGGCTCTAAGGCACTATATGGACTTATCAAAAAATCCAATCATGAGCTATTCTCAGACCTCAAAGCTTATGAGTCTAAGCTGAGAAGAAAGGATCAAGAGGAGACAACTATACCTAAAATAGCTGCACTTATAGCCAAGGATGGAAAGAGAGCTGAAGTCAAGGAAGCCATAGACCAAGAGGAAATTGCCCTGATGGTTAAAAGATTCAACAAGTTCTTCAATAAGAACTATAAAATAAACAACGGTGAATCCTCCAGAAGACATTCAGCTCCCTCCAAGTCAAGGGAAGACAGGCCACCTAAGAGAGCTGAGCATCAAAGGGTTGAGTATCAAAGAGCTAATAACCCAAGGGCAGAAAGAGCTGATCAAAGAACTGAGAACCTGTGTTGGAATTGCAGACAACCAGGACATTTTGTAATTGACTGTTCCTATCCACTAGTCAATAAGTACAGGGATGAAGAAGAAAGAAAAGTCTTCAGAGAAAGAAGACAGGGAAAAGAAGAAAGCCATGTTTAGGCTGGCGAGAGATCTTGAGACAAATGCTAAGTCTAAAAAAGAAGCAAAGAGACTTAGAGAGTAGTGAAGTCGACTACTCAAGTGATTCGAAGAAGAAGCAATGATCCGTCTAATGGGGTAAAGAACAAGATCAACGGACAAGAAGATGAGGTACACTCTAACTCATCTCATTGATTCTAGTGATAGTGATGTGACACACACACACTTCATTACCCATTGATCTTTATGATTCATTAGGCAAAATGATGAAAGACTTTTAGCACATTAAATCCTCACACACACTATTAAATGAGGAAAACAAACAAATTAAAAAAGCCAAAACTCACGATTGACTAAGGAACTGAGTACTCTAAGTCACATAGCTGATGAGAACAAAGAGCTGAAGGCTGAGAATGCTAAACTAATAGCAGAGATAGCTGCAATAGAAAAGAGGGAAAATGATCTAAAAAATGTGATAGCCTCATTTACAAAGGCATCTAAATCATTGGATGACCTTATCATGAGTCAAAAAGAATGTGGAGATAAGACAGGCATAAGATTCAATTCCTTTGTGCACAGTCAAACTCCCAGAGTGATTCTGGAAAAAGGATCTTCAAGTAATGAAGCATCGCGAAAATCCAAAACACCAAATGTTGCACCCACATTCATGCCAAAGCACAACCACAAACAGACTGGCCTTGGATATAAAGAAAAAGGAAAACAACCAGTTGAGTATGCTGAGAGGACAGCTGAGAAGAAATCCAGCAGAGTTCCTTAGCAAACTCCAAATGGAAAGTACTCTGTGAAGAACAAACAGAGGTACCAAAAACCCCAGAAGTTTTATCAAAGAAACACATATGATAGGAATGGTAGAAATTATCCAAGCCAAGTTGATTGGAATAATGTGAAATATCAGCAAAGACCTAAGGAATACAAGCCTAAATGGCAAAGATCTTGATCTCAGCAAAGGTCATTCGAAAGGCAAAAGAGCTATCATCAGCACACATATGTACCCAGGCACTACACTCAAAAATATCACAACTACCCAAAGAAGGCAATTGCTAAAAATGCACACATGCATACAGATAAAAGAGACAGCTGTATGTACCTAAAACCCCCAAGAAATTTGCCAAAGTGAATTATGATTATGGCACAGATAGATGGCAACCTCTTAAAGTCAAATCATTTGGCTATAGGTTGGTTGGATCATCTTACAACACTAACCCCTCAGGACCCAGGCAAGTATGGGTACCTAAAAACTAATTTCCTTGATTGCAGGTTCAAGGAACAGCTGAGTGCCAAGAAATCTCGTACATGGATAGTGGCTGTTCCAGACATATGACAGGAAATAAGAAAAATCTGGCAAGATTCAATGAGATTAGAGACGCAAAAGTCATATTTGGAGGAATTGAAGCTCCAGGGAAAATAAAAGGCACTGGATCCATCAAGAAGAATGGATTAGAGATCACAGATGTCGCTTATGTTGAAGGCCTCAACTTCAACCTGTTAAGTATCAACCAACTCTGTGACAAGGGCTACAATGTTGGATTCAATATGGGAGTATGCCAGATTAAATATGCTGAATCAAATGAAATAATGATGCAAGGATCAAGACAGAAGAATATGTATGTGGTAGATTGGTCTACTGCAACACCAAGTACATGTCTGTTAGCAAAGAGCATAGCCGAATCAAGTTGGCTGTGGCACAAGAAGCTGAGTCATCTGAACTTCAAGACAATCAACAAGCTCGCAAGGAGTCATCTTGTGGAAGGATTGCCAAACTCAGTATACAAGAAGGAAAGTGTATGCAATGCATGCCAGATGGGAAAACAGATCAAATCTTCATTCAAGGAGAAGCCTAGTCCTTCATCAACAAGGATATTACATCTGTTGCACATGGATTTATTTGGTCCTGTTGAACCAGCCATCATAAGTGGAAAGAAATACACTTTAGTGGTGGTGGATGATTATTCAAGATATACATGGACAATTTTTATGTGCAAAAAGAAGGAAACCTTGCAGAAGTAACCTCAGCTGATGAAAGGATTACAAATAAAAAGAGCCAAACCATTATAAAGATAAGGTCTGATAGAGGAACTGAGTTTGTCAATGAGATAATAACTCAATCTTGTGTTGAAAATGGTATTGCTAATGAGTTATCTCTGACAAGAACTCCACAAAGAATGGGAGTAGTGAAAGAAGGAATAGAACTCTCAAGGAAGCTGCAAGGACCATGTTAGCTGAAGCTGGATTGCCTAAGAGATTTTGGACTGAAGCCATCAACACTGCATGCTATACTCAAAATAGATGCATGATTAATAGACACCTGACAAAGACTCCCTATGAAATCTGGACAGGGAGAAAGCCAAATGTTGGGTACTTCAGAATATTTGGATGTAAATGTTTCATCAACAACAATGGTAAGGATAATCTAAAGGCTTTTGATGCTAAACCTGACGAAGGTATCTTTTTGGGATACTCAGCTGAAAGCAAAGCCTATAGAGTGCTGAACAAGAGGACAATGGTCACAGAAGAGTCTATTCATGTGGTTTTTGATGAACCTAATGTGAGTGGCGAAGACATTAAAGAGTTAGCTGATAAGCTCAATCAACCAACTATGCAGAAGAGTCCTTATGTTGAAGTGAAGCAAGAGTAATCAACCAAGATGAAGATGAGATAGTGAATCTCAAAGACAGTGGAAAGTCGCAGATCGAATGATGATGAAAGAGCTGTTCAAGACAACACAACTGCGAGGCAGCTGAACCCAGCTAATTTGCTTCAACCTGACGTGAGATGGCTGAGAGACCATCCACCAGAGCTAGTCATTGGAGATGTGAGAGATGGTGTAAGAACCAGATCTAGAGCTCAGGAAGAAGCAATGTTCACTTGTTTTATTTCCCAGATAGAACCAAAAGATGTGTCTCAAGCCTTAGATGACACACATTGGATTCATGCCATGCAAGAAGAGCTGAATCAGTTTGAAAGTAACAAGGTATGGGAATTGGTACAAAGGCCAACACATCAAAATGTTATTGGTACAAAATGGATTTTCAGAAACAAAATGAATGAGGAAGGTTCTGTGGTGAGAAACAAAGCAAGATTGGTAACCAAAGGGTATTGCCAAGAAAAGGGAATAGATTTTGATGAAACATTTACTCCTGTTGCAAGATTAGAAGCAATAAGGATGTTTCTTGCCTATGCTGCACACAAGAACTTCATTGTATATCAAATGGATGTGAAAAGTGCATTTTTAAATGGACTGTTAGAAGAAGAAGTCTATGTTGAACAACCTCCAGGTTTTGAGCAGAAGACTCTTGGAGATAAGGTGTACAAGCTCAAGAAAGCTCTATATGGACTGAAGCAGGCACCAAGAGCACGGTTTGATACATTATCTCAAATTTCTAACTGATAATGGATTTACCAAAGGGAAAGTGGACAGAACACTCTTTAGAATTCAAGATGGAGAGAGTATACTGCTTGTTCAGATATATGTGGATGATATCATCTTTGGATCCACAAACAAAGGCCTGTGTGATAAGTTCTCAAATCTCATACAAGGCAAATTTGAAATGAGCATTATGGGAGAACTGACTTTCTTCCTAGGACTTCAAGTTAAGCAACTGAAGAATGGAACCTTCATAAGTCAAACAAAATACATCAGAGATTTAATGAAGAAATTTGGTATGGAAGAAAAGTTTTCTGTAAAAATCCAATGAATACATCAGTCAAGATGGACATGGATGCAGATGGCAAACCTGTAGATCAAACAAGATACGAGCATCGATTGGATCATTGCTCTACGTAATAAAGAAGAGGCCAGACATCACCTTTGCAGTAGGTGTATGTGCAAGATTTCAATCTACACCAAAAGAGAGTCACATGACCGCAACTAAGAGAATCCTAAGATATTTGAAGGGATGCCAAGAAGTTGGATTATGGTATCCAAAGGAAGGTGGATTCAAGCTTATTGGTTATTCGACTCGACTATCTTTGGATGTAGAGTTGTGAGAAAGAGTTTGACCGGGTACATGTCAAATGCTTGAAACATATTAGTTTCATGGTTTAGCAAGAAGCAAAACTCAATAGCCACATCCACAGCTGAAGCAGAGTACATAGCTGCGGGCAGCTGCTGTGCCCAAGTCTTATGGATGAGACAACAACTGAGCGACTATGAAGTTGAAGAAAAAGAGATTCCAATTATGTGTGACAACACAAGTGCTAATGCAATTACTCAGAATCCAGTGTTGCATTCAAGAACAAAGCACATTGATGTCAGATATCATTTTATAAGAGATCATGTTGAAAAGAAAGACATCACCTTGGAATATATCTCAACTGATAAGAAGTTAGCTGACATATTCACTAAGCCTCTATGTGAATCAAGGTTTGAAGAGCTTAAGCATGAGCTAGGGTTAATTGAGCTGAGTTGATACTCAGAAAACTCAATCAGAAGAAATAGAAGATGAAAAAGTGAGAATCAAACAAGTTTTTCAAATCAGCCAAGTGAAACAGCTACATCGGGAAGTCAGCTTATCGAGTTAGCTGACAGCTGAGTCACCTAATGAAAGGAGAGAAGCTGAGTTGAGTCACTCTTGACATGAGCTGAATCATTTAATAGCTAAGTGACAAAAACGCAGTCGTTTTTAATGAGCGGGAATGTTTTTAAGGATGACATCAGCGTAATAATGACTGCATCAAAAGTCGCACTGATAAGCATATGATTGGATATAAATGCTGCCGCATTAAATGCAAGGAATTAAATGCGGTTTGACGTGCTAAATCTGAGCCATTGATCTCAATTATATTTCAAAAATAAAAAACACATCCTTTCATAACCCTTATATACTCATTTTTTCAGTTTTCTCTCTCTCACACTCAAAACTGTTCATCTTCAAAGCAAAAGGAAGCAAGTTCATCTCTCTCGCAAACCCCACAAGTTCTCCAGCAAGTTTACCAAGTTTTAATCGGTAAAACTCTCTACAAATGGCACCAAAGCTCGATTTTGTTAAGTCATCAAAGCAAATCCACTCTGGATCGATGGTGGATTTCGAAGGGATGATAAAGCAGGGTTCAGATGAAACCCTAGTGAAGAAGATAGCTGATATGCTAGAAAAGTCCGGTCTAAGGCCTTTTCTTACTATGGAGTACTCGCTGACCTACGCTGAAGAGGTGGCGCAGTTCTATGCAAATGCGGAGGTGCAGGACGAAGGAATCAAGTCCTCCGTCCACCGCAAGGACATCATGATTACTGCTAAGGACCTTGCGGAGCACTGTTTGCTGCCGTCTGAGGGCATGACGGAAATATACGAAGCTGATGTTAACTTGGCTGTTGCATGGAAAGAAGTAGCCAAACCGGAGTGTGCTGCGAAAGTAGTCTACACAGCTGAGAAGAAGTTGCTGAAGGACGACTATCACAAGTTGATGGATGTCGTCGCCAAGTGTGTAGACATGAAGTTTGGCAGCTTCAATCAGCTGTCAAAGACAAAGCTGATCGTCATGGCTGCGATCATGCAGGGAAAGAAAGTCAACTGGGCTGAGTTCGTGTACAGCAGACTCTGCCAGAATGTTGGGAACAAGACATACAAGGAGGACGGATCCTTTGGAGGATCACTTTGCTATGACCTGGTTATTGGCCATTTGATGGAAGTGAAGGGCATTTCCTTCAACATGGAAAACACTTCCATGTAAACAAGAAGATGTTCAGGGCTAATCTTTTAGGAGCCCAGAAGAGAGCCCATGCGAAGAGGGCGGATACAAGTGAGGGGGAATCAACTGAACCCGAGGACACAACTATTACCTCCCCTCCTAAGAAAAAAGCTGCAAAGAAGAAGGCTGCCCCTGCAGGAAAGAAACAGGATGCACCTGCCCCTGCAGCCGAGGCTGAGAAGGAAGTCCAAATACCTTCTCCAGCCATAAGGAAGAAGAGGACTACCAAGCCTAGAAAGTCAACTTCCTCTAAGGAAATTCAAACAGCCTTTACATTTGAGGAACCGGAGAAAACAGAACCAGATATTCCTCTGGTTAAAACCAAGAGAAGAAGAAGAATCTCCAAGCTTTCAGAGCTTGAAAAGACAGCTGAGTCTGCCACTCAGCTGGAGAAAACCTCTGAGACTGCTGAGGAAGTGTAGTCTCCTGAAATAGTTGACGAAACAGCCAAGTCTCTGAGGAGGATGATGAGAGGCTCCAAGAAGACCCAGTGTGGAGAGGACAATCAAGAAAAAAAGACGCCTTGAGACAACTCAATCCTCACATGAAAAAAGTTGTCTCTCCACCTACTACGGACGCTGCTGAAGGCGAAGAGCAGCAGAGCATGCTACCTTCCATCCAAGAAAAGGTAGGACAGGAAGAGGAGGATAAGGATGATGATGTCATTGTTTGATACATGTTTTTATCTTAATTTTGATGATTTTATTTTGTCACCAAAACAATGCTTTTAAAGGTTGTCCAAATACTCCTAAATGATTTAAAATGGTTTTTAATATTTTCCGGAGTATTTCCTCAAGTTTATTTTTGATAATAATGGACAACACTTTTAATGATTTTATTTCAATGGATTTTTCACTCCTTAACAAGGTTCCTAAATGTTGTCTAAATACTCTCGATTGGTTTAAAATGTTTTTACTAAATTTTCGGAGTATTTCTTGGGTTTTATTTTTGACAAAAATTGGACAACATTTCTGTCTCGTGGTCGACCGGTCGCCCTATAGGGCAACCCGTACCTGAAGATGTTTTTAGAAACAGAAAATGAGACGGAAGGAAAAAACAAGCGGTCGGCCGCATACTGGCGTCGGCCGATCGGTCGGCCGATCGTCGCCACGGCCGACCAGACTGCAAGTTTCGTTTTGAAACAGACTAAAACCTTGCATTTTTGAAACGAGAGGGACCGGTTGAAACAGGGGTCGACCGGTGAAAGCCTACGTCGTCGACCGGTCGCCTGTTGTAATTTTCAAAGTGTTCTCTTTTTCTCTTATCTCGTGCGACCGGTCGCCCTATGTATTGACAAAAAAATATGACCGTTTGACAAATGAGACACATTTCCTAAAATTGTGGAATTGATTTCTAACAGCTATATTCTTGATTTTAATTGTATTTTTCTGTAGATTTTCAATCCCCAAGAGGAGCCTATGCTTGATCAATCATTTCCTATAAATAGAGGAAGTTTTGGAGCAACCAACACAACAATTGAGATACAACACAACAAGATACACTTCAAGCAAACACTTGGTCTTTCATTGTTATTATTCTTGTTGTAAAATTGCCTAGCTTATCACTTTCACATCTTTGAGGTCTAGGCTATTCTTGATTACACTTTGCACTCAAATTGTATTATTCATTATTGAGTTGTAATCTTGATTTTTGGTTATCATTCAAACACAAGATATCCTTGTGAGTGTTCTTGTGGTAAGAGCACACTTGGATGATCTAGGTGATAGGTACAAGAAGATTGTGGTAATCTTCTTATTGAGGTGTTGAAGAATTTGGTATTCTTCAAGGTTGAAGATTGTGGTAATCTTCACAAGGTTCCGTTGAAGGAAGATTGTGGTAATCTTCAAAGGAGATTGTGGTAATCTCCAAAGGTGGTGTTGAAGAAGAGTGTGGTGCTCTTCAAGGTGTTGTAAGTTGAATTTGTATTAATTTTGGTAATTAATAAAATTCTTTTTCTTTTCGAAATCCATCCGGATATCTTTGGGGTGGTAGAGGATTAGGCCCTAGGTGGGTTGAACCTCTTTAAATCGACGTGTGTTGTTTATATTCCGCACCTTTATTATTGTATTTGAGCATTCGGTTTTAAAAAGAGGGCGAAATCGAAAAGATGGAGATAATCTATTCACCCCCCCTCTAGATTATCGTAGCCGCTTGGACTTACAAGTGGTATCAAAGCCAAACTCTTTGGCAAGCTCGTTTCACATCGCGAGTGAAGAGAAACGATCGACGGCTACGAATGAAGCTCATCTATCCAAGCACCTCCACCACCAAGCCACCACTATTTGATTCCAAGAATTTTAATTTTTGGAAAGAAAGAATGGAATACTATCTACAAGGTTGCGGGTTCGACATTTGGAACACCGTCATTAATGGAGAATCCATTCCGACGAAAGATACACCATACACCTCAAAAGGCTTCAAAAAGCTCAATGATGAAGAAAAGAAAATCATCTCCTTAAACGGTAAGGCTTTAAATATTTTGTATTGTTCATTTACTAATTTAGAAAATGAACATATTGTAGGAATAAAGTCCGCACATGAAGTATGGCAAAAATTAGAAGCCATCTATGGAGTATTTGCAAATGAAAGGAGTCAAACAAAAGCATCTACTTCTCAAGATCATACAAGCTCAAATCTAAGGAATAAGCCTCCTACAACCTCCAATTATGAAGAAGTTGAATATTGTTTTATGGGCATCAATGAAGAAAATGAGGTATGTCTTAAACCCTCTACTTCCTATGATATTGTCATTCAAAATGATTATAGTGATTTACAAAATGATTATGATGAACTTCAAAATGAATTCCAAAGCTTACTTGTTAGATACAAAAATTTGAAAAAGGAATTCAATATTTTGAAAAATGATAAGGATAGTTTATTTACTTCTTATGAATCACTATCATGTGCTCACACCATCACACTTGACAAGGTTAGAAACCTTGAAAAAGAAAATAGTACTCTTGTTGAGAATATTGATTGCATGAAAAAGGATTTATTAAAATCCAACTTGAGTACCAATAAAATGTCCAATATTGTTGATATTCATAATTGTGATAAGGAACTTGATCATAAGCCTAATGTTGTTAATCATATGAAAAAGGATCAAGTCACTATGCATATCGGTCATTATGCTCCTAAAATTATTACTTGTTTTTATTGTGGCAAAAAGGGTCATACGGCTAATTCTTGTCGGGCTAGAAATAGCTCTAAATATTGTTGGAGACCTAAAAGTCTCAAAGCTAATCTTAAAGGACCCAAACACATGAGGGTACCACAAAACAATGTGCTATTAGGTACCGGCAAAGCAAAAATCGGAGAAAATTCATGCCACCAAGAAAACATCAAATGAACGTTTCATTTGATCAAAGAAGGAGAAACTACTCTCAACAAAGCCAATTTCCAAGAAGAGCGTATAATCAAAAATGGGAAGAACACAATCCTTGGAAATGGCAAAGACATCATCAACAAGATGATTTTCAAAGAAGAAGAAACCATCAACCATGGGAAGGTAACCAAACTTGGAAATGGAGAAGTCATCATCAACAAAGTGACTTCTCAATGGGAAGATATCATCAACAATGTGAAAGACACAACCCATGGAAACGGCGTAATTGGTAAACCGTATCTCCCCATTTGTATATGCATTTTTTTTATCTATGCATACTTTTAATTGTGTCTTAATTGCAAAATGAATTTTCAAGTATTTATTTTTAAAATAGGTCTCTTATATATTTATGAGTTTCAAATTTTTTAAAAAAGGACCTTGCATGATTTTCTAAAACTCTTGAGCATTTTATTAGACTTATGTGGCTTATTATCTCTTATGAAATCTTATAGCATAAGCTCTTTTTTGTTATCTCATATAAATTGCCTACACTTGAATTTTCTATGAAAATGTTGTCTAAGAATTGTGTAGGATACATATTTCATACTCATTGGCTTTTATGTCATCAAGTTTCTTAAACCATCGAGGTATGTCTACTCGTATTTTTCTTTAAACTCGATATTATGCTTATGCACATATCTTTCAAGATATTTCATTTTGACCCCTTAAGTGCCCCAAATTGATCTTGCAAATTTTTTCTTTTAAAAAGGCACTACGTGTTTAGTCTCGATTTTATCGTTTATATGTTTTCCCATAACCCATATTTGTTGGATATAGTCCAAACTTATATTTTTGCAAAGTTTTAAAACTTTTGGGGTGAAAAATCGAATTTTGGAAAACTCTGGGAAATAGAAAAATCACCTGGGACTGTCATAGCAGGGGCGACCGGTCGCCCTGCACCTCGACCGGTCGCCCCATACCTCGACCGGTCGCCAGTGCCAATTTTTGAGTTAAAACTTTCTGTCTTCAGCTCTTAAAACAGACGCAGACATTTTCTCAAACCCTATAGCAGCGATTTTTTTCCCCTCTTCTTCAAAATCTTCAATTCTTCATCATTTTTCACGATTCTTGTTGCTAATCTTCTTATTTTCACAAGAATCTTACATATATGGCTCCTCCAAGAAATTCCACCGATCAAAATCCCACTTCTAAGAGAAGAAAGGGCGGAGAGGGTACTTCGAGAAATCGGCGAGACGAAGCCGAACAAAGGGATATTCGAGCCGCTCAAAGAAACGTGGCTCAAGAAGGTGATGATGTTCAAAATCCCATTCTCTCTCGGGCCCAAATTACCGAGCTTCGCGGAACAATTTCGCTCGAAAATTGCCGTTGGGCGAAAGGTAAAAAACCTCTTGTTACTCAAGCTCCTAATTCACGCAATGCTATTAATTTCATCAATAAGTATGCGGAATGGTACTATGAGGATTCGGGGATGGGAGGTAAATCTATTGCTCGGACTAAAATGTGTCGTTTTAGTTCATTTACAAATGAGTATCCTACTATAAGAGGATTTTTGAGGAGCAAGGTTGGATGTATTTATGGGAGCATGCTTATGTGTTGTATGATGATGATATTATCCAACTCTTTTATGCCAATATGTGGGTCGAATATGATAATGATAGAAAGCCGATTGCCGTTAATTCGCTTATAAAGGGTCGTCATTTTAGATGGACTCCCAATGATATTTGCCGGCTTTTACATGTTAGAGAAGGTGGTTGGGATTATTTCTCTTGTGGGACTTGGAATGATGAAATGTTGGGGGTGTCGATGAAAGAAGTCAAGACATATTTGGGAGTATGGCCTAAGTATTCTTTGTTGGCAATGACACTTGAGCATCGCATTTTATCGGTCATTGTCATATTGCATTTGTGGTAAGTCGGGAAAGATGCCTAGCAATATGGATTATTTTTGACTTATAAGATTGCTAGGAGGGAACCACTTAACTTTGGTGCCATACTTATTCAATGTCTTATCGAGTCCATTACTCGAGGTAATAAGAAGTTGGTTATGGGAAATTGGATTTGTAAACTTCTTATTCAATCGGGACTACCTTCGTCGGAGTGTAACTCGGAGGTATTTCAAAACGACTTCGACATTGATAACATCACCCAAATGGTCACTATGCGCAAGAACATGGAAACCGACCAACCAAAATGGCGAGAGGAAGAGGTCAAGAGTCTCCGATCCTAATGAGCGTCTTTGATGACGCCGGGGCGCAAGATTGGTGGAAGAGGGCGAACCGAGCAATCCGGAGGGTAATACTAGGTGCTCAACCGCCTAGGAGGTATACTCAAGCCGAATTTGATGAGATGAGGGCTTTTCATGAGACGAGGTATGAGGCTTTGGAGCAAAAGACCTCCAAAATGCAAAAGTCTATCGGCAAGTTAAAGAAATTCATCAAGGACTTAATTCCCGGATCTTGCTTCTCCTCGGATGAGGAATGATGTTACCCCACCCCTTTACTTTCTAGCATTTTCATTTAAGTTGCTTTGTACTTTTATGAACTTTTGTAAAACTCATTTGTACTAATGATACTTGCTTGTTTTTCTTAAAAGGGTTAATATTGCAAGTTGATAATGACTTGTGGATGATCATGATTTTGATGGAGTATTTGATGGTAAAAATACTCTAATTCAAGCATTGTTTGATAATTGGTGTGAAGTACTTGATGGTAAAAGTGCTTCTCTTAATGCTTTGTTCATTTTGCTTAGTTGGGACATTTGATACATGTATTGTTGAAAGCATGACTTATTACTTGATGGATGCTCTAATTTTTGGCATTTGTAATGCCTTGATCATTCTTAGCTTATCTCAATTGGGTTGAACCCTTGAGAATCTACTTTGAGCTTCTCAATTGATGAACTAATTATTGCATATGGTGCATATGATTTTTTAGCTTTGTAATGAGGTTGATTGATGATATGAAAATTTTTTGGCTTGAACCATTTACAAAGGTTATATACAACCTCTTCTATTTTTTCACGCACACAAGGTGTTTGTTAAAATGTCGCAATGAAACCTTCAACTTCTACATGATTCTCTTGCTTCAAAATGTCTTAAAATCTTTTTGAAATCATGTTTTTAGCATACTAATGAGCTTATGGATCTTTTATGTTTCAATTCTCTCACTTTCCTTGGATGATTATGCTTTAAATTGCTCAAACGGTTTTTACCGTCCTTTTGGCATGCTTTGATATTATTGTATGGTGTTTTCACCATCCTAACATTCTTTTGATGATTCCAAAGGGGAGAAAAACAGGATATTGGCTCATTAGCTCAAAGAAGCTAATAAAAGCTTGTCATAAAAGCTATAAGCTATGGCTCATTAAAGCCATTAGTTGTGATTTGTTCTTAGTCCAATTGTTGCTTGATGGACTTATATTATTGTTTAATGTTGTTTTTGTGACAGGGGAGCTTATAAGCTCTTGAGCAAATTGTAAAGCTAAAGCTTTTAGCTTATGGATAATTGCTTTTACATTATTCTTGATATGCTTGTTGATAGGGGAGCTTGTGCTTATTATTGAAAAATATTTACTCCTACTTGGTTGCTTTAATATTCTTTGAAATTTTGGTTGCTTCCAAAGCGGTCAAATGTTTTTTAGGAAAATCATTTGAAAATTGCTCTCTTAGTTTGTGTAAAAATTGTTTTGGTTTGTAATCATCAAAAAGGGAGATTGTTTGATACATGTTTTTATCTTAATTTTGATGATTTTATTTTGTCACCAAAACAATGCTTTTAAAGGTTGTCCAAATACTCCTAAATGATTTAAAATGGTTTTTAATATTTTAGGAGTATTTCCTCAAGTTTATTTTTGATAATAATGGACAACACTTTTAATGATTTTATTTCAATGGATTTTTCACTCCTTAACAAGGTTCCTAAATGTTGTCTAAATACTCTCGATTGGTTTAAAATGTTTTTACTAAATTTCGGAGTATTTCTTGGGTTTTATTTTTGACAAAAATGGACAACATTTGTCTCGTGGTGGTCGGCCGCCCTATATAGGGCAACCCGCACTGAAGATGTTTTTAGAAACAGAAAAATGAGACGGAAGAAAAAAAAACAAGGTCGCCGAGTCGCATCAAGGCGTCGACCGTCCGGTCCGGCCAAATGGCCGACTCCTGCACTGCAAGTTTCGTTTTGAAACAGACTAAAACCTTGCATTTTTGAAACGAGAGGGACCGGTTGAACAGGGTCGACCGGTCGGCTACGTCGACCGGCCGCCTGTTGTAATTTTCAAAGTGTTCTCTTTTTCTCTTATCTCGTGCGACCGGTCGCCTATGTATTGACAAAGAAAAATATGACCGTTTGACAATGAGACACATTTCCTAAAATTGTGGAATTGATTTCTAATGACTATATTCTTGATTTTAATTGTATTTTTCTGTAGATTTTCAATCCCCAAGAGGAGCCTATGCTTGATCAATCATTTCCTATAAATAGAGGAAGTTTTGGAGCAACCAACACAACAATTGAGATACAACACAACAAGATACACTTCAAGCAAACACTTGGTCTTTCATTGTTATTATTCTTGTTGTAAAATTGCCTAGCTTATCACTTTCACATCTTTGAGGTCTAGGCTATTCTTGATTACACTTTGCACTCAAATTGTATTATTCATTATTGAGTTGTAATCTTGATTTTTGGTTATCATTCAAACACAAGATATCCTTGTGAGTGTTCTTGTGGTAAGAGCACACTTGGATGATCTAGGTGATAGGTACAAGAAGATTGTGGTAATCTTCTTATTGAGGTGTTGAAGAATTTGGTATTCTTCAAGGTTGAAGATTGTGGTAATCTTCACAAGGTGCCGTTGAAGGAAGATTGTGGTAATCTTCAAAGGAGATTGTGGTAATCTCCAAAGGTGGTGTTGAAGAAGAGTGTGGTGCTCTTCAAGGTGTTATAAGTTGAATTTGTATTAATTTTGGTAATTAATAAAATTCTTTTTCTTTTCAAAATCCATCCCGGATATCTTTGGGGTGGTAGAGGATTAGGCCCTAGGTGGGTTGAACCTCTTTAAATCGACGTGTGTTGTTTATATTCCGCACCTTTATTATTGTATTTGAGCATTCGGTTTTAAAAAGAGGGCGAAATCGAAAAGATGGAGATAATCTATTCACCCCCCCTCTAGATTATCGTAGCCGCTTGGACTTACAGTCATCATGTACTCTCCTGTATATCCGGACATACAACGCCGTCTACGTGAATGGAGGGCATAGAAGTAAAGCCACTCAAGGGTGCAGTTTGAACACCCTGAGTTCATTGAAGAAGAGGAGGAGCTGTTCAAATTTCTCGAAGTCGACACTGTGCTTTAGGCTTTGGATAAGGACAACTGCCTGAACATTCTACACATCTGCAAAGAAAAAGCAAAAGTCAGAGCAGCTGAGGAAGTAGAAGCTCTCGAGAAAGCCAAGATATGCACGCTCCCAGGAACTCTAGAACACACTCACTCTCATATTGATGTGTTCTCAGAGAGTGATGAAGATATGGACCCCGTTGCTGCAACAGAGAAGTCAGACATGCATCAAGCTCTAAGGGAATCCAGGATGATGCATGAGCAATCAATGATCGAAGGACCAAGAGAGTCCTCACAATCTTTCCTAGAGACAGACCCATTGGGAGTAGTGCAACAGATTACCACAACCATAGCTGCATCTACGTCCCCAGTTGTTTCAGAAGATGGGTCCAGGGGACTTGGCGATGAGACTGGAAATTTGGGCACCCAAGTTGAGCCAACCCCTACCGAAGGTATTTTACCACCTGTCCCCACGGCTGAGCACTCAACGGAAGCAGCCGCGAGTCTGGAGAAGAGTGACCCCCATCGATCACTCGGTGGTGTGCCGAGGGGGAAACTCACTCCACTGCATAGGAAGGGCACAGAGCAATATGTATAATGGTAAGTCTCAACATATTCATTGGAGACACAATACCGTTAGGCAGTTGATCTCAAATGGTGTGATGTCAATTGACTAGGTAAAGTCAAAAGACAATTTGGCATATCCTTTTGAAAAGGATGAATCGAGATCAATTGAGTAAATTGCTAGAGGAATGGGCTTAAAGTCCACAAAGTAAAATAACCATCATAGTGGTAACCCAACCATGATAACTGGAGATCCCAAGAACTTGATTCAATGGGAAAACTAAGCTATGAAGGTTATGTTGTAATACTTGAAAACAATGTTTCAACCCATCTCTAGAGAGCAATGCCAAGTGTTGAAACACCCACAAGTTGTGGTGAGGCTAAGTCATTTGACTTTTAATGATTCCTACACCTCGTTGAGGTTGAATATGGCAGTATACTCATATAGAAAATTGCCTATGTAAGTGAGAAGTGCGGGCCGCTTTAAATTAACACTTATGAATCCAAAGAGGTGTCCATGGCTGAAACGAACACAAAACGTGAAAATAGAAGATATTGAGACCTTGCTGTATTAATATTGTTGTCTCGGTATACACCGTGGAGGAATAGTTCAAAGCATTACGTCCACTAAGCCGCTAATGTACCCAATGGTATTGACTACGGAAGGTTCAAAGCCACAAGCTACCTTTCGGATGCAATATTATCTCTTCAGGATTGGTTTGCATGTCTGCATTCATGCATGCATTAGTTTTCACTCATGTGGGGGATTGTTGGAAATTTGGTTTTGATTAAGTGGGCGTCAACCCGACTTTGACCAAATCTTTGGTCGCTAAGAACTTAATTCTGGAGGAATTAAATTATGAATTATAATCTACGTTCCGAGTAGATGTTTGTAGTATTTTTTATTTCTCAAAATCAAATTTTGGTGAGTGAGAAATTAATACACGAAGTTGGCCACACGAATGGGCATTATGTAAATGGCATAGTTTATCCTATTATAAATTCTAGAAGGTGTTATTGGTTGGATATACTACAACACAAGTATATGATCACAAATGGGCATTGGACCGACCCAACTCTTTGGTCTTGGGTTCAGGTTCAGTTAGTTTTGTCACTTGAAAATGGGCTTGGCCCAGATTCAAGTAACTGTTGGGCCTGATGAATCTAGACATTGGAGGTGTCCAGGTTCGTGTGTCTATGAATCTGGATATTGGAGGTGTCCAGATTCATGTGTCTTTTGGAGTTTGTAACTCCTCAAGTAGTGGTCATAAGAAGAGGTTTGTAACTCATGGAAGTTACATATGGTTTTAATGCCCACTCTATTTATCTTTAATTCCCTACAAGTGTTGGAAATGATGTCCTATATAAGTCTAAGGTGTTTTGCTGTATTGAGGGGTTAGAAGGAAGAGATGAAGTCAGAATACACAGAAAAATCACATATCTATGCATATTTTTCAAGTGTCGGTAAAAGTATTGTAACATTTCAAAGAACACTTCCTTTTGCATTCATGTCTAGCAACCAGTTCTCACTCCTTCAAATTCGAAAGGTGCTTTTGTGTTAGTGGTGCTACTGTACACAAAAGAGGGAAAGCCGTTTATCTTTGGGGATATTACGTTGTACCGTGAGGACTAGCCAGGATGTATTTGTTTTGCGGAAAGAGGTCTCCCTCGACTCGGCTTGTAAAATTCTGTCAGATTCATGCTTCTGGAGTTGGAATCCATTCAAGACTTGTAATAGTTAGGTTTTACTTTTCAATTGTAATTTTATGTTTCTATTTTGTAAGTCATCTTGAAGGTTTTTCTCGTTTCTGTAACCACTGTAAATTTCAACAAAAAAATTCCCCTGTTTTTTTTTTGCCATCATTTTCCTCTGTATGTATTTATACATATATACCTGAAATTCGGACATCATAACCAAAAATAAGACCACCCATGGCTGCAATAACGCAGATGACTATGACATAATGAGTTAAGTTGCCTGGATATTCTCTTTCATCGCCCGGACCAGGGTCAAAACCACCACCCCCCATTGTTGTCTTCTTCAACAACTTATTAAACAGAAAGAAAGACTAGAATGAGTGAAGAGAAAGAGAATGATTGGAGAAAGAGAGAGAAAACAACACGCATTAAGGAGAAGAGAGCAAGGAGGCTGGATCATTTCTTTTAAATATCCGGGTCGGGTTTGGGGGATCCATCTAACAGACTTAGATCCGTTAGAGCATCTGACAGGAGACTAGCTCAGATAATATTATTCCTTGGATTATTGGTAAACGAGGTTCAATCCATTATACAAGGCCACGAGGCCTAAGTCTTGACTATGCCTATAAATAGCCACTTTCCATTCATTTGAGAGGTATAACATTTACACATTTACCTTATGCTTTAGTAATTTGGATTATTTCATTAAAACCATTGTTCACATAACCAACTGAGGGGCTTCCTTGGGATAATCCCGGGCCCTCCTAACAGTTTGTTATGTTTCGGGTTGGATCCCACTCACTTGGAGTTTATTGCTTTCAGAGTTGGCTTATTGAGCAAGCTTTGGAAGAACGTTTGGATGAGT
Organism: Rehmannia glutinosa; assembly: GCA_016081115.2. Classification (NCBI taxonomy): domain Eukaryota; kingdom Viridiplantae; phylum Streptophyta; class Magnoliopsida; order Lamiales; family Orobanchaceae; genus Rehmannia; species Rehmannia glutinosa. The sequence goes on along the minus strand of CM071926.1, from coordinate 26,190,186 downwards.
TGCATATTTTAGCAGCATCACATGTGTTGCACGAAAAGACTATAAAATCTTAATAATAAAAAATTACACAAAAAAATGCATTTTCTTTTTGTAAGTTAATTTGTAAGTTCTATTTTTATAAAATTCTTTAAATAGAAAACTAATAGAATCTTAATGATTCTCTCTATATCATGAAATAAAGCGTATATTTCTCCATGATGGAAGTTCTTGATGGTGTGCTTGAAGTTTCTTGAGAGATGATAAAACCAAGATTTTCCTTCCTTGACGTTTCCTTCTATTCTCTCTTTGTACGTGATGTTTAGGATAAGAGAATATCTTTTAAAGTCAGGAAGAAGACCTAATTTTATGTTACTGAGAGTCATCTCTTTAAAACCACTATTCCCATCAAGTAGCAGTTATCTTTAACTTGATATTATTAAACTTTATTTTAATCCCAAGTATTCTTCTTAATAAAGATCTAGTGATATGTCATACAAATATCATTTTACCATTGATTATATTGCAAAAATGTGAGTATATCACTACAAGAAAAATTCAAAACAACAACAGTAAAAGGACAACAGTTTTTCACTAATTAGTTGTCATTTGAAGCATTCACAACAGTTTTTCAAAAATATGTTGTCTGTTGACATTTTTATTTGTCAAAAGACAACTCATTTTTACATATGTTGTAATGGATGTCTACCACAACATCTTATTTGTGCCAAATACAACAGTTTAAAAAGAAAACATTTACAATATTTAGAAAAACTAATAATAATATTTCTAAAAAAAAGAAAAACTAACAAAATAGTTGTATTAAAAAATTAATTTTAATTATTCAAAAAAAAAATAATTTTAATTGATAAAAAAGCTAATTTTAATAAAACATGCTATCTATTATAGTTATTCGACATGTAACTTTATTTGAGTTAACCTTAAAATAATCGAAGGTATAAACGGATCAGATAACAAATCGATCAAAAAAATAATTTCATTAAGTATTTAAAGATAAAGAATATACAATATTTAGAACTTCAATAATAATTTAATTATATATTTTTAATCTATAAAAATAATTATTTAAAATTTTAGGTTCACTAGTTCTTTTTGTTTGACCTTTCTATTTGAATTGTTTTCTTTTCATTTATTTTTAGGGATTATTTTTTTTTTTGTTGAATTGCTATTTTATGTTCTCCAAAGTTTAGTCGATCTGGTATTTCTTATTTTAGGGAAGAGTGACAATTCTGAATTTAAAGTGCGGGCTATGAGACTTAAACTGTTAATTAAAAGTGACATTTGAAATTAGTGAAAAGAGATCCAACTGATGAGAATCCATGGACGAAAGACCCAATAACTGTGTCAGTTGGTCCGGTGACGAGAGATCGAGCAAGAAAGTTCAAAGATGCACTCAACGGGTTGATTCAAGTGATTCAAAAGGAGACCGATAGTGCATTGCCGATGGAGGAAGATGGTCGGGTGGTCCAGTTGATTCGCATCATCAACATTTAAGAGTCCACCTCAGATTGAGCAAGTGAAGGATGCCAATAATACAAGTCACTTTGCGTCTTGAAGACCTTGTAATCAAGTTCTCATTAGTGTCTTGTATTCGTCTATCTTAGTTAGTCGTAATTTGAATTGTTTTGAGTCGTTTTGTTGTTTTGGAGGCCAAGTAAACCTTTAAAGCCGCGTCTTAAGTTGTTATTTCAAGTTTGGGATGAGCAGGGGTCAAATTTGAGTCCAAGGTCGAAGGGGAGTGTTCGGATTGATGCACGGATTGACGCATGGCCCGTGCGTGCGCCCGTGCGTTATTGCGCACGAGATCGAAAGCCTTCAACTTGACGCATGACCGTGCGTGTGCCCGTGCGATGTTGCGTACGTTCGATTTGATGCACGACCCGACACACAGTGCGGCCAGTGCGTCCGTCCGGGATTTGAAGAGTTTGTCCAGTTTTTGTTCCCTTTCCAGTTTTTGAGTTGTTCCTAGTACAGTTAGGGTTTTGGCTCCTACATAAGGGAGAACATTTATTTTTTAAGGAGTTATTAATTGAATTAATCTTTTACTCTAAAATTGAGTGTTTTTCCAAGTGCTTCAAGATTTATGTTTCTTGTTGCAATTATCGACTTATCAGGCAATAATCCATAATTACTTGTGGCGTCTTCGCATACCGAGGTTCCTACTTTGCTAAGAAACGGGTCGAGGTGTCCACCAATTTTTAACCGGACTAGTGAAGTTCTTGGGTTAACAACATATTGTTGTTGGGTCGTATGCACAATCGTTGCTACGGTTCACATTAGTTGGTAATTAGAGCCATCTAAAAAGGTTAAATCTATCATTTCTTGAATTATTGTTAATTTCCAGAATTCTTATAAACCTTAGTCTTCAATTTCATCTTATTGAGATCCGTTGTTGGCTTGGTAATTGTCTTGGTTTGTTGGGGCATGCTTGCAATTGACTGATTGGTTTATAATCGTAACAAGTGCGGGTACTTGGAAATTGTGAGTTGAGTGATACACGAGCGTATACACGTGAGGGAGTGAATCAACCATGTCCGAGGAGAACTGACAATCGATAGATTTGGGTAATAAGTTGGATATGGAGGCACTTGTAAGCCTCATGAAGAAAGTTATGATCGAGACGTACGGGGATCTCAGGGAGGCAACGAAAATAGAGGAGCCTGTTACTAGGGCACAAAGGCCTAGGAGGTTCGAACTGGAACAATGGGAGGATGAGATGGATGATTTTGATCCCAAAAGGGAGCAAAATTACAATCCGAGCAGAGGTCGGCGTGGAAATAGGGGTGATAGGGGACACAAGGATGGCGATTTGAGTAACATCAAAATGCAAATCCCATCGTTCCAGGAAAAGAGTGATCCAGATGCCTATCTGGATTGGGAGAGGAAAATTGAGAATGTATTTGAACGCCAAAATTATTCCGAATTGAAAAAGGTGAAATTGTCATCTATTGAGTTCTCGGATTAGCAAGTGTTTGGTGGGATCAATTAATGGTCTCGAGGAGGAAGAGGAGCGGCGAGCGACTCGTTTCCACATGGGAGGAGATGAGAAGTTTGATGCGACGTCATTTTGTGCCAAATCATTATTACAGAGGTGTCTATCAAAGGTTGCAGAGGTTGACACAAGGGTCTAGAAGCGTAGAGGATTACCATAAGGAGATGGAGATGTTGATGGCGAGGACTAATATAGAGGAGGACCAGGAGGTTACGATGGCGAGGTTCATTGCAGGATTGAATAATCCTATAGCAGATGCCGTCGACTTACATCATTGTGTCGATCTTGAGGAGATGATGCACATGGCGGTGAAAGTTGAGCAACAACTCATGAGGAGGGGTTTCAACCGACATGCACCAAGTTCGAACTCCACTGCATGGAAGTCAAACACTAACAAAAAGGAGGAGTAGAGTTCGAAAATAGCAGAGCAAAGGGGGTAGGCGACCAAGCCTAAACCTACAGGTAAATTCGAACCTCTACTGCTCAAACGAGGGACATTAAATGCTTTAAGTGTCATATGCTTGGGCATATTGTTAGTCAATTTCCAAATAAAAGGGTGTTGGTGTTGCGTGATAATGAAGAATTGGAGTCAGAAAGTGAGGGAGAACCAGATTATAGTGATATGCCAGAGTTGGAGGATATTACGGAGATAATAGAGGCGACGAAGAGGGAGGCATTGTCCTTAGTATCTCGGAGGGTGCTGAGTATTCAGCCTAAGTTAGATGAGAGAGTCCAGGAAGAAAACATCTTTCGTACAAGGTGTTTTGTCAATGGAAAGGTGTGTAGTGTCATTATAGATGGTGGTAGTTGAACTAATGTAGCTAGCACGATGTAGAGAAATTGGGGATTCCAACGATGAAACACCCACAACCATATAAATTGCAGCGGTTGAGTGATTGTGGGGAGATGCGAATCAGTAGGCAGGCAAAAGTAGCATTCCAAATAGGGGATATAAGGACGAGGTGTTGTGTGATGTTGTACCGATGCAGGTGGGGCACATACTGTTGGGTAGGCCGTGGCAATATTATAGGAGGGTACAACATGACGGTTATACCAACCAATATACTCTTGTTCATAATCAAACATATTTTGTACTTGTTCCTTTGACTCTGAAAGAAATTTATGAGGATCAAATAAAGTCAAGAGTATGAGAGGCAAAAGAAAAAGAGAATTCAGCTAGTGAGAATAAAAACAAGGTTGCGAAAAATAAAAATCAAAACGGCGCCAGAAAAGCCGTTTTTCTTATTTTTTTTTATTTTTTTGTATTTTGGCCGATTTTTCCCGAAAAAGGAGAGTTTGAGAGAAAACAAGAGTGAAAGTTAAGCTAAGGGCGCTAGGCGATTTTTACAAATTGAATAAAAATCAAAATAAAGCCGAGAAAAAGGAGAGTTTGAGAGAAAACAAGAGTGAAAGTTCCGCTAAGGGTAGAAGTGAGGTTCAAGAGATAGCCGGGAAAAAGGAGAGTAACATTAATGAGAGGGCCGAAAAATAAAATGGGGGAACAAATGTCCTTGAGGTAAGAAACGAGGAAAAAATAAATTTGATGGCAAAAATGAGTGACCTTAGGAAAGCCACAACGAGCGGTTGTTCGATGATACTCTTGATTTACAAGGGCTCTTATTTATCTACTGACAGTCTTAACCCCAATTTGCCTAGTTCTGTCTTGACTAGTTGTAGGAATTCAAGGATGTGTTTCCAGACGAGATGCCAGATGGATTACCGCTTATTCGGGGGATTAAGCACCAGATTGATTTCATTACGGGAGCATCACTACCGAACCGACCGTGTACAGGACCAACCCGGAAGAGACCAAGGAATTGCAGCGGCAGGTTGACGAATTGTTAAGCAAGAAACTCATTCAGGAGAGTATGAGTCCGTGTGCACAATGTTACTAGTTTCGAAAAAAAGGTGGGTCGTGGAGGATGTGTGTGGATTGTCGGGCTATTAACAACATCATTATTAAGTACCGACACCCCATACCTCGCTTGGATGATAGGTTGGATGAGCTCCATGGGTCTATCATATTCTCCAAGATAGATTTAAGGAGCGTATACCATCAGATTCGGATGCGGGAAGGGGATGAGTGGAAAACGGCTTTCAAGACTAAACATGGTTTGTATGAGTGGTTAGTTATGCCGTTCGGGCTAACTAATGCGCCTAGCACATTTATGAGATTGATTAAACATGTTTTGATGGCGTTCATTGGGAAGTTCGTCGTGGTCATATCCTCATCTATAGTAAATCATTGTACGAACACTTAGACCATTTCCGGTCGTCTTAGAAGTGTTGAGAAAAGAACAACTATATGCAAATATCAAGAAGTGCACCTTTTGTTCCGAGCAATTGATATTCTTGGGATTCGTAGTGAGCTCGAGGGGAATCCCAATGGACGAGGAGAAAATCAAGGCTATTAAGGACTGGCCTAAGCCCACGTCGGCCAGTCAAGTTCGTAGCTTCCATGGGCTTGTGAGTTTTTATCGGAGGTTTGTACGAGATTTTAGCACTATTACAGCGCCATTGATGGAGAGAATTAAAAAGAGTATTGCGTTTTAGTAGAGTGAAGCCCAAGACAAAGCATTCGAGTTGTTAAAAGAAAGCTTAACACATGCGCCTTTGCTAGCATTGCCGGATTTTACCAAAGTTTTTGAGATTGAGTGTGATGCGTCGGGAGTTGGGATTGGAGCCGTATTGATGCAAGAGGGGCGATCGATTGCATTCTTTAGTGAGAAATTGAGCGGACAACATTGAACTATCCGATGTACAACAAGGAGTAGTATGCTTTAGTCCAGGCATTGAAAACGTGGCAGCACTATTTGTGGTCGAAGGAATTCATAATTCACACTGATCATGAGTCACTAAAATATCTCAAGGGGTAGAAAAAATTGAACAAGCGACATGCGCGCTGGCTTGAGTTCATTGAGACGTTTCCTTACGTCATCTGGTACAAGCAAGGTAAGACTAACGTTGTAGCAGACACACTATCTCGGAGGTACACTCTTATCTCTACTTTAGGTGCTAAAATCCTTGGGTTTGAACATGTTAAAGAGTTGTACTTGCATGATCTTGATTTTGCTGAGTCATTTATTGCATGCAAAAAGGGGCGACGGATAAATTTTGTCGACATGATGGGTTTCTATTTCGAGAAGATAAATTGTGCATTCCTGAGTGTTCATTAAGGGACTTACTAGTGAGAGAATCACATGTTGGGGGTCTTATGGGACATTTTGGGATAGCCAAAACATTAGCAGTTCTTGCAAGAGCATTTTATTGGCCACATATGAAGCGTGATGTTGAGCGTATTTGCACTAGATGCGTTACTTGTAGGCAAGCTAAATCTCGAGCGCAAAACCAGGGTCTTTACACGCCCTTACCCATTCTGACAGCACCTTGGGTTGAAATTTCTATGGACTTTGTTTTAGGACTTCCGAGGACTAAACATGGGTCCGTGGGTCCGATTCTATATTTGTTGTCGTTGATCGTTTTCAAAGATGGCACATTTTGTTCCTTGTCATAAAACAGATAATGCATCTTTGATTGCTGACTTGTTCTTTAAAGAGGTTGTGAGATTGCATGGTATGCCTAGAACCATTATTTCGGATAGGGATGCGAAGTTCTTAAGTTACTTTTGGAAGACCTTGTGGGGAAAATTGAGAACTAAATTGTTATTTTCTACTACGTGTCATCCCCAAATAGACGGTCAAACTGAAGTAGTAAATAGAACTTTGTCCATGTTGTTAAGGGCTATCATTAAAAACAATATTAAAACGTGGGAAGAGTGTTTACCACATGTTGAGTTTACTTATAATCGTGATGTTCATTCTGCATCGAAGTTTTCACCATTTGAACTTGTTTATGGTTTTAATCCCCTAAACCCATTGGATTTATCACCTTTACCTATTTCTAAGCATGTTAACTTAGATGGACAGAAGAAAGCTAATTTTGTGAAACAGTTACATGAGAAAGCAAGACTCAATATTGAACGGCAAACAGAGTAGTACACGACACAGGCTAACAAGCATCGTAAGAAGATGGTGTTTGAGCCGGGCGATTGGGTTTGGGTACATATGTGACCCGAATGATTCCCGCCCATCGAAAGTCCAAACTGTAGCCGCGAGGAGATGGTTCATTCCAAGTGCTTGAGTGGATCAATGATAATATGTACAAGATTGACTTGCCGGGCGACCATGGGATTAGTGCTTCTTTAAATGTTGTTGATCTTAGTCCATTTGATGCCAATTCGGATTTGAGGACAAATCCTTCTCAAGAGAATGGGAATGATGAGAGTCCATGGACGAAAGAACCATTAATTGTGCTAGTTGGTCCGGTGATGAGAGCTCGAACAAGAAAGTTCAAAGATGCGCTCAACGGGTTGATTTAAGTCATTCAAAAGGAGACCGAGAGTGCATTGCCGATGGAGGAAGATGCTCAGGTGGTCGAGTTGATTCGCGTCATCAACATTCAAGAGTGCACCTCATACTGAGCAAGCGAAGGATGCCAAGAATACAAGTCATTTTGCGTCTTGAAGACCTTGTAATCAAGTTCTCATTAGTGTCTTGTATTCGTCTATCTTAGTTAGTCGTAATTTGAATTGTTTTGAGTCGTTTTGTTGTTTTGGAGGCCAAGTAAAACCTTTAAGGCCGCGTCATAAGTTGTTATTTCAAGTTTGGGACGAGCAGGGGTCAAATTTGAGTCCAAGATCGAAGAGGAGTATTCGGATTGATGCACGGATTGACGCACAACCCGTGCGTGCGCCCGTGCATGTTGGACCCGAGATCAGGAGCCTTCGACTTGACGCACAGCCGTGTGTGTGCCCGTGCAATGTTACGTCCGTTCAACTTGATCCACAACCCGACGCACGGCCCGTGCATGTGCCCATGCGTCCGTCCGGGATTTGAAGAGTTTGTTCAGTTTTTGTTTCCTTTTCAGTTTTTGAGTTGTTTCTAGTAGGGTTAGGGTTTTGGCTCCTATATAAGGGAGAACACTTGTTCTTTAAGGAGTTATCAATTGAATTAATCTTTTACTCTCAAATTGAGTGTTTTTCCAAGTGCTTCAAGATTTACGTTTCTTGTTGCAATTATCAACTTATCAGGGAATAATCCATAATTGGTTGTGGCGTCTTTGCATACCGAGGTTCCTGCTTTGCTAAGCAATGGGTCGAGGTTTCCTCCATCTTTAACCGAACTAGTGAAGATCTTGGGTTAACAATAGTGTTGTTTGGGTCGTATGCACGTTGTTGCTACGGTTCACATCACCAACTATATTTTTGGATAGTGTAAACTCTTTTGGGAAAAGATTGAAAATGGCCTAATTTTAAAGCACATGTACAACAATGGCCTTACTTATTCAAGATGTTCAAAAATAGCCTTTTTATTTGAAAAAACCCCAAAATACCCATTATACAAGGTTGAAGGTAAACTAAAGGTTTTTAAAGGTTTTAGGGGCCGTAAAATTGGTATCAGAGCCTAGGTTTATTAAGAACTTTTAGTTAAATTTATTATATTTATGTAATTAACAATTGGTGAGGAGAAATTACTCCGAGATTATGGATCCGGACCGATGTCCGAGATGTACCCCTTACAAGACATATCGTCAAATATTGACGATGTATGCACAAGAACACCTTGACCAGGTTTCATATTGGGAATACCAACATGAAGAAAAAGAACAGGCGGGAGCCGACAGGGAAACCTTGAGGCAATCCAAAATGCGAGCGGAATATTATAGGCAGTTCTGGATGCTTAACCAGACACTATATGTTCACTTGATGAACCTTCAAGAAACGGTTCATGAAAATTCCCATCAGAACAATGATTCCTGATGGAGTACCTGAGTGGAACGAGATAATTCCAGACAAATCTAAGTTCTCCGAAGATCTTAGAGAAGTCCAGAAGACGGTGCAAAATTATGGCAACCGCCATATTCATCTACCAACACAAGTTCATCAGATCCATAACCAGATGGAGACGATGATGAAATATCAGAAGGAAACTCATGAACTCCTTCATGATATTCAGAAACGAGTCAAGAATTTGGAGGACAGGCCAAGTTCTTCCGGAGGAAAGCAACGTATAGGTTTCGGAATAGTACCCTATTTACACCAAAAAGGAAACCAACCAAAGTTATACGAAAGATGTCAGATGAGGAGAAGCTCATTGCTCTAATCAAAGCAAAATCCATCAAAAATTAAAAAGATGGATATGGAAAAGATAAATCTTAAAGATCTACACGACCGGAGAATCCTTCGGGATTGGGTATTGTAGATTTAAAGATGAACGCAGTGATGGATCGGCTTTGGTTACCTATGACCCACAAGGTAGAGCAATTCCACCACCACCGCCACGATTAATCCTAACGCCGAATAAAGTACGGGTTCGAATCATGGAGCTCGGGACGAGAGGATGCCACACGCCGGGATTTCACGACCGGGAGTGATCCACTTTCGGGACAGGAGGTCAAAACCCACTTGCGGGAACCGACAACCCTCTTGGAAGGCCGAATGTTTATCGATGCCTTATGGAAGATCGCACCTTGACCCAATACATCCATATGGGTTGATGTTAAACTGGATATCCTAGATTTTAAAAATAGAGAAGTTCTCATTGATGAATGGGCTTCACTATGAGAATTTTGAGAACCCTCGATCTTACAAATGATTCATTCATTTTACTCCTTGAAATGAGTCTTGAAGGATCGGTGAAGATTGCTGGGGATATGACCGATGCTAGTACGAAAGGTTCGGTCACATCGGGAATCACTTAAAGGAATTGTCGATGGTATTGCAAAACTATTCAAAATCCAGTTCATCAAGCACAAAGTTATTTCGAGGATTAGAGGATGAAAAAGAAAGAGATATAAACAAGCCATATATAGCCTTGAGTTATATGATATTTGTTATATTGACGAATATATCAAGTTGTCCACCGAATATCTGGGTGGAAATCTAAGATTGAAGAAAAGGAAGTCGCATGCCTATTCTTTGCCAAGATTCCGAGTCCCTCGGAGAGAAATGCTTATCGGGAATACAATAATGGAGTCAAGAGAAAGCGTGGGCTTAAAAATGTCTTTCCTAAAGGCCAAGTTATATGAATGGTGCTACCAAGCAGCTCTGTCAGACAGAATTACAAGAGATTAAGAGGAATTAACAAAGCGGTTCCTCTATGTTGCGTGGATAATGACATCCCAACTATTGTGGGAGGTCAACCAAGGCGCACAAGAAGAAGAAGGACAAAACCATCCATACCGGGGAAGCAACAACAAAAGAAGCAGGTCTTCATGGAGACCTAGAAGGTTCTCGTCAAAACAAAAGCCCGGTTATAAATCGGGGAGACCAACACCAAGCGAGGAGTAGAGCCTCATCATCGAGGTTCTAATCAAGCAAGTACCAAACAGTAAATCCGGGAAGGAGAACTTTCGGGCGTGCTCACACCAAAGCAAATGAAAGTTTCAAAGATCAGAATTGCTGGACATGCGAGCAAGAGGGCATATCTCAGCGGATTGCCGGCATAATCAAAAACGAGGAGTCGACGGTTCGAGGCCACACCGTAAATCGAAGAAGTTTGTCTATTATCGGGATTTAATACGGTGTATCAATTTGAGGATATTCCCTCAGATGAAAGCATCTATGAAGAAGAGATTTATTCTCGATGATGGAAGTGAATCGATTGCCTTAATCGAGTGAAGAAGAAATTCTTCAATGGACGGTCGGGGAGGATATGTCGATTCCTCTCTCACACTACTGATGTCTCATAAGACTCTTATGAGAATTATGAAGGAAGATCCAAAGCTTCAAATCTATGATGGATTTACAATTGGAGCGATGGAAAAGGCTTTGGATAAGATTGGTTTTTGTAATAGAAAATACCAAATTATCCACAGGGTAACAACCGGAGAATTTGCCATTCCGATGGAGTTTACCAGGAACCTGATCGAGATGCAGTTGGTCCCTATTAGAGAAATCCAGGAGATCAAAAGCGAGTTAAAAGAGAAGTTGCAAATACACTCTCATGGTTTCATATCGGAGCCATAAGAGTTATTATTAAAGCAACATTCAAAGAAGGGATAGATTCGCCACTCAATTTGGCTATCTTTGATAAGCGGATCTCAAATCTCAAGGATTCATGCCTTGAGAGCGTGAACAGAAATTTGTATCTTTGGTAAATTAGCATTTAATGTCTATCCTAGAATTGCATACAATTTGGGAGATCGAGATTTCAATAGAGTCCTAACTCTTCATCAAGATTTCAAAAAGAGTCGAATTGATGAAAGAAGGAGCAGACTTACTACTCGATCACATACAAGATATCATATGCTCTTCGAATACACATAATTGAAGTATTCTTGAGAAATGAATTTATTGAAGTCCCAAGAATCTTTGAGGACTTGCCAGGGTGGTTTTACCGAGAAATTATTGAGTCTCCAACCATCAAAGAGATCGATATGAAAATACAAGATCAAGAGTCTTCAACAAAAGTCAAAGTCTCGAGTTGAGCCGGAAAGATGTCTTTCCAACAGGATAGAATGACGAGTAGCGATCGTTGGGAAGAAAGGAGACCAGAAATGATTCAGCGTATCGAGATGTTTTCAAAACAAAGCAGAGAGCCGAAATGTCCGAGAGGATGGCGAGAAGTTGAAGTAATATTCGACATCACTCAAAAGGATAATATTTTTACTTGTGATGTTCTATATTATCTCCAACAAACAATAGTTGGAAGGTATCAAGGAAGCCTGAAGATAGGAGAAATTGAGCTTACTATCACAGGAGTTGCAGGGAAAATCCCAGAACAATTAATACTGGGAATTGAATTTCTCGAGGATCATAAACCTTGGGAAAGATTACAAGAAGGAATGGAGTTCACAGTGGTTGATAAAAGATACAGAATCAGATGACCACTAGTCCATTCTCCATATACATTTCTATCGGAATGTTATATGCTGAATACAAGGCCGAGTATTTCGCCGCCTATATTGATTCAGGTGCCAGAATATGTACTGCAAAGCCGGATGTTTTTCCTAAAGAAATTGGAGAAGATTTACCAGCTATTGCAGGAAGAGATTTCTCTAAAATGATTATTATCCTTAACAGGGGAATTAAACAAGCAGAAATCATGATCGGAGGCGCAGGCGGTACCCCATGGTACAAGGTGAAAACGCCACCAATCTATTTCCATGATACAGGTGCAGATGTTTTGCTAGGAAATAATTTCCTACAAACATTCAAGCGATTTACACAGGAAAATGAGACAAGAAGACTTATTTTCACAATATTATGTGATCATAAGATTATTGTCCAGCTACTGCGGGAAGCATTTTACAGAAAAATGCCTATTAATTTTTGTAGCAAGCGTGGTGATGAAGCCAAACTTCGTAATCCAAAAATGGCGGATCGAAGGAAATTTGGTGAAGCTTTATTATCCTATAGACAATTTGGTTTCATTCAAAAGGATCAGAAGATATGGGATAATAATTTGTATTCAATCAGAATACAAGGAGAAGAACGAGTTACTCCAGAAGCCATTGCAGAATTATGGATGAGTCTAATGAAGAGTCCGCAGAGTGACGTGACCCTAGAGGAACAAATATCACTCGAGGATATCGGAAGAAGATCCAAAGGAATTACAATGAAGATCTTTTGGCATGGTGGGACAAGAATGAGCTCAAAGCATCATTAAAGGTTAAACCTGGAAAGGAGTACGAGTTCATAAGATTCAAACCAATCCTTATGAACCAGGAGGATCGTGAGGATATGCGAAGATACTTAAGGAACATCTTGACCTTAAGTTAATTTCACCAGGAGTTTCTCCATACAGCGATCCGGGGTTCTTAGTCGAAACCATGGAGAAATCAAAAGAGGAAAGCGAGACTTGTTATTAATTACAAGGGAATTAATAACATTTTGGAGTTCGACGGATACTATATCCTGCAGAGAACATCCGGTTAATCGTATCAAAGGTGCCAAGATATTCTCAAAGTTCGATTGCAAGTCCTGGATTTTACTAGATTAAGATGGATGAAGAAAGCAAGAAGTTTATTTTATAGTGACATATTATTAAAATCGGTGGACACGGTTAACACGAGAAATAAATAGGCACTGGTCGGGTTGACCGTTGAATTGACATGTATTACACGGTTGACTTATTTAACCTATTTAATTTTATAGTGACATATTATTTTCATATTTTGTGATGTTTTAGTTGGTTATATATATGACGATATATAAATTATTTAATGTATTTTCTAATAATTTAATGTATTTTTTATTTGTAATTTTTATCTATTTCTCCATTTTTTTTCGAGTCAACTATAAAATTATATAGGTATTTCGTATCGTATCGGATTACCCATGTCATAAACGGGTCGTGTTTGTGTCGTGTATTTTAACACAAATAATTAAACGGGTCGTATTCGTGTCAAACCTATAATACCCGTGTCAGAACATGACCAACGAACACGAAATATGACCAGCGAACACGAAACATGACACAATTACCACCCCGCTCCCACTCTATACTTGCTTTCACATTTTACCATTTTCAAGTGCAAAACTTCTTTTACCACTCTCGATCATCCTTATTTCACTCTCTAAATATCGTTCTTGTAAAACAACTTTCCTCTCGTTTGCATTAATTTCTCTACATTTCCAATATTTCTTTATAATTTTCATTAATAATATGATGTGTTGTTTGCGTATTGTATTTATGTTGTTTTTTTATAGATCATGATAGAAAGAAATCTTGTGAAGTTGAGAAGAAAACGTAATGGAAATGTTATTCAATAAAATAGATTCGTGAAAATCTACCGTGGAAAATTTTAATCCTAAAAATAGTTTCTGGAACAAATTAATATGGAAATGCTAATTGTGAAAATGGCTAGTGAAAATTAGAACGCAAAAATGTACATAGTGAAAATGAAAACGTGGAAATGATCATCGTGAAAATTAGAACATGGAAATTTACGTTGTGGAAATTAGAACAACAAAATAATGGAACTAACCTCTTCATCAATATTCTCCTCCCCCGACGACGATATAAGTGGTTCTTCAAATCAACGGAAGTCGTAGAATCTCCAATAATTTTACACGAGCAGAGAATCAGATTTACTTGGGGTGAATTTGTTTTGACTACTGTAAATGAACAAAGAAAAAGTGGGTTTGGAAAGTGACATTTGGTATTATAGGTTCCACTAAATTAAGGTTTTTTTGGTCACTAATTAAGGATAGAAAAGAGGTTTTTATAACTTTGAGCAAAAAGGAATTTGGACTATATCAAAAAGGATAAATAAAAATTTCTTCCTTCTCCCTATCAACCTAAAAACACCCTCAATCTTTAGACAAACATACCCTATTATTGATTTTGTTACATCATTTTAACTCCACTTTCTCTGTTCTATAACACCATCACATTCATTAAAACTGCTAAGAGGATTCATAATATAAACTTGGTTTCTAGTACAGTACAGTTTTCCAATATAGGAGATTTCATGAAGCCTTTTTCTTGCAAAAAATGCTCTTAATGCTAATAACATCAGTTACAAGGACTGCAAAAATTGTCCCTCAAAAGTTATCATCATTTTCAGACAAGATCCTTTTTTTTCCTTTCCTTTTTAACGTCGACTAAAACGAAGAATCAAGAGACATAACTGTTTCTGAAATACGGTGAGCTTTCTCCAGCACCGCAACAACTTTTTCCATGGATGGACGTTGTTGCTTAAGCCCTGTGCAAGATAACGCCAGCTTAAATATCATTTGAAAAGCCTCAACTGAATAATCTCCACCAAGTTTTGTATCTGCAAATTGTGTTATGTCCCCTCCCCTTGTCAGATTTTTAGCCTGCATAAAAGTAAGGGATAATTACAAAAACCTCCCTGAAGTTTGGGCTAATTACAATAAAACCCCAAGAATTTTGAAAATTGCAAAAAACACCTTGAGGTTTCTCCCTTCATAAGCCAAAAATATTTCTTAAAAAACCGGATACTTCTAAAATATTACAGATACCCCCTTAAATTTGAGAAAGAATCAAACTTGAGGGAACTTTTTGTAATTTTGAAACATCCCCCAAACCTGAGGGATTCTTTTATAATTATCCCTGAAAGTAAAGAGTTCAATGGAATCATATGACGGGAAAAATTAGTCCCGGAAAAAGGGCTAATTTACACAAAATACCCCTAAAATTTAAGTTAATTATAAAAAAGTCCGATTATCTTTTAAAATTACACATACCTCATTGAGGTTTATATTTACTTAACAAATACCCCACTCTTGTCTTGAGAGTGCAATTTGTAAAATATAAACAAATATGAAGGGGCATTTGTTATTCGGAAAGGTAGTTGGGTTTTTTCTAACCTCAATGGTATTTTTGTAATTAACCCTAAACAAAAGAGTTGGAATTGAAAGAAGCAAGATTTCATACCATTTTACTCAAAGGCACTGGTCTTGTGACATCCATGTTAATAACCTTCTGTCCTGATATGAGCTGTAGGAGAACTATTCCGAAACTATAAACATCGGTCGAAGAATGCACGTGTCGATTCTTTTGGTACTCGGGATCGACATAGCCAAATGTTCCTCGTACCTCGGAGCTCACATAGGAAAGTCCCATGCAAATAACTTTTGATAATCCGAAGTCAGATAGTTTGGCTTCAAAGTTGGTGCCAAGAAGGATGTTTGTAGGCTGCAAATGTAG
Organism: Rehmannia glutinosa; assembly: GCA_016081115.2. Classification (NCBI taxonomy): domain Eukaryota; kingdom Viridiplantae; phylum Streptophyta; class Magnoliopsida; order Lamiales; family Orobanchaceae; genus Rehmannia; species Rehmannia glutinosa. Next base: position 26,174,520 of record CM071926.1, on the reverse strand, counting down.
GTTTGAAAGTCATCAAGAATCACAAAACTAAGGGAGATAATTGGCAGTGTTTGCAAATATAAGCTAAAAATTGAATAAGCTATAGAAGTGTTTTATTTGTACGTAAAAATCAAACAAGAAGCAGAAATTGAAAGCACCTTCTGCTTTTAGATTATCATTATAGCATAAAAAGAAGTTGACATTTGAAAACACTAAAAACTACTTATTTTTCTCGTCCAGAAACAGACAATCATTTTCTTTTAATGTTTGTAAATTTACCTTAATATCCCTATGGACAATGCAGCCTTCTGGATATGTATGAAGAAACCATAGTCCTCTGGCACAGTCAATTGCAATTTCAAGTCTTTGGATCCATGTAAGAAACCTATGTTTACCTAATCAGCCAAAATAAAATTATAGGGTGTATGAAAAACACAACACCAAACTTGAATAATGGAAAAGGAACTAAGTGGTTAAAGGAATACTGATAATGAATATACCAAATAGCCATTCTGAAAGGTTTCCATTGTGACAGAGTTCATAAACCAGAAAGCTCTCATCTTCTCCATCACAATGGCCTAATAATTCGACAAGATTCGGATGTTTGACGTGCGATAGGCTTGTCACTTCTCTTACAAATGTTTCCATGTACCCATCATTTATGATGTGCTTTACTGCAATGTGCTGACCATTTGATAGAATGCCCTTGTATACTTTCCCTGATCAAATAACCATGCACATTATTTTCGCAATTACCGACAGAATAACATCGTTGCTAATTACAGACAAAATTACCGACAGTATAGTAGTAGGTAAATTGTCTCTGACAATAACAAACATGAACTTACCTACAATATTTTGGTAATATACTGTCTGTAGGTATTTACCGTTGATTTTGTCGGTAAATTTTACAGCCATGAAATTTGGCAATTTTTTACCTGCTACACCCTGGCCAATGTAGTTCAATTCACTGAGATTGTTTGTGGCTAATTTAACTTCTCTAAGAGAGATCTTAACGCTGCTGGACTTTTCAGAAAATGAGTTACCGCATGCTGTAAAATTGAAGAATAGAAGAGGAGTTATCAGTCCTCACAATAGTAATCTATCTCATCATCAGAACAAATTGACAGGATTTCATACCATCCATTCCTTTTGGAGGCTTTGATTTGGGTCTTTTTCTGACCAAAATCTGCCACACTATAGCTATTATTACTGAAATGCCCCCACACCGCCGACCAGAACTTCAAGACCTGTAAGCACCGGAAAATGACATCAGTTCTGTTATAGTAGAAGTGAAAAGCAGTTAAAAATCAAAAGTTGACAGTGTTTGCAAATAGAAACTGAAAGTTGATTAAGTTAATAGAGTATGTATGGTGAATAAGTTGTTAAAATGCTTTTACATAATTCAAAATAGCAGAATCAAAAATCTAAAACACCATTTCCTTTGTGTTTTAGATTCTGATTAAGTTTTACAGAATAGAAAGTTGACATTTGAAGACACAAAAAACTAATTTTTTTTCCCAACCAAAAGCTGACAATCACTTAAACGTTTTCATACAATCCCTTTAGGTACAAGATACAATAATATTATTCACACAAGAATTTGAATACCTGTAATGAATGTAATCTTCTTTTCTTCTCTTCCTTGATCAGCTGCCAAAAATGATGGAATTCCAATCATTGGGCCGATATATACACTTTTACGAACTCATCGGAGAAATAAGCAGTGGTACAAGATTGCACGAAAAGCGATACTATGACAAAACATTTGCAAGTTAGGGAGTGTTTGCAACTCTAAAAAAAATAACCGATTTTCTGCTTCTAGATGCAAAAACAACTATATTTTCCATTTAGAAGCTGAGAATCACTTTTTTATTTTTAGAGTTTGCAAACACTCTCTCAATTACCTAGTGAAATTCCATTTCCAAGGCAAGTATAAATCGACTCGATCCATCCTGTTTCATTAATTCTTCGGCTTGTCAACGATATCAATACAGAAAACCTACAAACGTCGATTTCTTCTCCGTTCAAGCCATTGCTAGTGTTAGCTGATCCAGCACTCATCTGTTTCCACCTCTCCAAACAAGAGTTGCACTCTTCATCTGATTCAAAATTTGAGCCTAAATTCCTGCAATCTTCGTCTAAATTCTGAAACGCGCTTCTTAGCTGATCAGTAACGACGTTTTCCACAGAATAATCAGAGCAGCCTCCGGTTCCACTAGTGAGCCTCTCAATACCACACCCGAAATCATCTTTTTCGGTTGTGTTTAGTGTACTCAAACAGATCTTTTGCTCTGTGGTATTCAAGAATATTTCACCGGTTTTGTTGGCATTCGTAGCCAGAGCGTATAAGTATCTTTCAAATGTTAGTCCACAGCTGGGATTCTTCAGAAATCCACCCCAGTTTTTTCCTACACGTTTCGAATCATTCCAAGATGAGGGGATTATCAAATCTAGTACACATTCATCGGCTAAAACTTGCAGAAATATGAAACGAAAAACGATTGATAAGGCCAAAATGTATCTAAATAAGACATATGGCATCCGATAATTCATTTTGTTGCAAAAGAATAAACGGTTAAATGAAACTAATACGTCGATAAAAAGAACTAACAAAGGCTAGACAGAAAAGAATATATTGTTCATCATAAGAGATTGTGGGCAAAAATGCAGAGATGATGTTTTTGTTTTGTGAACTAAGCTAAGTGAATAACTTATGACAAATGGAGTAGTCATACATCATTCATTTGGATTTATTGTTTGAAAATATTTGAATGAGTCTAACGCACATTCTGGAATAACATTCAAATTATGCCTTTTTTATTCAACTAAACAAAATGACAAGTGCATAAACAAGGCAGACTGCAACTTTGATGAATAAGAACAACACATATGTTTTCTTTTCATTAGTCTTTTGTTACTTGGAACCAAGAACCAAACATATAATACAAAAAGATCGTTATTAATTGAGTATTTTTCGTGTGTCAGCTTAAAATATTCGGCAGAAGGGATCATGAAGACAAAATGAGGAAGGGCTAATTTTTTTGTTTTGACACATTCGTATGTAACTTAATAAACTTAAAGAACGAAAAATAGGATGCTTATTTTCAAGTAATTTTCAAGTTTGATTCAGCGACATCACCCCTGAGTTTTGGGGTATTTAGAGGTGGTGTCAATCGTGCGTGTTTCGTGTTGTTCGGGTCGTGTTCTCGACATGCGTATAACAGTCCGACACGAACACGACCCGCTTAATTATTCGTGTCAAGATACACGACACGGACACGACCCGTTTATGACACGGATAACCCAAACACTACACGAAAAACCTATATAATTTTAAATTCAACACGAAAAAAAAATAAAAAAATAGAGAAAAAGCTAAAATTACAAATAAGAAATATATTTAATTATTAAAAAATATTAATAAAAATTTATAATTTTTCTGTCATCATATAACCAACTAAAACATCATAAAATATTAAAATAATATGTCACTATAAAATTAAATGGGTAAAATAGGTCAATCGTGTCGACTCGCGGGTTGACCTGACCTGACCTATTTATATTCCGTGTTAATCGTGTCCGACCTGATTTTGACCCGAACCTGCTAAGGGTTGTACCTGTACTTACTAAATTCGTGTTAGGTTCGTGTCGGGTTATCGTATCGTGTTACAAATTGACGCCCCTAGGTATTTACCAAAAAAATTAAAAATAGAGAAGTTTCGAAATTACTAAAAAAAATAGACTTTTGATGTTTGATTATGTCTTACATTTTCTCCCCTCAAAAATTAAAAAAACATTTGAAAAAACCCCCCTTACATTCATAAAATATTATAGTTACCCCCTCAAATTTACGACATCATCGAGCCTCAGATTTCTCATTTATTATTTTGTGTGTGAATCTGGTTCTTACTCCATTAGGGTTAACGACTTGTTGGTTGGACCAATAATTCAAAACGAGGACTTCGACAAGGAGACCCTCTATCCTCTTATCTTTTCATCCTTTGTGCCGAGGGCCTTACATCAATGTTAGGTCGGACTGAACTGGAAGGAAGAATTCATGGGGCGAAAATTTGTCGAAGAACTCCCTCAATTTCTCATTTATTATTTGCTGATGACAGCTTCATGTTCTTTAAGAGGAAACATTGTGCATTAAGCAAATACTTCATCGATAGGAGTTGGATTCGGCAAGTCATTAATTTTAAATCAACAATCTCATTCATTCAAATGTGGACCAGGAGATTAGCTAGTGATATTTTAGGTGTTCAAAATTAGCAAAGAGCATGGAAATATCTTTGGGGCTCCCTTCACCGATTGGAAAACGAAAGAAAAAGATCTTTGGGTACTGCGAATAATTTGTGGTCACATCTTGGAAAATGGCGTACCAAACCTCTTTCTAATGTCAAAAGAGTATACTCATTAAATCGGTTGCACAAGCACTTCCTTCTTATGTATGAGTGTATTCCTTTTCCCTCGTCTCTCCTGGGGATGAACTTCAACGTATGATAAACTCGTATTGGTAGGGTTCTAGGAAAGACGGTGGATGTAGTATTAATTCGGGCCGAGTTGGGACAAATTGTGTGTTTCAAAAAGAAGGCCGATGGTCTTGGATTTAGAGAATTCCATTACTTTAACCTTGCTATGTCGCAAGCTTGGTTGGAAAATTTTTTCTAACCCGATGCTCTTATTAGTAGGATTTACAAAGTTAAATATTTCCCGCATGAGGACTTTATTAACTCAAAACTTGGGGCGAATCCAAGTTTCACATGGAGGAGCATATGGAGCTCGAGACAACCGACAAGGTTAGAGACCCGGTGGAGCATTGGTGATGGAAAATCTATCAATGTTTGGAGATATCCGTGACTAAGGGACTCATCAAATTTCTCGGATAAACACACAACAAGTTGAAGGATTAGAAGAGATGAAAGCAAATGATCCGTTTATACATGGATCATTTGATGGGATATTGGTATCATTGAGGAGTATTTTAATGAGTGAGATGTTAATCGATTTTAAAAATTCCTCTATGCGCTTTAGCATTTAAAATGGGAAGAATATGACACTTCTCAAAAATAGGCTCTTATACTCGCCAAGTCGGGATATATGATCTGGTTGGCACGATAATTGATGAAGAACTAGGTCATAAAGCATCTTGGGAGAAGATATGGAAGTTGAGGATTCCTCCTAAAGTAAACTTTTTCCTATGGCGCACATGTAGAGGCCGCTTACCTATGAGAACCAACTTGGGTCACAAAGGTATACAAATTCCACAGACTTGTGTAATATGTGATTCTCACCTTGAAAGCAATTGGCATATCTTTATTTATTACAACTTTGCTATAGACTATTGGAGGGAATCTAATCTTTGGGCTGCTATTAATAGATTTGCTAATGAGACTGATTCATTCACGGATTGGGTGTTTAAAATGATAGATGACTTGCAGCCAACAATTTCAGCAAGAGTGTGTATGTTATTGTGGAATATATGGAAGCAGAGGAATACCAAACTATGGAACAATAAGCACCTAAATTCGACAGCTACAGTTCAAACGGCTTATAACTTGTTGGACGATGGAAGACTGCTCATGCTAGGTGTAGGCAGCAGGAGGAAGGAACTAGTACATGTTGTGAACTCTGGCATCTCCCTCCCCAGTCGACCTGGAAGTGTAACATGGATGCATCGATTTTTAAGGAGAAAAATAAGTATGGAATTGGTTTAATTTCGCGGGATGATGCAGGCAAATTTGTTTCCTGTCGATCTGTTTGCTGGACTGGGGAGATTACAGTTTTAGAGTGTGAAGGAATGGGACTGCTTGAAGGCCTAAAGTTGATTGAAAGCCTTGGATTCTCGAGAATTGTGTTTGAGTTGGATGCTAAATGAGTAGTTGATGCAATTAAAGAGCCGGGAGAAGAATGGTCGAAATTTGGAAAAATCATAAGGAACTGCAGGAATATCCTATGTCGAACCCAATTACTCGATTCAAAATATTAGAAGACAAGCGAACATAATGGCTGATGTTTTGGCAAGAGCTTCTTGTTCTTATGCTAGTCCCTCTACTTTGGTGGAGCCTCCGTCATTTGTGGTTGCCCATCTTGATAATATTTGTACTTCTTGTTAAGTTAATTGGCCCATTGTAGTGTTGGCCCATTACATATTTATTGAGCCCAAGTTTCAGCAGCCCATATGAGCAACCCAAGCCCACTTATCTTCTCCCCGGGTTATTTACTCGAACTGTGGGATCCGAATCTCTTGTCCGCGGATCCTTCTCTGATTGATCTCAGGCGTCCATTTGCTGGGATTGATCTAGGCCATTCATCGCCCCTATAAAATGCCTGGTACCCGAAACCCTAATTCATTCTGCAAGTTTCTTTCTCTCTCATCTCTTGAATCTCTCTCCGAGTTATGTGCTCTCGCTTTCTTTTCTCTCTCTAGAAAATTCCACATCCTCGCTAGATCTTCGTGTGATTTCTAGGTTGGGATACATATCTCAGTGTGATTCGAGTATATGTCCACCATATCTCGGTGTACAATCCTACTCGAGTGAGATTAGGGTTTTCCGGGTATCCGGGGTATTTTCCGGGGTTTTTCGAGTGAAAACACTCTCGAGGGCTTGTTTTGGAGGTACTTTGTGGCGAGGCTGTTCTTGGGTGCTTTGCCTTGGTTCTCTAGGTGATTCGTGGTGACTTTATTTAGGGATTCCAGTCCCTGAGTTTCTAACTGTTCTATATTCGGATTAGTGGTTTTATCCCTTTATATTTTAGTGTTATATTTTCTTTACTTGTAACTTTTAGTTCTTCTTTTGTACTTTACTTTTAGAAATCGAGTCTAGAGTATATTTGTATTAATAGGTTCGATTGAGAATGTAATTTATTATTTAAGTACTAAGTTTATCGATCTATTAAGGCAGATAGATACCCAACAGTAGTATAAGAGCACCTATCTGCCTCTTGGTGGGTTGGTGCTTCTGGTTCTTGAGCTTCTTGGTGATCTGTTGGCTCCCGGGTATATTCGATTGTGGTGAGAACCCAGGACTGGCTCCTGGTTGTAAGGATTTCTTGTTCCCTCTCTCTCTGTCTTTTTTATTTCAGTCAGTAGTAGTTTTAAGGAAACTCTAAGCATTAAGCCTCTTGACACTATGCCACGAGCGCAGTGGAATCTTGAGGTGCGAAGTGAATCCACCCTAGTGCTTATATTTCATTTCTGTTGATACCTTGGTTTCTTGGACTTTGTATGGTCCTGTGTTGTCTGATTTGTTTAATCTGCTTTGTGCTGGACTCTTGTGGTCCCTTACTTGCCTCTTATTTTCTGTTGTCATTTAAATTGGACTCTGTGTGGTCCACCTACGTGTTGCTTCTGCTATTCTATTTGATAATTGTGATACTTGCTATTGTGTTGTATTCTTGTGATATTCCCTGTGGCATTATCTCGTGAATATGGCCGTGCATCCGGGTTATCATATGGAACCCTTTAATGGGAAAAATGATTTTTCTATTTGGCAACAAAAATGAAGGGGATTTTAATTCAACAAAAATATTTTAAAGCTATTGATCAAAAGTACTGATAAAGATATCAATAAATAAAATCTGAGCTTGATGAATTTGCTTACTCATCCATTATCCTTAATCTATCTGATGTTGTTTTGAGAAAAGTTGGCAAGTTAACATCTGCCAAGGCTCTTTGGGAAAAATTGCAAGAACTCTATACTGAAACTTCCCTACCCTCAAAACTCTTTCTACTGGAAAAGTTTTTAGGTTCAAACTTGATTTGACTAAGGATATAGATGAGAACTTGGATGTTTTTACAAAATTGATACAAGATATCAAACTTACTGGTGATAAAAACATTGATGATTATACTCCTATTGTGTTGTTGAATGCCATTCCTGATTCCTATGCTGATGTGAAATCTGCCGTTAAGTATGGTAGAGACTCTATTACCCTTGATACTGTGATTAATGGCCTTAAGAGTAAGGAATTAGATATGAAAATATCCAAGGGGAATGAACAGGGGTCAGGGAAGGTTATGCATGTCAAGGGTAGAACTCAGAACAGAAAAAATGGGAATAACAACAATAAGAATTCTGGTAGAAAGAGAAGCAAAAGCAGAGGGAGATCTAGTTATAGACCTAAGAATAATAGGAATCGTTATAATCGCGTGGTGAACATGGCCATTACATAAAAGAATGTACTAAACCCAGGAATAACCAGAACAATAATCAAAACAATAATCAGAATAACAAGAACCAAACCAATGATTCTGTGAACTTGACAACTCGCAATGATCATATGGGTGATGTGTTTATGGTGCATGGGTTGCATGATTTGGTGAATGTTGTGCCTTCAGATTCTTCCAGTGAAAATGATTGGCTTATTGACTTGCTTGCACATTTCACATGACACCTTTTAAACACTTGTTTGCCTCATATGCTTCTGGGCAAAATGGATCTGTTTCCATGACTAATGATAAAAAAATGTCAAATGATTGGTGTTGGTACTGTGTGCTTGAAACTTGATTCTGGTTTTGTTTTGACTCTGAATGATGTAAGGCATGTTCCTGACCTGTTTAATAACTTGATCTCCTGTGCTATGCTTGAGCATGGGTATGAGGGAAGATGGGGTAAGGGATTGATGAAAATCATGAAAGGTTCCCTTATTATTGCTAAAGTCGAAAAAGAAAAGAAATTTGTATGTTTGCTATCGAAGTCTATTCCCCGTATGCAAAATTTCGTGAGTAATGTGAACTCGTGACCAATTTGAACTCGTGAATGACAAAACCGAACTTTGGCATAAAAGGCTTGGTCACATAAGTTCTAAAGGACTCGAATTGTTGCATAAAAGAAAATTTGTTTTGGTAATGATAAACTTACTTGTGTGCCTTTTTGACTCATGTGTTTTTGGTAAACAACAAAGAGTTAGCTTCCCACTTTCTCTTACCCAAAATAATCTTCTTGCATTGATATTCTTGAATACTTACATGCCGATGTTTGGGGTCCAGCTAGTGTTCCTACCCATGGTGGGAACAAATATTTTCTATCTGTGATTGATTATTTTTCAAGAAAAGTGTTTGTATTTCTTATGAAAAACAAGTCCGATGTTTTTGAAAAACTTCAAAATTGGAAAACCTTGATAGAAAATCGATCGGGAAAAAGATTAAGTATTTGAGAAGCGATAATGGGTTGGAATTCTCAGAACCAACTCATTGATCAACTTTATGTTGATTCAGCATTGTAAGGCACAAGCTCAGGCTTTACACCCTCAACAAAATGGGGTTGCTGAGAGGATGAACAGAACCCTTTTGGAAAGGGTGAGAAGTATGTTAAGTACATCTCGGCTTTCCAAAAAGTTCTGGGGTGAAGGTGTTCACACAATTTTGCTTATGTGATAAATAGATCCCCATCCTGTACCTTTGAAAGGGAAATACCCCGAACAAGTTTGGTCTGGTAAACCTGTGGACTTTTCAAATTTAATATTTTTTGGTTATTCCGCCTTTGTCCACCAAAAGGTTGACAAACTTGATCCAAGATCTTAAAAATGTGTTTTTTTTGGGATGCCCTGATGGGGTTAAAGGGTATAGATTGTGGTCTAAATGAAAATGGTTTCAAAATTTTAATCACAGGATGTGGTTTTTAATGAAAATGAGTTTCCTTGCCTTGATGATTCTAAAAATGCTTCAAACTCAAAACCCCACCACTCCTAATAAGGTGGAGCTTTTAATGTGCCTTCTATCTCTCGTGAATGATAATTCGATATGATTGATGTTGAGCATGATCCTGTGAATGCTAATGATGTGCACAATGATATTGAGAATGATAATGTTGAACTGAATGAAAATGTGCATGGTGAATTCCCTCTAGTTGACACTAATCATGAATATCATAAGCATGATAATGATAGAGATAGAACTAGAAGGAACATTAGAATCCCCAACAAGTTTTTGATTTTCACTTAACTTATTATGTGTTCTCTCGTGTTTGAATCAATTGAAAATTTCAACCAAAACCTATCTTCAAGCTATGAATTTCGCATTCTGTGAAATGGCTAAGTGTTATGCAAGATGAGATGACCTCTTTGCATGTTAATAACACCGAGAACTTGTTTCAAAACTCGCTAACTGCTCTATTGTTGATTGATTGTAAATGGTTGTTTAAGGTTAAACAAGAAAATGAAGGTGTTAGATACAAAGCTAGGTTAGTAGCAAAAGGTTTCACTCAAAAAAAAAAGGAATTGATTACACTCGATATTTTTGCACCGATGTGAAGTTTGTAATCTGTGAGAATTATGCTAGCTTTAGTGGCTCGGTTTGACCGGGAACTAAAGCAACTTGATGTTAAAACTACCTTTTACATGGTGATTTGGAAGAAAAAAATTACATGAAACAACCCGAGGGTTTTGAAGATAAAACCAAACCAAACCATGTGTGCTTATTGAAAAAATCTTTGTATGGATTAAAGCAATCACCTAGACAGTGGAATAAGAAATTTGACCAATGCATGCTTGATTTGAAATTTTGTAGAAGTCAATTTGATCATTGCTTGTATTTCAAACTTGATGCTAAGTCCCCTGTTTTCTTACTGATCTATGTTGATGATATGCTTTTGAATGGTCCTTGCATTAAGACTGTTGACTATGTGAGAAACTGCTTAAGTGCTAAATTCGATAAAATTCTTAGGTGATGGTATGAACATTGATAGGGATAGAAATAACTCTGTGATTTATCTTCATCAATCTTCATATCTTGAAACAGTTTTACAAAAATTCTCTATGAGTGATGCAAAATTTGTGAATGTCTCACTTGCTTCTCACTTTGTGTTAAGTAGGGATCAGTCTCCTAAAACCGATTTTGAAATTCTTTCTATGCAAAACATTCCTTATGCAAATTCCATGGATCATTATGTACTTAATGGTCAAGATCTTAGACCAAACAAAGCGTATGCCATTTTCTTGCCTTAGTAGATTTTTGTCTAATCCTTGAATGGTGCATTGGAATGCTTTGAAGTGGTTCTTGAGATATCTTAGACATTCAACCGATTATTGCCTTAAATTCTCTCGAGTGTGAAAATGGTGTTGTTTTAAAAGGATATGTGGATTCCAACTATGCTAATGACAAAGATAATGTAAAATCAACAACCTCTTATGTTTCCACTCTGTGTGGCTCTTGTATTAGTTGAAATCCCAATTACAACATATTATGGCTCGTCTACTACAAAATCAGAATATGTGGATGTAACTAAAGCTTTGAAAGAAGCCTTATGGCTAAAAGGACTTGTTTCTGAAATTGGTTTTCTAAAACAAAAGGTTGTTGTATTTTCTGACTCACGATCTGGTATTCAGTTATGTAAGAATCCAATTTTTCACGATAGAACCAAACATATTGATGTACGTTTTTATTTCATAGGAGACATTGTTTCAAAAGGTTTGGTTAATCTTGAAAAAGTGGCATCTGAATACAATCCAGCTGATATGGGTACTAAGTGTCTACCCTTATCAAAGTTTAAAAACTGTTTGAAAATCCTGAATTTTGACACTGGTGATTAGTTGCCCGGTTAGTTACCCTTATGTTGGATTTGACAGTTACTGTGTGTTTCTGTTGAATCAAAAATTGTTGAGTTAATATTTGCTATGTGCTTATGTTAATTCAATGGGGGAATTTAACTTGTTGTGTGCTTGTTAAAATCCTTGTCTAGTTACAAAGTAAGTTTTCAAAGGCATTTCGTAACGTAAGTTCTTGGCTTAAGTGCTAGGGAAGGCCATCGGCGATGATGATGACTGGAATCCTTTTAAATTGTTTAATTGAATCACAATGAGCCAAATGTGGAGATTGTTAAGTTAATTGGCTCATTATTGTGTTGGCCCATTACTTATTGATTGAGCCCAAGTTTCCGCAGCCCATATGAGCAACCCAAGCCCACTTCTCTTCTCCCCGGGTTATTTACTCGGACTGCGGGATCCGAATCCCTTGTCTGCGGATCCTTCTCTGATTGATCTCAGGCGTCCATTTGCTGGGATTGATCTAGGCCATTCACTGCCCCTATAAAATACCTGGTACCCGAAATCCTAATTCATTCTGCAAGTTTCTTTCTCTCTCATCTCTCTCATCTCTCTCTGAGTTCTGTGCTCTCGTTTCTTTCTCTCTCTAGAAAATTTCAGATCCTCGCTGGATCTTCGTGTGATTTCTGGGTTGGGATACAGATCTGTGTGATTCGAGTGTATGTCCACCATATCTCGGTGTACAATCCTACTTCTGAGTGAGATTAGGGTTTTCTGGGTACCTGGGGTATTTTCTAGGGTTTTCTGAGTGAAAACACTTTCAAGGGCTTGTTTTGGAGGTTCTTTGTGGCGAGGGTGTTCTTGGGTGCTTTGCCTTGGTTCTCTGGGTGATTCGTGGTGACTTTGTGTAGGTATTCCAGTCCCTGAGCCGAATCTGTTCTATATTCGGATTAGGGTTTTATCCCTTTATATTTTAGTGTTATATTTTCTTTACTTGGAACTTTTAGTTCCTCTTTTGTACTTTACTTTCAGAATTCGAGTCTAGTGTATATTTATATTAATAGGTTCGATTGAGTCTGTAATTTGTTATTTTGGTACTAAGATTATCGATCTATTGAGGCAGATAGATACCTAACACTTCTCATATTCCTTAATGAAGCTTTCTTTCAAAAAAAAAAAAAAACACTTGTTTAGTTTTTTTAACCTTGGGATAATATTTGTAATTATCCCATAAAATAATGTCAAGACATCGACGTTGTTTTCTTCTTCCATTGTTTTAGTGTTTTACCCTCTCAATTTATCTTCTCAATGGACCCCATACAGGAGCAATGGACTTTATAAATGAGTTCAAATTCTTTTGTTCTGATCGAACAATTATTAAATGCTTACAACAATAATATAGTAGAATAATCATTTGACCAGGTTTTGTTCTTTTTTACTGAGGATTGGAGCAAATTATTTGCTTTAATATTCTGCAATCCTTCTTTCTTTCTCTATCTTATTTCATCACGCTTGTTAAACTCTATGATGATACCCGAGCCGAGCTGTGAAAGATTAATCCACGCATCACCGACACATATCCGAATAAAGCGACTGCGGGTGACGTCAACAATGATGTACGACAACACGTCACGAATTAGGCTCGCCCGCTACCGAGCCCAACGGCTACCGAGCCCAACCGCAACACGGCTACCGAGCCCCGAGCCCAAATTTCAAGATGAAACACACGCGCGACAACCTCGTAAAAATAATCACACGCCCATGCTTAGCGCTTTATTGGTATCAGAAACTGCCACATGTCAGAGAATTATGAAGAGAAGTCGACAAGTGGCAAGTTTTGACTAACATGCACATCTATAGAGGGACATGTGTCTTTCTTTAATTATTTTACTAATTAATGAATAGTTAGTGCAAAGATGACTATTGTAAACCCACTTACTCAAAGGGGTATAAAAAGTCTGAAAAAGAGGAAAAGAAGGGAGAACAATGGTAACAAAATTATAAGAAAGACCGACCCCAATATTTCGGCTCGGCAAAATACAAAAAAGGCATAATTAGCCGTAAATAAACATACGTTACGACGTTTTCATTTCCACGTGTTAAATCTTTTACATATTTCTACTTGTTGACCAAAACGCACGCCAACAAATTGGCGCTAGAAGGAGGGCCCGTATTGGTCCAAATGTAATTCCAAGCACAGCAAGTTAAGGAAAAACTAGGTAAAATTTAACGTTTGGCTTTTTCATAACGGACAAAATGAGTCACCCGAGAAATGCTCGTTTGATCAAGAGCAACATTTCGAACAACCAAACCGCCGACCACTAATGGCCAAAATATACCCCAAACGGAGGCAGGGAGCACTACTTTGTTTCCCTTCGCTCGCCTAATTGCCAACCCAACTTTTGTACAACAAATGAACCAACTCATATCACAAACTCTAGCTACCACGAACTCTCAAGCACCCCCTCCACTCCTTGCAAATACTAACCCACTCAACCCACAACTAAATGTTAACATTAATCCTCAAATTCCCGGCTTCCTCATCACGAAGCCCAAGAAGCCGGGCCTGTAATGAACGACATGTCCGCCGTGATGTAAGGCGGCGGCGAGAAGATGAGGATGAGCAAAGTCGCAGCGTAATCACTACATCGAACCAACGCGACATCGCCGTGCCCACTCGGTGTTCGCCGGACGACCGAGTTGATCCTTTCTCCTACCGATCGATAAGTTCCGCTCGGAGTTTCCGGATGAGCGGGAGCAACAGCGCAAGGTCAATCAAGTCCAAGGCCCTAGCTCATGGCGGTGAACGGATGTAGAAATACACCGCTTGCGTCGTCATCTAAACGAATTGGAAGACGGTCCGGATGGCGAACAGCAAGACCACCCCAAGTAATGAACCAGCCTAAATTGTTCCGTCGCCATTTTCCTCGGAATTCTCGCGACCCCATTACCGCCAAAGTTGAAAATCCCCTGTGTCGGTCTCTACAGCTGGGAAACCGACCCGACCACTCACGCTCACAAGTACTTAGCATGGATGGAGCAGATACCCAAGTGATGCCATCCTCGCAGGCCTTCCCCCGACTTTGGGCGACCGAGCCCACCGTTGGTTTAGGACCCTACCACAGGATCTATTCAGCTTGGGGGATTTGGCCTCCGCTTACGACGCATTTCTTAACGCCCAAAGTCCGAGCCGCACCTAAGGACTCCCTCGTGAACATCAAACAAGGAAGGACGAGCCCCGAAAAGCTATATTTCTCGGTTCTCAACAAACAAGTTCGAGAGATGGAACCGGTGTCGGATGACGCCATTTTAATCGCAGCGGCCATGGCGGGATCGCTCCCGAAACATGGTTTAATTACTCCATCCATGAATCAGGGGCGACCTCGCACTCAGAATTTCTCGGTCCGCGCAGTAACGCCATATTTGCGGAAGAAGCCATGGTAAGTAACCGCCCGAGCATCGATAAGGGGGCGAAGAAAAGACGGAAGGAAAGAACCAAAAGTTAGGGGGGTCGATTCCGACCGTTCTCGGAAAAAAACCGACCACCGGATTTAGGGCTCGCCAAGAGGCGAGAGCCGAAGTCGCCGCGCTAAGGAGTACTTTGACCCACACTCCATCGGCCCATATGGAATGAAGTATGTGGTCCGAATTTGTTGCCTCCGGCCGACCTTTGAAAATCGAGCCGGCAAAATTAGACTCACGTCAATTCTCCAGGCTTATCATAAATCGATAGGTCACGATACCGACGAGTGTCGAGATCTAATTAGGGAAATTATGCGAGTTGTTCGGCAGGCGGTCTTAAAAGGTACGTTCATGAGCTACCACCCCCACCAAGATCGACTCAAAGTGTCAACCCTGAGCGCGTAATCAATCCAGCTCTCCCGCCGCCCCACTGAAAACCATGGGAGGGAGATCCTCATGATGTCAAGTGTCGGGCCGAATTAATACTAACACAGCCGAGGATAGCCGCTCCAATAGAAAAAGGAAAGCGATGTTAGACAGCAACCAACGCCGAAAGACAAGTTCGGGTGGCGGAAATTAAGGAAGGCCAACCCACCGCCACTTTGTGTTCTCGGATGCGGACGCCGACCAGGTGGTCCATCCTCATTCTCGACCCCTGGTCATTACCGCACCGATCTTGGGTATTCCGGTCCACAGAATTTTGATTGACACCGGAAGCTATTCGTCAGTCATTTATGTCCGAGCATTTCAAGATTGAACGTGGGACGATAGTTATATCCGCCCATGCAACGATAGCATTCTGGGATTTGGAGGAGGAAGAATAGTCCCGCTCGGAGAAGTTGACTTGCCCATCCAAATGGGACAAGGTTTGCATAAACGGACTGTCATGACAACATTCAAAATAATCAATGCCGATTCGGAGTACAATGCTATCATTGGGAGGCCATTGCTTTATCATATAAAAGCAGCCGTTTCAATATATCACTTTTGTATAAAATTCCCAACGTCTGATGGCGAAGCTATACACAAAGGGAATCAAAGGGAGTCACGAGAGTGCTCTCTTAAACTCCGACCGGTTGAGATTAACGTGGTGGAACAAGGACAAACCAGTGAAACCACACAGAATAATCCCCTGCCCAAGGAGGAGTCCGAGCGGAAAGTGGTGATCGTTCAGGAAAATGATCCAGGTCGTCGGCCCGGGAAGGAGCCAATGATGGAAGAAGGCGAGCCGGCCGCTGAAGACGAATTGCCCCTGCAAATCAAGGAGGGGCAAAGCAAGAAAAGAAAACGAGCGGAACCAGAGAACAAAGTTGATACAATCAATGTCGAGTGCAAGCGAGGGGCGCCAACTACGTATTGGTCATGATCTCCCGTAACTATATCGGCGAGTTGATCGAAGTTTTTGGGAAATAATCTTGACGCCTTCGCATGGACTCACGCAGACATGCCCGGAATTGACCCCAAGTATGCGTGCCACCGCCTCAATATTGATCTAACGTTCCGCCCAGTCATCCAGAAAAGGCGCAAACTCGGCCCTGATAGACAGGCAGCACTCGAGATCGAGGTTAACAAGCTATTAGACAATCAATTTATCCGGGAAGCCCTCTATCCCCGATGGGTCGCCAATCCTGTTTTGGTAAAGAAAAAATGGCAATGGCGCCTATGCGGATTTTACCGACCTCAACAAAGCATGCCCTAAGGACGCTTATCCATTGCCAAATATCGATTACATGGTGGATGCCACTACAGACACGAGCCGATGAGCTTCATGGATGCATACGGGTTACAACCAAATACGGATGCACCGTAAGATGAAGAAAATACCTCATTCTTCTCTGCTCGGGGAATTCACTGTTACAAGATGATGCCCTTTGGATTGAAGAATGCTGGTGCGACCTATCAAAGGTTAGTAAATAAGATGTTTGAGAAAATGATAGGTCACACTATGGAAGTCTATGTAGATGACATGTTGGTAAAATCACTGTACATGTCCGATCATCTTAACGATCTCAATAAAATGTTTGATGTTTTGAGAGAGTACAAAATGATGTTAAACCCGAAAAAGTGCACATTTGGGGTCGGCTCGGGTAAATTCTTGGGATATATGGTCAGTCAAAGGGGGATCGAAGCTAACCCAGACAAAATAAAAGCCATCACCGATCTAGAATCCCCAAACTCTGTAAAAAAGGTACAAAGCCTAACAGGCCGATTGGCCGCCCTTAACCGATTTGTTTCTCGGTCCACAGACAAGTGCAAGCCTTTCTTTGAAATTATAAAGAAAAGAAAAGATTTCGAGTGGACCGAGCAGGCACATATTGCCTTTGAATCCCTCAAACAGCACTTTTCTTCAATCCCTATATTACAAAAACCAACCCAAGGAGGACTTGTATTTGTACTTGGCGGTATCCGAGTATGCTATCACCGGTATTAATCAAAGCTAGATGGCTCTATTCAACACCCGTTTATTACACCACCAAAGCGTTACATGACGCCGAGCTCCGGTACCCACCAATGGAAAAGTTGGCTTATTCATTAATCATCGCGCGCGAAACTCCGTCCATATTTCCTAGAACACAAGATTATAGTATTGACGAACTATCCAATGAAATAAGTATTACACCGACCGATACTTCGGGTCGGATGATTAAGTGGGCCGTCGAACTCGCCGGGTTTGACATTATATACGAACCACGCACCGCAATAAAAGGATGGCTTTAGCCGATTTTGTGGCGAATTCACACCTTCCATACGATTGGAAGTTGTGGAAGACCAAGAATGGAAATTATTCGTTGACGCTCTTCCACCGCAGCCGAGCAGGGGCGGAATCGTGATAATCGATCCAAATGAAAAATGCTACCGCTCGCCGTCACGACGATTTCAGTTCCCGCAACGAACAACGGCCGAATATGAGGCGCTCTGGCAAGCTTGGATATGGCAGCCTCTATGGGCCTAAAACAACTATTGGTGCACAGCGATTCTCAGTTGGTCGTTCATCAAATCAACGGCGAGTACGAAGCAAAAGAGCAAAAAATTGCACAATATTTGGATTTGGTCAAGAAGAGATTATCACACTTTAAGACAAAAGTCTTACATGTGCCCCGAGCCGAGAACATGCAAGCAGATGATGCCTTAGCTCGGCTCGGCCGATCCAGGGACGGATGCCATCACGGATGTCACTGTCACACAACCGTCTCGCCCGTCACTTGGTGCAAAGAAAATATATACAACCGAAACCGCCGAATGTACTTGATGACCCCAATCATTCAAAGATTTAGAGAAAGGAGTTCAACCAAAACAAAGCTGAGGCCAGAACACTACGAACTCAAGCGGCTCGGTTTACACTAGTAGATGGCGTCCTATACAAACGAGGATACTCCGTTCCACTCCTACGCTGTCTTTCCGAGACGGATGCGGATTATGCACTTCGAGAGGTTCATGAGGGAATATGCGGCAACCACGCTGGGGGCCAAACGTTGGCCTATAAATTAATACGGCAAGGGTACTACTGGCCATCCCTAAGAAAATATGCGACCGACCTCGTCAAAAGATGCGAGAGATGCCAAAGGTTCGCGCCGCAGGTTAGATATCATCCTGAGCAACTTACCTCCGTATTTAGCCCATGGCCGTTTGCCAAATGGGGAATGGACCTCATCGGACCACTCCCCACTGGCAAAGGGGGCGTCAAGTATGCCATTGTGGCGGTGGATTATTTCACAAAATGGGCCGAGGCGGAGCCTCTGGCAAAAATAGATAATGAAAAGATTGTGAGCTTTGTATGGAAATCTATTATCTGTAGATTCGGAATACCATATTCGATTGTTACAGACAATGGGAAACAGTTCGACAACCGAAGGTTTCGAAGTTTTTGTGAAGGTTTCCACATAAAAAACTATTTCTCAACTCCATACCACCCCCAGTCGAACGGACAAGTTGAGGCCGTTAATAAAATACTCAAGTACACCTTGAAGGCGAGATTGGAAGAGTCTAAAGGCAATTGGCCGGAGGAACTACCCGGTGTATTATGGTCATACAGAACGACACACCGAGCGGCCACTGGAGAAACACCTTTTTCTTTAGCCTATGGAGCCGAGGCGGTGATTCCTGTTGAGATCGGAGCCCCTACCTTCAGAATCGCAAATTTTGAAGAAAATCAGAATGAGGTTGCACTCCGAACCGAACTAGACTTTCGAAGAAGAAAAAGTGCAAAGTCTTGAGATGAAAAATGCAGAGTGTATAAACAAAGGAGTGAAAGGTACTACAATTCGAAAGTAAAGGAAAGAAGATTTCAGGTCGGCGATCTTGTGTTAAAAAAGATAACGGGTGTTCAACCCAGCCCATTGAAGCCGACCTGGGAGGGCCCATTTCGTGTCAGCCACGTCTTATCTGGTGGGGCGTACCAGTTAGAATATTTGAGTGGAGAAAAATTTATGCACCCATGGAATGTAGCATACCTGAAACGGTATTATCAATGAAGATCTCGGTTTATGATCCAGATAGGATTCCAAGTAATTATCTTTTCATCTGATATTTCGTGAGCTCTCTAAAGGGAAACGAAGTTTTTACTCAGCTCGGCTATATGCCGAGGACGGTAAAATCGCCTCGGCTTAAGCTGAAGGCCGAAAAGTCATCTCAGGTACATCCTTCGCACGATGAAAAAAGGGACAACACGCCCACAAGGCGGATCTATCCTTACAAGTCAAAGACTCGGTTAAGCACCGAGCACAAAAAAATAAAGACTCGGTTACGCACCGAGCACCAAAATATCAAGACTTGGTTACGCACCGAGCACCAAAATAAAGACTCGGTTACGCACCGAGCACCAAAATATCAAGACTTGGTTACGCACCGAGCACCAATATAAAGACTTGGGTACGCACCAAGCATAATACCAAGACTTGGTTACGCACCAAGCACAAAATAAAGACTTGGTTACGTATCGAGCACAATACAAAGACTCGCCACGCACCGAGCACAATATAAAGACTCGATTACGCACCAAGCATAATATAAAGACTTGGGCACGCACCGAGCACAATACCAAGACTTGGTTACGCACCAAGCACAATAAAGACTTGGTTACGCATCGAGCACAATACCAAGACTGCCACGCACGACCGAGCACAATACCAAGACTTGGTTACGCACAAGCACAATAAAGACTTGGTTACGCATCGAGCACAATACCAAGACTTGGTCACGCATCGAGTACAAGAATCAATTAAGGTGAGCAAAGCCTCTTATTCGGAAGCACTAGAACCGAGCCCCGCACTTGGGAATATAAAAGAAAAAAAAGAAGACAGCAACAATCTTACAGAAAGGAAAAGAGCCGAAAGCATCTACAAAAAGCTTGAAACACATACACAGTGGGGAAAATAACAATTCATTTCTACTTCAAAAGTATTTACAAGGAAGCGAGCCCATTACATCTCGAGGCGCGAAGCCAATTTACCTACCTGGGGGTACATATGAAAGCATCAAGACGAGCAGGGGTGGAATTTCGACAAAGCACCACTAGAGGCGACTTCTTCCACGCCCGGGAGGAGGAGAGCCTCGCGCATTAGGAGCCTCCGCAGTTCGGCCGAAGGGTATCGAGATCGGCCTCCGGGAGGGCCAAATCTTCCTCAAGCCGAGCAACAAGACGCCCGCCCTTAAGTAAATCAAGAATTTCTTGGAGGCTGGTCGCATGGCCCCAAGGTTAACATGAATGCATACTCCTGAGTCTTTGTAAGCTTTAATGGCCTCTCTACGAACTTTCTCGGTTTGTCGACGGGCGGTTTCTTGACCTCCTCACAGACATCGGCTAGACGCTCTCCATTTCCTCGGCCCGGCAGGCAAAGACGCCCGTTCGGGCGACCTTAACCCGAGCTCTTCTTAGCCTTGCGGGCCCGATCTCGCTCCCGCTCGGCCTCGCAGCAGCCTCTCTCTCTCGAATTGGCCCGAGCCGTAGCCTCATCCGCTGAGTCTTAAAAGATTCTTGTACCCCTTGAAGGGTAGCATAGGCTTCCCGCAGATCCCCGTGTCGCCTTTCCAGGTCGGCATATTTTTTTCTCTAGCTCGCGAGTCCCCCAACCGCATGCCATAAGAGCCCAATCATCCGCCCAGACATGGCCATGGCATACCGAATTTGTTCTTCGGCGCCTCTACGAGCAGAATTGCTCGATGCCTTTTGTCCGGCACGAGCCGGGGACGATCATTGCGGCCCGACCTGCCTCCGGAAGACCTCGATTGCTCCTCCGTCGGCGTGGCACATCGAACGAATTCCACAAACCACCGAGGGCGTAGTCCAACCATTCCTCGCAATATTCATCTCTTGCTTGGTTTGGAGGAATGAAATGACCTTCCTCGCCGAGGTCATCCGAGAAAGTTCGCGGACCTTCCTTTTTCGGGGCTGTTCGGGATGTTCGGCGCCGCCGACCCACCCTTCACCGATCGATCGGGCTCCTCTATCACAATCCCCCTCTTCTCCTTTGAAGAGGAGGCCGCACACTCCCGCACTCCATCGCCAGGACGTTTACGCCCGGATATCTTCTCTCCGAGCCGCCTCCACATCCGCAGGTTGATCGGCGGCCGCCCGAGTTCGCCATGCTGTGTTCCTCACACTGCGAAGACGTGCACGCAAATCCAAGCCACGCCCTGCATAAAGCAACCACCAATTAGAAGATCGAAAGAAAACAAAGATGTTTCAAAAGGAAATGTGAAAAAACATAAGTGTTTACCTCGGACAGCCGCCGCACTCGGCGGCTCTGGAGTCTGTGTTGGCCCTACAGGCGCAGATGATCCGTCTCTGTGGCCGACCGTCGCAGGGACGGCGTAGCTCGCTCTGTCCTCACCGGCCGCTGCTCCCCGGAGAATGGGGTCGATTTCTTCATTACGGGAGGGTTCGGTTGAGGCTCTCTCTCAACCTCTACCTCCCGCTCGCCCACCTCGCCCCGAGCCGCCCCCTCGTCCTCGGGGTCGGCGGGCAAAGCAGCCTCAAACCACTGCGGCTAAGTTGGCCTCGGTAGCCAACCTCTCAATCCGCCTATCCATTATGCCCCGAGCACGGATGTTTTCCACCTTCGAATAAAGGTGACCGACAGAGGCCCTCGACGCCTGGGTTCCCTATAAAGGTGAAAAGAAAAGACAATTACAAAAGGAAACAATAAACGGAAAAAGCGAGAGGAATGAAAAAGGTAAGACTTACTATAACCAAAAACAAAATTTGATGGAGGATGAAGAACGGTCTCCCTCTCTCCATCTCCCACGCGAGCTTGCCACTCGCCGCCCACCCAAAACCATTTATCCTTCCACTCCTTCAGAGAAGAAGGGAGACCTTCTACTAAACCGTCCGGATACCCGATCATCAGACATAATACCACCGGACGGCTGGCCCCGAGATGAAGGAGTTGCTCGCCATACAAAGAGCCCGTTCATCTCCTTAAATTTGGGGCGAGGATACTTTTCCGGTGAAACATCACCAGGAGGCCGATGATCCCGCCCAAGAAATCGGGTGCACTGGGCCGGATGCATGCCCCACTTACAAAACCAACGCGTAAGGAAAGCCGGCGCAGTGGAAACCTCAAACCGTATAAAAGGTCGGGGCAAAAATACGGCTATGCAACATTTGGTGGGTACTGGGAACTTCCGCACCGGCCCCGGCACTACCCAAAAATCGATACCACTTGGAATACGGTACCTCACGAACTCATCCACCTCCCGAATCATTAACATGCTCGGGATATCGTTTATATCACTCGGCGTCCACCGAGGCTCGACACGGAGACGAGGGCCTCCTCCGTCGCCGGCCGCCGCCATTACGGTGGCCTATGGGCCCTAGCGGCCTCTCCGGCCAATCGCGGGGATGGTTCATCTACCCGCTCTACGTTATCACGCTCCCGGCTCCGATGGGTCCATATTTTCTTCTTCCTTCCTGGTACTATCTAAAATCAACACTCGGTGATTCTTCACCGAACTCTCTTATACCGATCCGGCCGATATCACCGTTCTTCTTCAAAATCTGCCATCCGGGCGTCGGATCGAAAATAGTGTGCGCCCTTCTAAAGACGTTCCACTCGATAAGAGTCTGGAGAAGATATCTCGAATGACGCTCGGATTATGAGGCGGTGATGGCCGTGGCTGGTGAGAAAGAAAATGAAGGTTCGAGGGGGATCTTCGATTTCAAGCCTCTACACTATAACTACGACTCTACTATCCTCAAAAGAAGACATTTATAGGTAAAGGGAGAGTATTTGGAAAAATACCTAAGTTTGAAGTCTCTGAACTTGGAAAGCCGACTCGAAATTTCTGCTCGGTTCTACTTGCTTTAGCTCAAAGGTTAATGGTTGCGAAAGTGAATGATGAAGGGAAACAAAGGTATTTATAGATAGGGTTCCTCGATAGGCGCGACGATTATTCGAAAGAGACACGCCTTTTAAAAACTTAAAAGCCGTCAAACATGTCAAAAACGTCGCGTCCCCACGCCCGCTGACAGAACTGACGTACCTTTTCGGTTCCTGCGCAAGACTGGTCCAACCACAAGATGCCACGTGTCTATCATTATGGCAACCCAATTAATGCGCCGTTTCAAGCATTAATTGCTACGCGACAGGTGCCAGGAAAGAACAAAACCTTTGAGAAATCCGTTTCCCCATTAATTGTTCATCATTAGCATTAAAGTTTAACTCCGACTTCAGAAATTCTTCTCTCGGAATCAAACTTGGGGGCCTTTGATGATACCCGAGCCGAGCTGTGAAAGATTAATCCACGTCATCAGTCTGACACATATCCGAATAGGCGACCTGCGGGTGACGTCAACAATGATGTACGACAACACGTCACGAATTAGGCTCGCCCGCTACCGAGCCCAACCGCAACACGGCTACCGAGCCCCGAGCCCAAATTTCAAGATGAAACACACGCGCGACAACCTCGTAAAAATAATCACACGCCCATACTTAGCGCTTTATTGGTATCAGAAACTGCCACATGTCAGAGAATTATGAAGAGAAGTCGACAAGTGGCAAGTTTTGACTGACATGCACATCTATAGAGGGACATGTGTCTTTCTTTAATTATTTTACTAATTAATGAATAGTTAGTGCAAAGATGACTATTGTAAACCCACTTACTCAAAGGGGTATAAAAAGTCTGAAAAAGAGGAAAAGAAGGGAGAACAATGGTAACAAAATTATAAGAAAGACCGACCCCAATATTTCGGCTCGGCAAAATACAAAAAAGGCATAATTAGCCAGAAATAAACATACGTTACGCACGTTTTCATTTCCACGTGTTAAATCTTTTACATATTTCTACTTGTTGACCAAAACGCACGTCAACACTCTACATAAGCAACATTAAGATCATTAGTCGTGGGTTTGAGAAACTTGAAAGCAAAAATTACACAATTAGTTTAGATACTCATTTATAAAAGAATAATTACGATGTATATAATTGGAGAATATTTAAAGTAATATTTTGAATAAGGAAACTTATTATCTACCCACTATTATAAAAACACTATTTTCAACCCAAAATTACCAAAACACCCTTCAATAAAGAATCTTGATTTTTGACCAATTACTACGGGTGATTATAAATTTTCAAAAACTGCCCAAACCGCACCACACCGCACTTATACAATTTTAGAGGTAAAATAAAAGGTATTTCATCCCTATTTAGTTGAACAAGATGAGACCCCATGCATTGACGGCCTATGCTAATAATGAGTAGAATCACAAATGAGTCAAGATTCTGGCCTAAGAGAAAATCTGGCCGGTCGAAATAAATTCCATCAGATTTTTTTTTTTTTTTTTTTTATGGTGGGCGAGAGATCATTCTCGCATATATACAAATTTGATTATTACATTTTATATATTTTTTAGAAAAGTGTTAAAAACTTTATTAAAATATAATGTGTTATTTGTTTGGAGAATACTAATTTTATAATATTCAAATTCTATTCTATCAACATAAAAATTATATATGCATATGATATATATATATATATATATATATATATAAATCATGTCATTAGAAATACATTTAGAGTTTGGTTAATTTTTTTTGAATCATTAATAATTTTACAGAATATATTCAGTATTTAAGAATATTATATTATATTACGTGACATATATAATATAAATTATATATAATCAAGAGGTACATTTACATAAAATCTCGCAACAATAGTTTATTTTTATAGCATTACATTCACAGTTGTGATGTTTCATTCCATTTGAGTTCTGAACAATTTTAAAAAATAAATGAATTAAGTTGAAGATCTATGCTGGAATTACAGACAACCATGTCACTTTGCAGTTGGCTGCCCTTATCTACCAATCAACAAGTACATAAATGAAGAGGATAAGAAAGTGTTCAGGGAAAGAAGACAAGAAAGAAAGAAAGCAATGATGACTACAAAATCTGAAACAACCAAGTGTAAGGAGACAACAAAGTCAGATAGCAGTGAAACTGACTACTCCTCAGGCATTGAAGAAGAGGCATTGATATGTCTCATGGCTAAGGAACATGAAGATGAGATAAACTCTAACTCATCTAGTTCAAGTTTTGATGATAGTGATCATGATACACACACTTCATCACCCATTGATCTTTATGATTCACTACGAAAAATGATGAAAGATTTTGAGTACATTAAATCCTCACACATACTTCTAAATGAGGAAAACAACCAACTCAAGTGCCAAAACTCACAGCTGACTGAAGAGCTGAGTACTCTTAGTCACATAGCTGATGGGAGTAAAGAATTAAAGGCTGAGATACCTAAGGTTAAAAAGGACCTAGCTGAAAAGGAAAAGAGGGAACACAAACTGAAAAATGTGATTGCATCACTCAACAAATCATCTAAAATATTGGATGAGTTGATGATGATACAAAAAAAATTGGAGACAAAGCAGACTTAGGTTTTAATTCCTTTGTTAATGCACAAACTCCAAGAGTGGTTATGGAAAAAGGATCTTCAAGTAATGGGGGAATTCAAAAGCCAAAAACACCATATGCGGCACCCACACACAATCACAAACACTCACATGCTGGTCTTGGTTACAAAGTAAAAGGAAAGAAGCCAATTGAGTTTGCTGAGAGAGCTGCTGAAACTAAATCCAGAAAAGCTCAATAGAAGACTCCAAACATGAAATATTCTGTGAAGTCTAGGTAGAACTACCTAAAGCCCCAGAGTTTTCATCAAAAGAAACCATATGAAGAGAATGGTAGAAATTACCCTACGCAAGCTGATTGGAACCATTAAATGAAATATCAGCCAAGTCCTATAGGATACAAGCCCAATTGGCAGAGACCTCAAACTCATCAAAGGTCATTCCCAATACAAATAAATCAACACACACATGCACCCAAACACAATGCTTATCATGCACAAAAGTTTCCATACTATCTTAGAAAAGCAAATGCACAAAAACAGACAAAAGAGACAACTGTATGTTCCTAAAACTTCAAAGCAATTTGCTAAGATTCACTATGATTATGGAACTGATAGGTGGCAACCTCTTAGAGTCAGATGATTTGGCTATATGTTGGTTGGATCACCTTATAGTGCTAACCCCTCAGGACCCAGACAAATATGGGTACCTAAAACTTGATTTCCTTGATTGCAGGTTCAGGGAACAACAGAGTGCCAAGGAACCTAGTACATGGATAGTGGTTGTTCCAGACACATAACAGGAAACAAAAAGAATTTATCAAACTTCAAGGAACCAAGAGGAGCCAAAGTCATATTTGGAGGGAATGAAGCTTCAGGAGAAATCAAAGGCATTGGATCAATCAAGAAAAATGAACTAGAGATTACAAATGTTGCTTATGTTAAAGGGCTGAATTTTAATCTGCTGAGCATCATCTAACTCTATGATAAATGATATAATGTTGGATTCAATATGAGTGTTTGCCAAATTAAGGATGTTGAAACCAATGAAGTAATGCTATCTGGGATGAGAAATAAAAATATGTATGTAGTGGATTGGTCCACTGCTATACCAAGCACATGTCTATTGGCAAAGAGCACAACTGGCTGTTGCACAAGAAGCCGAGTCATCTGAATTTCAAGACTATCAATAAGCTTGCAATAAGTCATTTGGTTGAAGGACTGCCAGACTCAGTCTACAAGAAGGAAAACATCTATGATGCATGCCATAAAGGAAAGTTGATCAAGTCATCTTTCAAAGATAAGCCATGTCATTCTTTAACAAGGGTTTTACATTTATTGCACATGTATCCGTTTGGACCAGTTGAGCCAGATAGCATAAGTGGTGGTGGATGATTTCTTAAGATACACATGGACTATTTTATGTGTAAGAAAAAGGAAACTTTGCAAAAGCTTCCTCAGCTGATGAAAAGAGTTCAAAATGAGAAGAGTCAAACCATTATCATGATAAGGTCGATAGAGAAACCGAGTTTTTCAATGGGATTATAACTCGATTGTATGGAAAATGGTAAATGGGCTACATTGCCTAAGAGATTTTGGGTCAAGCCATGAACACTACTTGCTACACTCGGAATAGGTGTATGGTCAACATGTAGCTGTCCAAAACCTCCTATGAAATTTAGACAGAAGAAAGCCTAATGTGGGATATTTTTACATTTTTGGAAGCAAGTGCTTTAATCAAATAATGGCAAGAATAATCTAAAAGCCTTTGATGCTAAAGTTGATGAAGGTATCTTTCTTGGATATTCAACTGAGAGTAAAGCTTTCAGAGTGCTGAATAAAAGAACTATGGTAATAGAAGAGTATATCCATGTAGTTTTTGATGAACCTAATGTGAATGGAGAAGACATTGATGAGTTAGCTGAGAAGATGAATCAACCAACTATCCAGAAGAGTCCTTATGCTGAGACAAATCTCAAAAGAGTTGATCCTAATGAGGACAAGTTAGCTGAATCTCAGAGTCGGTTGGAAGGCTTGCAACTGAATGAAGATGATCAAGGAGAAGTTGTTCAAGACAACTTAGCTGCAAGAAGAACCAAACCAACAGACTTACTCCAATCGGATGTGAGATGGCTGAGAGACCATCCACCTGAGTTAGTCATGGAAATGTAAGAGAATGAGTAAGGACAAGATCTAAATTTGAACATGAAGCTATGTCCACTTGTTTCATTTCTTAAATTGAACTAAATGATGTGTCACAAGCATTGGATGACACACATTAGATTCTAGCCATGCAAGAAGAACTGGATCAGTTTGAAAAAAAACAAATTTTGGGAATTGATTCAAAAGCCTACTCACCAAAATGTTATTGGATCAAAGTGGGTATTCAGAAACAAAATGAATGAGAAAGGATCTGTTATGAGAAACAAAGCAAAATTGGTAGCCAAAGGATATTGCCAAGAAGAATGTATAGATTTTGATGAGACCTTTGTACCTATTGCTAGATTGGAAGCAATAAGGATGTTTCTTGCTTATTCTGTACACAAGAACTTCATAATCTATCAAATGGATGTGAAGAGTGCATTTCTGAATGGACTTTTAGAAGAAGAATTATATTTGGAACAACCTCCAGGTTTTGAGCAGAAAACTATTGAAGACAAAGTCTACAAGCTCGAGAAGGTATTGTACGGTTTGAAACAAGCACCAAGAATATGGTATGATACATTGTCTCAATTCCTAAGAGACAATAAATTTATTAAGGGAAAAGTTGATGTAACACTCTTCTTTAATTCAAGATGGAGAGAGCATAATGCTTGTTCAAATATATGTGGATGACATCATATTTGGATCCACAAATAAAGAGTTGTGTGACAAATTTTTAAACCTCATGCAAGGAAAAGTTTGAGATGAGCATGATGGGAGAATTAACCATTTTCCTAGGTCTTCAAGTCAAGCAAATAAAGGACGAAACCTTCATAAGCCAAACCAAGTATACCAGAGATTTAATAAAGAAATTTAGTATGGAAGAAAAGTCATACGTGAAGATTCCTATGAATACTTCTATCAAGATGTACATGGATGCAAAATGCGAACCAGTAGATTAGACAAGATATAGAGCATGTAGGTCCCAAGGGGTGTGAGTAAGGTTTAGAAGGGGGGTTGAATAAACCTTACCAACTTTTCGATTTTAGTCATTTTAAAATAATACAGAGTTAGCCACTCAACAGACTCGATTGAGCTGTTGATAGAATAACTCAATTTGTTTAGTCTAAACCTTAACTTGGTTTGTGATGAGATTTTCGGAAGACTTAACACCCTTAAATTTGGTTTAAGTTTGTTTTAACACTTGGTTTTAGCACTTTGTTAATTATCGTTGATAGCAAATTATCAACAGATATAAAATGATATGCGAGTAAATAAAATTGCTGAAATGTAAATGACACAATAATTTTTATAGAGGTTCAAGATGGGGTAATTCTTCTACTCCTCTCTTCTCCAACTCCTGGAGGAATCCACTAAGTATTGATCAGTACAAAGTGGTTATCGGTCCGTATACAATTCTTGATCACATAGCCGATTGGATCCTTTGGGACTCAGGCTAGAGATGTCTTGGTCACACATCTCGCTTCTCGTCCGACTCAGCTTCTTCACAGGGCAGCTACCTTGCTACTTCAGCTCACTTGCTCAAGCTTCTTGGATTTGATCATGAAGCTCTCCAATAACTTGAGACTGGTTCGACCTTGAACCTTTCTACAATCCTCCTTGGAATGTAGACCCCTTTTGATTTTTCAAAAGTTCTCTCTTCAACAGTTTGAAGTTGTCTTTCCTTCACAGCTTGGTGTTGGATCGATTTCCTTCGAGATTTAGGCTTGAGGTTTTTTGCTTGAATAACTTGAGAATATATTGCAGGTTACAGTATGAATAATTGCTTGAATGTTCGTGGTTCAGGTTACCTTTTCTCAAAGTGATTCCCCAGCCTTTTATAGTGAACTTTCAAAAATATGCCCGATGAAGAGATAGGCTAATTTTCAAAATTCACTTGTGTTCTTTGGCTTGTCTTGTTGCAGTCCTTGATATTGACATTTCCTCGTATTAAATGAATGTTCAGCTTTTCAGAGTCTGACACGGGGTGCAGTGTTTCCCATTGGTTTATTTCTTTTGCATGCTTCTGGGACTGAACACTTTAAGACATGGCAGCATGGAAGTATTACTTGTTTAGGCAATATTCTTGACTTTTGTGCAACGGATTCTTTTTTTTAGTTGTCTTGACTTGAATGCAATTCTCTAACTTCCCAGTGTGACTTCGAGTGTGCTTCCAAATAATGGATGACTCATCCGTCACTTCAACTTGAGACTTGGTTTCTTGAGTTGACTTGATCGACACTTCACACAATCAGTATCCGGTGATACTCCTTGATCGAGTTCTTGTCTTCTCCTCCTTGCCATACTGGGATGTTTCACAAAAAGTCTTCATTTCATTTCGATCTTGATTGACTTCTTGTATATCCAGGCATAACCGACTTGACTCACTGCAAAACCCCTATCTATTACAATGCAAATTACAAGGAAAATGGGGTGCAAACTTTCTAGTCTAAGTTTTACAAGGCATTCATCAAAATCTAAGCAATAAATTTCCCAATAATTTCCCCCTTTTTGATGATGCCAAAACTTAAAACATACAATCAAAATGTAAGCATCAAAGATACATACAGCGCATTGCGAAGAGAGAGAATGTATGCGTAGAGTCAATCTTTTTATTGATCATAACATTCTTGTCCTTTACAAAGCTGTTTACAGAGTGTATCATAGCAAACATAGCAGACTATATCTACGCAAAAATAGAAATTACAAAATATTTGTTCATCGTACAGAAGACTTACATACATATGTATTTACAACAGTAAAGTACATGAAGGGGTGGACAACAACACTTCATCGCCTTCGATGTCTCCTTCTTTCCTCTTCAACTCTGTCGTCCTCTGCTCTTTTTCTTCCTTTCATCTTCAGCTGCCTTCTTTTTCTCGTATGCTTTCTTTGCAGCATCGTCTTTTCGCTTTCTTTCTTGCCTTTCTTCCCACTGCTGAGTTTGTCTTCTATTTTCTTCTTCGATTCTCTTGTCATAGTCAGCATTCTTCCTAGCCACTTCTCTGTTGGCTACTTCATCATATCCAGCCCAGTAGATCCTTCCCTTCTTGCCCGGATCTACATATTCAATATTTTTGGGTAGAGGTCTAGGTTGAAAACCTCTGCCTCCACCACTCATTCCTCTTCCTCTGGGCGTATATTGATCGAGTCTTCTTCTTTCCAAGAGAGTGACCAGCAGAGATCTAGTAGTCATTGTCTGTCGCCTTCTTCACATAGCTTTAGACCCTTCTCCCAATACAAGTCCAGGCTTGGGCTATGGACATATTTTTGAAGTATCCCTCGGATTCGAGCGTTTTGAATTCTTCCACTGATCGTGGCTCATCTCCGTCGTCTGGAATGGCATCTCTGTCTTTTTCTGCCGGAATGCCTCCGTATTGTTTCAATATTTCCATCGCACGGGCATCCATTTTTCTTCCGACCTCCTTCATCCCTCGCTTCTACGATTTTTCTCTTCTCGACATAGGTACAAGAGTGTTGGAGCAAAGATACTTATTATGTCGGTTGTGACAAGGCCTTGTTGAGGGGTTTCAAAGCAAACATTAGAGTCGTATCTTTTGAACCTTCCCCTCAATCGCTTTTCCCTTTTCTTTCTTTCGTTTCTTCTTGTTTTCTTCTTCTTCTCAACAATTGCGACCTTCTCTTTATCCACTTCCGACCCTTTTAATGTCTTCGGTATTCCTCTTCCCCTTTTTGGCATCATCAAAGGAGAGAGGAACCCCTGGTAACATGCCGCCAAGCATGAAGTCTAGTCTGGCGATGGGTGAATTATGTTTGGAGTCGCCGCGGCGAGTATCTTTGTTTGGAATTACGAGCGGGTGGCTTTGGATTGGCCGCCACCAGCCTTCATTTCAGCCATGAGAAGCCCGAATTTGTTATTCACATTTTCTTCTACGCGAGAGAAGCTCTTTCTCGTGAAATTCTCGCAGCTAGTTCCATTTCGGTGTTGTGGGAGGCATGCATTCTCGTCAATATTTTCTTGCATCCTCCTCTTCATGTCAAAGATTATCGCGCTCCGGATCAACATTTTGTTGTACAATGCCTTGAAATATCGACTTGTTCTAGTCGCATTAGACGCTGTTGTTGTTGACACCATTCCCCGATTCTAACCACTATTCCGCGCAGACGGCCGTAGAAGAGTTGCATCCCCGTTATCCACCGCATATCCAATGTGGCTGGTGCCGTTCTATCTTCTCAATCTCTCGCAAAGATTGTCTTGAAGACCCCGCACCTTAGTTTGTCACCTCGGTCTCACGGTGGCGGCCAAGCCGCATCAAAATCAAATCCTGCCTGGATGATAGTGTCTATGGGAATAACTGGGTCAGGTCTGACGTTGAAACGTCGCTGCTCTCGAGCTGTTTCTTCATCAAGATCAGGCAGCTTAATAGAAAAGGGGAAAGTTTCTTCAAATGCATCATCACGAACATATGGTATAGATTCCTCCATAACTCGTTCATGTGATGTGCCTGGTTGAGTAGAGTCTGCTGCAGCTTAGGGAGCCTGCGTAGACGACTCGGTTTCAGCTGGGCCTTGGTGAGAGGTTTGGCGGTGATCGAGCCTCACTGCCTTAATGCCTTCTTCGGCCTCAGTGGATTCTGCTAAGTGAATTTGTTGTTCCTCACCGCACCATCAACGTCATCGGAAGATGATGAGTTTTGAAAGCTTGGATCATCATCAAAATTGAACGTTTGTCGAGCAGCCTTGAAGTCTCGCTTACTCGTACTCGGAAGAACATCCTCAGCTGAGTCTTTTTGATGTGTTGTTGGGGTAGACTCAGCTTCATCTGCAGATCCCAGGAAAGTTGTATCAGGATCATCTTGGGAGTCATGAAGAGCACTGATTTCCTCCTCTGAATCAGCAATTACGGTCTGAGGAATGCTCTTATCTCCTTGATTTTTACCTAGGGAAGTCTCAACCTCCCTTAGGCCTTCATTACCTCCCCGCAGCCGCAATCGCAGCGGGGCTCAGTACAATCCCCTTCGACAGCGCACTGCCTTAGGGGTCTTTCGATGGCATCCACATGAGTCTCAACTCCGTGGATTGCACTTTCATTGCCTGCAGTGTTAACTCTCGGGGCAGAACCATCCTGTGCCTCGACTGCATCAACAGCGTCCTCAGCCTGCAGAGTAGTTGGTACTTCAGGTGAGACATATTTAACTGTCTGAGCTTCGTCAGTGACAACTTGTTGTGTTTCCTTTTCTTGTTCCTTCTCCACTTCGCCTCCTAGATTCGAGTGGAGTCGGTGCAAAGCAACCTCCGACCTAGCTGCGGTGGAGTGAGTTTCCCCTCGGTGGCGCACCGGTGAGTGACTTATGTTGGGGTCACTCTGCTCCAAACTCCTGGCTTTGTCAAATGAGTGGTCAGCCGTAGGGGCAGGTGGTATGACACCTTCAGCAGGGGTTGGCTCAACTTGGGTGCCCAAATTCCCAGTGTCATCGCCAATTCCCCTAGATCCGTCTTCCGAGTGAACTCGGGAAGTGGTTGCAGCAATAACGCGGTGGCAATCATTGCACCACTCCCAATGGATCAATCTCGGTGAGATTTGGAAGACTCTCCAGGTCCTTCCGTCAGCTGTTGCTCATGCATCATCCTGGATTCCGCATGGCTTGCTGCATTTCTATCTCCTCCGTCGCAGCAGCAGGATCCAAGTCCTCATCACTTCCTAAGAAGGCATCAAAGTGAGGATGGGTGTGATCGGTGGTTCCAGTGAAAGGACAAATGTTGGCCTTCTCACGAGCTTCAGCTTCCTCTTCCAATATCTCCTTCTCTTTTTCCTTGAAGATCTGCAAGATATCTAGGCAGTTATCTTCATCAAGTGCCTGGACCACTGTGGTCAACCCAAGGAACTCCATCAGTTCTTCCTCTTCTTCAATGAATTCAGGTCTTTCGAACTGTTCCCTCGAGCGACTCAACTTCCATTTCCTCCATTCTCGCAGACGATTTTGGATATCCGGATATGGTGGAGAGAGCATGATCACATCATCTTCATCCTATTCTTGTTGTCCTTCCGTTTCGGGGAATGGAGGGTAGAGACCTTGCCGCTTCTTCACCTCAAAGCATCTATCGCAGTGGAGACACGATCCTCGCCGACAGTGATTGACTATCTCTGCTGCTTCTTGTTCCTCAGCTATTTTGTCCACAGCTGAGTCTTCGATTTGTCTCTGCTGATCGGACTCAGCAGACTTGGCTGTTTCATCAATAATATCTGGAGACTACACTTCTCCAGCGAGCCTCGAGATCTTTTCGGTGAGTGGCGAGACTCACTGTCTTCTCAAGCTCTGAACGCTTGGTGAGTCTTCTTCTTTTTGTCCTTACCAGAGGAATTTCTGGCTCGGATGCGGTTTCTTCGGATTTCTTGGCGGCGGGGGCCGGTGGATCTTTCTTTGCCTGAGGAGTTGTCTTTCTTGGCTTGGCAGTCCTCTTCTTCTTGATGGCTAGAGAAGGTATTTGAGGTTCCTTCTCTGCCTCGGCTGCAGGGGCAGGTGACTCGGCTGCAGGGGCAGGTGTGGTTTTCTTCTTTGCGGCTGGGGCAGTTGGCTTCTTCGCAGCTGCTTGGGCAGCTTTCTTCTTCGGAGGGGAAGTGACAGTTGTTTCTTCGGGATCAGCTGATTCCCCCTCGCTGGTATCCGCCCTCTTGGCATAGGCTCTCTTCTGGGCTCCAGACAAGTTAGCCCGAAACATCTTCTTGTTAACATGGAATGATTTTCCATGTCGAAGGGGAACACCCTTCACCTCCATCAAGTGGCCAATTACAAGGCCATACCCCAGAGATCCTCCAAATGACCCATCGTCCTTGAAGGACTTATTTGCAACATTCTCGCGTAGTCCATCGTAGACGAGTCGCCCGATTGACCTTCTTCTCCTCCATGATCGCAGCCATGACGATCAGCTTGGTTTTGGACAACTGATTAAAGCTTCCAAATTTTATGTCTACACATTTGGCAACAATATCCATAAGTTTATGATAGTCCTCCTTCAACAGCTTCTTCTCAGCTGTGTAGACAACTTTCACAGCACATTCTGGTTTGGCCACTTCCTTCCATGCAGCGACCAAATCAACATCTGCTTCATAAATCTCTGGCATGCCCTCCGACGGTAATAAACAGTGCCCCGCAAGGTCCTTTGCAGTGATTAGGATGTCCTTGCGATGGACAGAGGACTTAATCCCTTCATCCTGCACCTCGGCATTCACGTAGAACTGGGCGACCTCTTCTACGTACGTCATAGGATATTCCATCGTCAGAAAGGGTTTCAACCCGGATTTCTCGATCTTATCGGCTATCTTCTTCACCAGGGTTTCATCGGAACCCTGCTTTAACATTCTTTCCAAATCCACGGTTGATCCGGTGTGGATTTTCTTTGCAAGTTTAGTAAAATCATGTGCTGGTGCCATTTCAGTGATTTTGTCCAACGAAACTTGATGAACTTGCTCTGAAGATTGGTAGGGTTTTGAGAGAAAGAATACTTGCTTTCTTGCTTTGGAAAGATGAACAGTTTTTGAAGTGAGAGAAAAATTGAACAAATGGGTATATAAGGGTTATGAAAGGACGTCCTTTCGGTTTTTGAAATTTTGATCAAAATCAACGGCTCAGATTTATCACGCCGATTAGCATTTAATTGCCCGCATTTAATGCGGCATCATTTATATCCAATCATATGCTTGTTGTGCAGCTTTTGACTGTACATGTCATTATTACGCTGACATCATCCTTAAAAACATTCCCGCTTATTAAAAACGAATGCATTTTTGTCACTTAGCTCATAAATGACTCAGCTCATTACATAGATGACTTAACTCTTCTTCTCTCCTTTCATATGGTGACTCAGCTGTCAGCTAACTCGATACAGCTGACTTTCCGATACGGCTGATTCACTTGGCTAATTTATAAGATCTGCTTTGTTTTCATCTTATCATGTTTCGTCTCTTCTCATTGAGTCTTCTGAGTGTCAACTCAGCTCAATTAACCCTAGCTCATGCTTAAGCTCTTCAAATCTTGATTCACATAATGGCTTTGTGAATATGTCAGCTATCTGTTTATCAGTTGAGATGTATTCCAAGGTGATATCTTTCTTTTCAACATGATCTCTTATGAAGTGATATCTGACATCAATGTGCTTTGTTCTTGAACGCAACACAGGATTCTGAGTGATTGCAATAGCACTTGTGTTATCACACATAATTGGAATCGCATGACTATGTACTACCGGGTGTGGATGTGGCTATTGAGTTTTGCTTCTTGCTAAACCAGGAAACCAACCGATTTCAAGAATTTGACATGTACCAAGTACTCTTTCCCGTCAACACTATATCCGATAGATAGTGAGTCCGAGTAGCCAATTAGCTTGAATCCACCTTCCTTTGGATACCATAGGCCAACTTCTTGGCATCCCTTCAAATATCTTAGGATTCTCTTAGCTGCAGTCATATGGCTCTCCTTTGGTGCAGATTGAAATCTTGCAAATACACTTACTGCAAAGGTGATATCTGGCCTGCTTGCTGTTAAATAGAGGAGTGATCTAATTAGTGCTCTGTATTTGGTTTGATCCACAAAGCTTACCATCTGCGTCCATGTCCATCTTGATCGATGTATTCATTGGTATTTTCACGAGAAGACTTCTCTTCCATACCAAATTTCTTCATTAAATCTCTCGGTATACTTTGTCGACTTATGAAGGTTCTATCCTTCTTTGCTTAACTTGAAGTCCTAGAAAGAATGTTAGCTCTCTCATCACGCTCATTTCAAATTTACCTTGCATGAGGTTTGAGAACTTATCACACAACTCTTTGTTTGTGGATCCAAAAATGATATCATCCACATATATTTGAACAAGCAGTATACTCTCTCCATCTTGAATTCTGAAGAGTGTTCTGTCCACTTTGCCTTTGGTGAATCCATTATCTGTTAGAAATTGAGATAATGTATCATACCATGCTCTAGGTGCTTGTTTCAATCCATATAGAGCTTTCTTGAGCTTGTACACCTTATCTCCAAGAGTCTTCTGCTCAAATCCTGGAGGTTGCTCAACATAGACTTCTTCTTCCAACAATCCATTTAAGAATGCACTTTTCACATCCATTTGATATACAGTGAAGTTCTTGTGTGCAGCATAGGCAAGAAACATCCTTATTGCTTCTAATCTTGCAACATGAGCAAATGTTTCATCAAAATCTATTCCTTCTTCTTGGCAATACCCTTTGGCTACCAATTTTGCTTTGTTCCTTACCACAAAACCTTCCTCATTCATCTTGTTTTTCGAATACCCATTTTCGTACAATAACATTTTGATGGGTTGGTCTTTGTACCAGTTCCCATACTTTATTTCTTTCAAACTGATTCAGCTCTTCTTGCATGGCTTGAATCCAATGTGTACCATCCAATGCTTGGGACACATCTTTTGGCTCTATTTGGGAAATAAAACAAGTGAACATAGCTTCTTGTTGATCTCTGGATGTGGTTCTTACACCATCTCTTACATCTCCAATGATTAGCTCTGGTGGATGGTCTTTCAGCCATCTCACATCAGGTTGAAGTAAGTCAGCTGGGTTCAGTCATCTTGCAGCTGTGTTGCCTTGAGCAGCTCTCTCATCAACGCTTAGTTGCAGATTTTCTAGCTGTCTTTGAGATTCAGCTATTTCACCTTCATCTTGATTGATTGCTCCAGC
The DNA here is from genome assembly GCA_016081115.2 of Rehmannia glutinosa. Taxonomy (NCBI): domain Eukaryota; kingdom Viridiplantae; phylum Streptophyta; class Magnoliopsida; order Lamiales; family Orobanchaceae; genus Rehmannia; species Rehmannia glutinosa. Next base: position 26,136,913 of record CM071926.1, on the reverse strand, counting down.
TTCAGCTTCAACATAGGGACTCTTCTGCATGGTTGGCTGATTCAGTTTATTAGCTAACTCCTCAATGTCTTATCCATTTACATTAGGTTCATCAAAAACCACATGGATAGACTCTTTCGTGACCATTGTCCTCTTGTTCAAGATTGTAGGCTTTGCTTTGGTGAGTATCCCAAGAAGATACCTTCATCGCCTTTAGCATCAAAAGCCTTGATTATCCTTTCCATTGTTGTGGATAAAACATTTACATCCAAATATTCTAAAATATGCAACATTTGGCTTTCTCCCCGTCCAAATCTCATAGGGAGTATTTGTCAATTTGTCTATTTATCATGCATCTATTTTGAGTATAGCATGCAAGATTGATGGCTTGACCCAAAATCTTTAGCTGATTGACTTGACTAACATGGTCCTTGCGGCTTCCTTGAGAGTTCTCGTTCCTTCTTTCTCGCTACTCCATTCTTTGTGGAGTCCTTTCTGCAGATAATTCTTGAGCTATACCATTTTCAACACAATACCGAGTTATTATCCCATTGACAAACTCGGTTCCTCTATCGACCTTATCTTTATAATGGTTTGACTCTTCTCATTTTGAACTCTTCTCATCGTTGAGGTAACTCTCGCAAAGTTTCCTTCTTTTTTACACATGAAGATTGTCCATGTATATCTTGAATAATCATCCACCACTACTAGAGTGTATTTCTTTCCACTTATCTGGTTGGCTCAACTAGACCAAATAATTCCATATGCAATAGATGCAAAGATCCTTGTTGAAGATGGACTTGACTTCTCTTTGAATGATGATTTGATTTGCTTTCCCATCCGCATGCATCACAAACGCTTTCTTAATAAACCTTACCAACTTTTCGATTTTAGTCCATTTAAAATAATACAGAGTTAAATACACAATGCCTAAGTCCTTGAAGGACAACTAAGTTAGTTAACCAAACAGAGTTAGCCACTCAACGCACTCGATTGAGTTGTTGATAGAATAACTCACTTTGTTTAGTCTAAACCTTAACTTGGTCCGTGATGAGATTTTCATGGAAGACTTAACACCCTTAAATTTGGTTTAAGTTTATTTTAACACTTGGTTTTAGCACTTTGTTAATTATCGTTGATAGCAAATTATCGCCAGAGATATAAAATGATATGCGAGAAATAAAAATGCTGAAATGTAAATGACACAATAACTTTTATAGAGGTCCGAAGATGGAGTAATTCTTATACTCCTCTCTTCTCCAACTCTGGAGGAATCCACTAAGTATTGATCGCAGTACAAAGTGGTTATCACCCGGATACAAGTCTTGATCACTGGTGACTTGATCCTTTGGAACTCGATCACGGAGATGCCTTGGTCACACAATGGCTTCTTGTCCGGCTCGAACTTCTTCACAGGCGGTGCCTTGCTACTTCACTCACTTGCTCAAGCTTCTTGGATTTGATCACGAAGCCCTCCAATAACTTGAGACGGTTCGACCTTGAACCTTTCTACAATCCTCCTTGGAATGTAGACCCCTTTTGATTTTTCAAAAATTCCCTTTTCAACAGTTTGAAGTTGTCTTTCCTTCACAACTTGGTGTTGCATCGATTTCCTTCGAGATTTAGGCTTGAGGATTTTTGTTTGAATAACTTGAGAATATATTGCAGGTTACAGTATGAATAATTGCTTGAATGTTCGTGGTTCAGGTTACCTTTTCTCAAAGTGATTCCTCAGCCTTTTATAGTGAACTTTCAAAAATATGCCCGATGAAGAGATAGGCTAATTTTCAAAAGTCACTTGTGTTCGTTGGCTTGTCTTGTTGCAGTCCTTGATATTGACATTTCCTCGTATTAAATGAATGTTGACTTTTCGAGTCCGACACGGGTGTGATGTTTCCCATTGGTTTATTTCTTTTGCATGCTTCTGGGACTGAACACTTTAAGACATGGCAGCATGGAAGTATTACTTGTTTAGGCAATATTCTTGACTTTTGTGCAACGGATTCTTTTCAGTTGTCTTGACTTGACTGCAGTTCTCTAACTTCCCCAGGTGACTTCGAGTGTGCTTCCAAATAATGGATGACTCATCCGTCACTTCAACTTGAGACTTGGTTTCTTGAGTTGACTTGATCGACACTTCACACAAACAGATCGGTGATACTCCTTGATCGAGTTCTTGTCTTCTCCTCCTTGCCATACTCAGCTATTTCACAGCGAAGTCTTCATCTCAGTCTTCAGTTGACTTCTTGTATATCCAAGCATAGCTGACTTGACTCAGCTCGTACAACCCTATCTATTACAATGCAAATTACAATGAAAATGGGGTGCCAACTTTTTAGTCTAAGTTTTACATGGAATTCATCAAAATCTATGCAATAAATTTCCCAACAGAGCATTCATTGGATCATTGCTCTACTTGACTGCTAGTAGACCTGACATCACATTTGCAGTAGGTGTATGTGTAATATTTCAGTCTGCTCTTACAGAAAGCCACATGACATCAGCTAAGAAGATTCTAAGATACTTGAAGGGAAGTCAACAAGTTGGATTATAGTATCAAAAGTAATGTGGTTTCAAGTTGATTGGATAGTCAGATTCATACTATGTTGGATGTAGAGTTGACAGGGAAGAGTACATCCGTACTTGTCAAATGCTTGAAAATAGATTGGTTTCTTGGTTCAACAAGGAAAAAAATTCAATAGCTACATCTGGTTAAGGCGAGAATATATTGTTCAGGTTGTTGTTGTGCCCAAGTCTTTTAGATAAGGCAACAATCGAGAGATTATGACATTGAAGAGAAATAAATTCCAATTACGTGGGATAACACAAGTGCTATTGCAATTACTCAGGATCCAGTACTGCACTCAAGAACAAAGCACATTGATGTCGATATCACTTTATAAAAGACGTGTTGAAAAAAAGACATCACATTGGAATATGTCTCAACCGACAATCTTAGTTAGGCGATATTTTCACAAAGCCCTTATGTGAATCAAGATTTGAGGAACTAAAGAATGATCTTGGATTGATTGAGCTAAGTTAATATGCTCGTCGAACACTCATTCAACAGAGTTAAAGATGGAATGATGCGTTTCAAATAGAAGAAAGAGAGGTGACTTTCCCAACGTGTACGTTGTTAATCTCGTGAGGATTAATCCTTTAGTTTTATAATTTTTTTTTAGTTTTTACTAATTATGGTGTGCAATCTTATGTCTAGGATTGATTCAAAAGAGAACTTAAAGGATTTCAATACTCCTAAGTTGAACACACAAGTAATCTCTTCAGTCTTCATATAGAATTATTAAGGTTTACCTGAATTGAGATTGCGTGTTAGTAGTATATGGATTTACGTGATTGATTTGATAATTGGAATTACGGCCCAAACTATTGTTGATTATTAGGTTGGGAGTTAATATTTTTATCTCAAGACGGACATCGTATGTGCAGATGAACAAACGGCTTTTGAAAATCATCTCATGATCATTAATCTGAGTCAATAAACTTGGATGGCCAAAATCCTTTTCAGTTACGGTTGGCGTACTCCTATAAGTCCATTTATTAGGGGTGTTGAAGTCTTACGTGTCAATTCACACTTAATAATTAATAAGCATGTATTGTCTTCACATGTTACTGAGTGATGATTTCATTTAATCTCATATGTCTGATATACACACACACACACATACATATATATATATATATATATATATATATATTATATAATGTGGAAAAGTAATTGTGTGCAGTAAGATTTCATATTAGCACCATTGAGTCTTAATCACGTGCCGCCAACTGTAATCATTTACTAATTAAAATTAGTGACTATAGTGGTTTATATGTGTAGCTCGATTGCTTTGGAAGTTTGGATATTGAGAAACTAGGAATCTAACTTCTTTCAATAATGGAATTTAGAGTTGTCCCGTAATTAATTGAATGTAAAGTATTTCTTTAATTAATTGAACGTAATGGTTTTCATAATTAGTTGAACTAATTAGTTGAACGTATGATTTTCCTTTAATTAATTGAAATGTAGGATTTTTTCTCTTAACTAACTGAATGTAGAATTGTCCCTAACTAATTCAATGTACAGTCTTCCTAATTGGTTGAATTATAGCATTTTGTTCTTAATTTGTTTCAGCTGACCTGGATGAATTATTATATTATGTGCTTACATTTGTTCTCGTATTCGTTAAAGTTGCATCACTTAGGCTCATGCATCATATTAATTTATATCATAGCATTTCATGAGCATGAAAAAATTAAGTAAAGTCAAGTTTTAAGGTTTAAAATTAATAATATTTTTTTTAAAAAAGGTACACACTGTTCTATAATGATGGAGTGAGTGGGAAATGAGCGTGGGAACCAGTGTTCCGACAATGTGCCACTTGTGACTAATGTTAATATTAAAGGAAATGACTTTTGGGAAAAATAAAAGGAAATGGGCCTTCGGGCAAAATATTAATCGGGTTCCAAATCACAAGGCCCACTACGACACTAATTAGAATAATGTATCAATAAGTAAGCTCGCGTCCTTAGAACGTTTTAAGAAAAGAAAGACAGTTTAAGTATGAATATGAAAAGTTTTTATGTAAAGAAAACGTAAAGTCTTTCAAGGTTACAAATATAAGATATTGCATTAATAGACATGCATTCTTGCATGAGATTACTTGTTGAGCCCCTTTAGCTTATTACATGAATGTTAAGTTTTTCAAATAAGAATGCATAAGAGGAAGAAGATGGTAGGGCGCAGTGACTCGGGGAACCCATGTCCTTCAATTCCTTTATTTTAAAGTTTGACATTTTAGTTTATTAAATGTTGAATGTCGTTTTATTCTTGAGATGAGTGTTTTAGACTAGTATTTATTGATATTTATTTACGTCGCAAACCTTTTGAACGAAGTATATTTTTTCTTGTTTCGTATTTTTATATATTTTTTAAAGTATTTTTATTTATTCATTCTTATTTTTGCAATAATATTCAAGTAAGCTAGAAAGGGTGCCACAATCATAATAACTTTGAGTATCTTTTATGTCGCCAATGTGTACGATTGTCAAGTTTTAATATAGTGTAATGAGTAGGTTGTCGTATCAACAAGGAATGTGTGTGCAAGTACCAAGTATAAATTACCTATGCTATATTTGATGATCAATAGGTGGATGATTTATAGCTAATAATAATTAAATGTAAATAAAAAAAATACAAACAATAAATCCATGGGAGAATTATTCTAGATGTTGATTTCGTCAAGTTATCACTTATGTAAGATAAACAATCCATCTATTTCAAGCAACGCTTATAAGTTGAAATTCCCAATTTAATGAACTACCTCTCTTGAGTGTCTAGTGATTTTAAATTATAAAACAATATTTCGATATCTCTATAAAAATCTCGATCATTATAATTCTAAATTGAACAGTGGAATTTCTACAACAACTTCAAAGGATTTATAAATCTCTCGATTATATAATTTTCTATATTGTGTCATTTTAGATCTGGTATTAGAATGTGGATTAACACATCAGACATCAAAGATTAATGGCCAGGTAATCAAGATGTAATTAATACAAATAACACAAATAAACCATGAATTGCATGAAGTAAATTAGATCTACAATTCAAACATAAGATCAAACAGGATTACATCAAGCCCCTAGAATATCTAATTAATCAATCAAAAAACGCACAGAAGAAATCGATACATACAAATTAATACATGAATTACACTGGAAAGAAAGAGAAGAAGAAGAAGGAAGAACTTATATTTAATGAATTGCTCGGCCATTCTCCAGTATTGAAGAATTAGTCTAGCTTAATCCTTGCTTTCTCAGTAGCTTTGAAGGATCTCTCCCCGCTGCTTTCAGTTTCCTTCTCTCAGTCTCCCGGTGTTCCTTCTTGTAAGTCCAAGCGGCTACGATAATCTAGAGGGAGGGTGAATAGATTTCTCCATCTTTTCGATTTTACCCTCTTTTTAGAACCGAATGCTCAAAGACAATAATAAAGGTGCGGAATGTAAACAACACACGTCGATTTAAAGAGGTTCAACCCACCTAGGGCCTAATCCTCTACCACCCCAGTATATCCGGGATGGATTTCAAAAAGAAAAAAGGATTTTATTAATTTACCACAAATTAATACAACACCAACTTACAACAACACCTTGAAGAGCACCACACTCTTCTTCAACACCACCTTTGAGATTACCACAATCTCACTTGAAGATTACAACAATCTCCAACGGCACCTTGTGAAGATTACCACAATCTTCAACCTTGAAGAATACCAAATTCTTCAACACCTCAACAAGAAAATTACCACAATCTTCTTACACCTAACACCTAGATCACCCAAGTGTGTTCTTACCACAAGAACACTCACAAGGATATCTTGTGTTCAATGATTACCCAAATTCAAGATTACAACTCGATAATTGATAATACAATAGAGTGCAAGTGTAATCAAGAAAAGCCTAGACCTCAAGAATGTGAAAGTGAATAGCTAGGCAAATTACAACAAGAAATAAGACAATGTAAGAACAAGTGTATTCTTGAGTGTATCTTGTTGTGTTGTAGTTTTCTCTCTTATTGTGTTGCTTCAATTCTTCCTCTATTTATAGAAGATGTCTTGTACATGATAGTCTCCTCTTGGGGACATGAATTCTGTAAACAATTGCAAGACAATTGAAGGAAAGAGCTGTTAGAAATCAATCCCACAATTTAGGGAAAAGCTGTCTGCTGCACAACGATTAGAATTTTGCTGTCAAACTTCAGGACGACCGGTCGCGCACAAATAGACGTTTTAAAATGAGAAAACACATTTACACAGGCGGCACGGTCGACGGGGTCCGACCGTCAACCCCATGCGCGCCGGTCGAGCAAGACCAAAAACGAGTCGAAGCTCTGTTTTTAAATTGCTCCAGTGCCGGTCGACCCGGTCCGACCGACCACCACCGGTCGACGCCCCGGTCGACCGGTCGACCACACCGGTCTACCACCCTGTTGACCGGTCAACCAGCCTTTTTCAAAGCAAATAGCTTATTATTGCTTTTTCACAACTTTCGTGCGGGATGCCCTATAGGGTGACCGATTGGCCTCAAAACAAAAGTGTTGTCCAATTTTATATCGAAAATAAACTTCAAGAAATACTCCGAAAAATAGTAAAAATATTTTAGACCGATCGGGAGTATTAGGACAACATTTTAGAAACATTGTTTTGGTGTAAAAATACATTAACACAAAATCATCAAAAGTGTTGTCCAATTTATATCGAAAATAAACTTGAAGAAATACTCTGGAAAATATTAAAACCATTTTAAATCATTTAGGAGTATTTGGACAACCTTTAAAAACATTGTTTTGGTATAAAAACAAAATCATCAAAATCATGATAAAACCATTTATCAAACAATCTCCCCATTTTTGATGATTACAAACCAAAACAATTTTAACGAGGTCGATTTTGAAAACAAAACATTTTTACCGGTTAAAAAGAGCTATCCGTTGTGAGCGACAACATTCCATGCAATGTAAACACAAGGATGGGAGTAGAGATATTCAAACAAATATAGCAAAAGCTCCCCCTATCAATATGCACAACAAGAGTAATGTAAAAGCAATCAACCACAAGCTAAAAGCTTAGCTTTTACATATTGATCTTAGGTTCAAGAGCTTATAAGCTCCCCCTGTCAACAAAACATCATTAGACAAGTATATAAGTCCATCATACATCAATTGGACTAAGTATAATGCACAACTTATGGCTTTATCAAGCCATAGCTTATAGCTTCTTTTCGTTTGAGCTTATCTTAGCTTCTATGAGCTAAAGAGCTTATAACCTGTTTCTCCCCCTTTGGAATCATCAAAAAGAATGTTAGCACGATAAATACATCATACATTCATATCAAAGTGCGCAACTAAATCGATGTATCGAGCTATTTGAACATTGAAGCTTATAAACCAAATAGGAGGAAAGAGTCGAATCATACGTCTTGTAGAAGCTTATGAAAGATCATTTGATACGCAAAACAAGATCTCTATAAATATATAAGACTTTTGAAATCAAGAGAATCATGTAGATGATGAATTTTTTCATTGAAACGTTTTATCGAACACTGGCGGGCGTCAAAAATTTAAAAGATATATATAGCCCTTGTAAATGAAATCAAGCCAAGTTTTTCATCACCAAATACAATTTAATAAATATCGTTCATCAACACTCAATAAGCTCATCACAAAAATATATGAATTGCATCAAGAAAAATACATATAAGCCACAAACTCAAGGGTTCAACCCAATTGAGCTAAAGAGAGTGAAATTCTTACCATTCAATCGGTAAAGATGAGCATTGATGATGATAATCGAGCTAGATAATTCCCAAACTATGTAATTCATGCAACAAAACACATTTGAAGTGAAATGTGTGTGCAAATGACAAAGGGGACGAAATAGAGAAGAAAAATGCCAAAATGCCAATTTCTGGAAACAGAAAGCAATATATCTGAAAACTCAGCAGGGGCGACCGGTTGGAGGCTGGGGCGACCGGTCGGAGGCTAGGGCGACCGGTCGACCTCACCCCTTTCAGCCAGCCCACTTCTTCTTCTGTTTTGCAAACTGAAAGTTTGATCCAAAAAACCGATTTTTCGCCCCTAAGTTTTAAAACGTGCAAAATGCAGACATAGACCTCATTCAATATACATTATGTCATAATCAAGCTCGAAATGAGGTAAAATACTCGACGGTGGGCGATTAAAAAGTCCGCGAGTTATCCTTGAGACGGAATTAAACACATCTCAAGTTTTTGTTAAAAACTCAATCCCTTTAAAAAACATCGAATCTCAATATATTTAGTTCGATGATGACGAACTTTATTTTGAATAATTTTCACCGGACTTGTTATCCCAAAAATAAGAACGTTTTAAAAGCTTTGGATGAACAAGTCATAAGAAGAAGTGCCTTATAAATATTTGAAAATTTCTTTTAACGACACTTTAATGAGATTTGTTGGGATAATTTTAGAAGTCGAGCATATAGACATAAGGCATATGGAATGTCGAGTCTATAGAAATAATACAAGAAAACATACCTCGAATTTGTTTGTCAACCGACATGCCTTTCTCAACCTTTGTCAATCTCTTCATTGGTAGCCATAGAGGTTGAGATGATTCTTCCTTCTTCAATGCCTAACTCCTTCAAGAGTTCTTTTGAAATGTAACCATCTACTTGGCATTGAATGATTTAAAGTCCAAGCAAAAAAAAATTGAGCTCCCCATCATGCTCATTTCAAGTACACCTTGCATCAACTTGGAAAAATATCTTGCACAAATATTCATTAGTAGTACCAAAAAATATTCTCATAAATATGCACAAGTAAACAATCTTGCCCTTTTTCAAAAACAAAGAGAGTAGTATCAACTTTACCTCTTGTAAAATCATTTAGCAAAAATAGCTAAGTCTATCAACCGTACAAGGCCTTTTAAAAAAATATTTGGCCTAAAAAAAATTTTAAACCCCGGAGGTTGTTTTACATAGACTTCTTCTAGAATAAAACCATTGAGAAAATAGGATTAAACATCCATTTGGTAAAGCTTGAAATTTTCTTAAAACAAGAATGGACAAGTAAAATGCAAATAGCTACTAAATGTGCTATGAGTGCAAATGTTACATCAAAATCAATTACCTTCTTCTTGAAAATACCTTTGAGCTACTAACCTCGCCTTAGTTCGACCAATGTTGCTTTGGTCATCGAGTTTGTTCCGGAATACCCTTTTTGTCTTCTTCATCACTATCATCATAGGGCATCCAATTGATCTAAGGTGTTCATAGTAGAATATTTACATCCAAATATTTTGAGGTAACTAATATTTGGAGTACTTCATTTCTCATCTACACAACTTAACAAACTCATTAACGGCACGCTTATATAAGCAAAGAAAAAAATAGCCCAAGTTTAAAAACATGCCTCAATCATCAATCACAAAATATCTTGCAAAAGAGCATAGTAGGAATAGACACTATATATATATATAGACCATGAAGCAAGAAACACATACTATGCATTTAGAAGATCATCAAGAGTCTAATAAATCATGCAAGTTCAAGTTAGCTTAAGAAAGCTACAAAAGGTCTCTTTTGAAATTTGAAAATCCGATAGCATATAATTGAGACCTCATTTAAAAGAAGTATTTGAACAAAAGTTGACAAAGCAAATATGTGCAATCAAATATCGAATAGTGCCTTTCAAAAAAAATCTAAAAATCCTCTTAATGGCACTTGTATGAAATACTATGAAAAACAAGCACATAGGCACATGGCAATACATATATCGAGTCTATAAGAGTAAGAATAACACAAGTAAACGTACCTCGATAATTTATGCCTTTCTTGACAAATAATGACGTAAATGGCCATTTGTGAAAATATGTAAATCCTTCACAATTCTTAAAACAAATCTAGCACAAATCATAAAGATAAAAGTGTAGGCTAAGAGATATCACAAGTAAGCTCATGCCATAAAAATCCATGTGAGATGATAACACACTAAAGTCTACAAAAATGCACAAGAGTTTTAAAAACATCATATAAGGTCTTCTTTTTCAAAAATATTTTAAAAGCACAAATATATATTGAAGACCTTAATAAAAATAAATAAATACTTGAAAACTCATTTTGCAATTAAGACACAAATAAAAGCATGCATAATAACAAAATAAAATGCATATTTAACTAGGGAGATACGGGTTACCAATTACGCCATTTCAATGGGTTGTGTCGTTCCCATTGTTGATGATATCTTCCCCTTGAGAAGTCACTTTGTTGATGATGACTTCTTTGATTACTCCATTTCCAAGGTTTGTTGCCTTCCCATTGTTCAAAGTCTCTTCTTCTTTGAAAATCATCTTGTTGATGATGTCTTTGCCATTTCCAAGGATTGTATTCTTCCCATTTTTGATTATATCCTCTTCTTGAAATTGGCTTTGTTAAAAATAGTTTCTCCTTCTTTGATCAAATGAAACGGTCATTTGATGTCTTCTTGGCGGTATAAATTTTCTTCGATCATTATTTCGTCGGGTACCTAATATGACATTTTTTGTAGTACCCTCATGTGTTTGGGTCCTTTGGGATTAGTCTTGAGACTTTTAGGTCTCCAACAATAATTAGAGCTATTTCTAGCCCAACAAGTATTTACCGTATGACCCTTTTTACCGCAATAAAAGCATGTAATAATTCTAGGAGCATAATGACCAACGTGCTTAAAGACTTGATTCTTTTTCATGTGATTGACACCCTTAGGCTTATGATCAAGTTCTAGCTTTGAATTATCACAACAATCAACAATATTGGTCATTCTATCGGTACTCAAGTTGGATTTAGATAAATCATTTTTCAAGCAATTTATATCCTCAACAAGAGTACTATTTTCTTTCTCAAGGTTTCTAACCTTGTCAAGAGTGGTGGTGTGAGCACATGATAGTGATTCATAGGAAGTAAATAAACTATCCTTATCATTTTTCAAAACAATGAATTCCTTTTTCAAATTTTTGTATTTAACAAGTAAGTTTTGGAATTCATCTTGTAGCTCATCATAATCATTTTGTAAATCACTATATTCATTTTGCAATTCATGGTCATAAGAAGTAGAGGGTTTAGAACTTACCTCGTTTTCTTCTTCGATGCCCATGAGGCATTGTTCAACTTGTTCATCATGGGAGGTTGTAGAAGGCTTATCCCATGTTGTTGGATTTGATGTTGTATCCATTTGTGAAGTAGATGCTTTTGAGTTGCTCCTTTCATTTGCATATACTTCATAGATGGCTTCTAATTTTGCCATACTTCATGTGCCGATCGAATACCTACAACATGATCAAATTCCAAAGTAGTAAGTGAACAATACAAAATACTAAGAGCTTTACCATTTAAGGAGATGATTCTCTTCTCTTCATCATTGAGCTCTTTGAAGCCTTTAGAGGTGTGTGGTGTATTCTTCATCGAAATGGATTCTCCATTTATGACGGTGTTCCAAATATCAAACCCGCAACCTTGTAAATAGCATTCCATTCTTTCTTTCCAAAATATAAAAATTTTGGAATCAAACCGAGGTGGCTTGGTGGTGGAGGTGCGGAAAGATGAGCTTCGTTCAGTAGCCGACGATCGTTTCTCTTCACTCGCGATGTGAAACGAGCTTGCCAAAGAGTTTGGCTTTGATACCACTTGTAAGTCCAGCGGCTACGATAATCTAGAGGGGGTGAATAGATTATCTCCATCTTTTCGATTTTACCCACTTTTTAGAACTGAATGCTCAAAGACAATAATAAAGGTGCGGAATGTAAACAACACACGTCGATTTAAAGAGGTTCAACCCACCTAGGGCCTAATCCTCTACCACCCCAGTATATCCGGGATGGATTTCAAAAAGAAAAAAGGATTTTATTAATTTACCACAAATTAATACAACACCAAATTACAACAACACCTTGAAGAGCACCACACTCTTCTTCAACACCACCTTTGAGATTACCACAATCTCACTTGAAGATTACCACAATCTCCAACGGCACCTTGTGAAGATTACCACAAATTCTTCAACACCTCAACAAGAAGATTACCACAATCTTCTTACACCTAACACCTAGATCACCCAAATGTGTTCTTACCACAAGAACACTCACAAGGATATCTTGTGTTCAATGATTACCCAAATTCAAGATTATAACTCGTTAATTGATAATACAATAGAGTGCAAGTGTAATCAAGAAAAGCCTAGACCTCAAGAATGTGAAAGTGAATAGCTAGGCAAATTACAACAAGAAATAAGACAATGTAAGAACAAGTGTATTCTTGAGTGTATCTTGTTGTGCTGTAGTTTTCTCTCTTATTGTGTTGCTTCAATTCTTCCTCTATTTATAGAAGATGTCTTGTACATGATAGGCTCCTCTTGGGGACATGAATTCTGTAAAAAATTGCAAGACAATTGAAGAAAAGAGCTGTTAGAAATCAATCCCACAATTTAGGAAAAAGCTGTCTGCTGCACAACGGTTAGAATTTTGCTGTCAAACTTCAGGGCAACCGGTCGCGCACAAATAGACGTTTGAAAATGAGAAAACACATTTACACAGGGCGACCGGTCGACGGGGGGTTCGACCGGTCGACCCTTATCGTGGCCGTCGAGCAAGACCAAAAACGAGTCGGAAGCTCTGTTTTAAATTGCTCAGTGCACGGTCGACCCCTGGCCGACCACCACCGGTCGACGCCCGGTCGGCCGGTCGACACACCGTCTACCACCCCGTTGACCGGTCAACCAGCTTTTTTCAAGAAATAGCTTATTCATTGCTTTTTCACAACTTTCGTGCACGGGATGCCCTATAGAGTGACCGATTGGCCTCAAAACAAAAGTGTTGTCCAATTTTATATCGAAAATAAACTTCAAGAAATACTCCGAAAAATAGTAAAAATATTTTAGACCGATCGGGAGTATTAGGACAACATTTTAGAAACATTGTTTTGGTGTAAAAATACATTAACACAAAATCATCAAAAGTGTTGTCCAATTTATATCGAAAAATAAACTTGAAGAAATACTCCGAAAAATATTAAAACCATTTTAAATCATTTAGGAGTATTTGGACAACCTTTAAAAATATTGTTTTGGTATAAAAACAAAATCATCAAAATCATGATAAAACCATTTATCAAACACTTCTAACTGCTCAATTAGACCTATGCATAGCAGAACATTTTCTTTCTTCCTGCTGATAAGAGTTTGCTGTCAAAATGGGTTCTTTGATGTCCATCATCAGATGTCTTCTATTATTTCTTCTTTTGATGTGTACTTCGGTGTCTTGTTCTTATCTTTCGGCCGATTGAGCTTTATTTAATATAAAGAAAGGTTTTCGTGGTTTTCCGCCATGTAAAATTGAATTATTGCTGAAGGATGTTTTATAGGTACCTCAGTAGGCGTTGAATGTATCGCGGTCGAAAGCAGGTGAAACTGGGGTTAAAATGCGGCACAGACGTGTTACACCGCGGTAAAAAATAAGTATTACTGTGTACTGCGGTACACATCATCCATACTGCGGTATGGGAGGTCAAATTGATGGTGTACCATGGTATATGATTGTGTTGTACCACGGTACACTTTTCGGTACCATTTTTTCTGATTTTTCTTCCATTCTTTTACCAGTGTGGCTCACTTTCACCCTTTTCCGTCCATTTCTTGATTCCTTTGATACCTATTACAACTCGATATACAATTTCAACAATAATTTTGATTCAATTTACTCAAAAACAACACAAATTCTAAGTCCATGGTACCTAATTTGTTGGTAAAAATCCAACTTAACAAATTTGCATGATTTAATGAATTTGCTAAGTGTGATGTGTTTGATTCTGAGAAAAGCAATCTTGAAATTATGACTTAATTGTACAAAATCTTGTAATCAATTCTAATAAATTGCTCAAATATTATTTTTCAAAATGTTAACTGAATGATCCCTTATAACTCTAAGATATATTTGAACATTAGTCAAAGGAATTTTGTAAGAGATACAATAATAAAAAATGATTTAGGCCATTTTTGGAAAGTCGAGCTTATATAGCCTTTCAATATAAAAAATAATTTAGGCCATTTTTATCCATCATATCTCGTTTTGAGCTTGATTAAATCCATTTCATTGACAACCTATACAATATTCGAGTTATAAAAGAAAACCCCCCATATACAATATCCAAGAAAGGTGAATTTTGAGACAAATTGTCTACTAAAAAAACGAGAAATATGAAAAAGAGAGGAAAAACTGCCAAATCCATTAATTGGTTTTTGCTATGTGTGGTTGGGTGAATTGCAGCTACTTACCCTATATTTCGATACCTTAAACCTGAGCCTACATTACAAACCTTGAAAGTCCTATTTATTCTTATGTTATAATTGCACACATTGTAGAGATTAATGCTAGAAATATAACATTTGAACAATAATAATAGAGTTGAAAAATTGATTGTATATTCATATGAAGTAACAAAATTGAGGTGAAATTGCATGCTTAATTAACAAGTGAACAAAATTACATTTATATAAAATTTTTAGTCATGTAATATTCACAATCTCCAGAGGTATTTATTTGTTGTAAGTGTCATTCAGCTTGCTTGAGGACAATCAACAATTTATGTTTTGGGGTATTTGTTAAGTTGGATTTTTACCAACAAAATAGATGTCCTAAACATAGGTATTTGTGTTTATTTTGAGTAAATTGAGTCGAATAATTGTTTGTATGATGTTGTGCTATGTATCGAGTTGCAATTGATATTTGGGTACAAAACCAAGAAAATGAGGCAAGTTGGAAGAAGAAGCGTTTTTTAAGATGAAAATCGGATAAAAGGAGCTTTCAAATACATACCGCGATTTAAGATTCTTCTAATGCGGTACACACTGAAGGAAAAAGCAAGAAAAGCCCATGTTTCATATATCACAATACATAAAATATATACCATGATGAAAAGATATAAAAATCCCATACTCCGACAGAGAAAACACGTACACTTCTGGTAAGAATTTCTCTATGGATACGGTAACCCGATTTTTAACCCCATATTAAAACTTGATACCGTAAACTTGTGGTAAAAATTTCTCGAATAGTTGGGCCATGGGTCAAGCGCAACCCGTATGACAATAAAGGACCCATAAGACGATCCTATATATGTTTTTGCTTTTTAGATTTTCTTACAACTTGTACGGATGTTATCAATTGATTTTATTGAATTAAATTATTTGTTAAATGAAATCACTAAAATATATAATATAAAAAAAAAATTACGTTTTTGGGTGGCTAGCATTTCTTTGTCCGCTTTGGGCAAAAAAAAAAAATTTGAGGTGCCATGATTTCACAATTTAATAATCATACATAACAACTTATAAAATATATAATTCTACATGAAAAATTAATATTGATTTTGCAAAGTTTATAATCATACATAGCACCCTCTAGCTCTGTCTCTTGCTTAAATAATACTACTTGATAGCAAATTTTTAGTTAATTTTTATTTTGTCATTTGTTTAAATTAAGGTTTCGGTTTTTTCTTAATCCAGAGAAAAAATCCAATTGATTTTACCATGGAGGGCGTACAAAACGGGAAAATTGCAATATTGGTCCGGTATCTAAAATGATATTGCAATGTTAGTCTTGTAAATTTTGAAGTTGCAATTTAGTCATGTGACAATTTTGCTCCTTAGAATAAATAACAATTTTAATCATGTGTTGGGTAAAAAAATAATATTTAATAATTAATATATAATTCGGTTTATATATTGGAATAATCTTAATTGCCCAAAACGCTATTAATAGAATAATCCGGCCCAAAAAAATCAAGGACCAGCCCACATGCTAATTTATCCTACACGACCCACGAGGCCCATCTCCCAGGTATATAAAGGTCTATACTCTTCATTTATAAGTTAATTCTCTCATAATCACTCTTAAGAATAAACTTAGTATTCATTTACTGTCTTAATTTCTCTAATCACTGTGCTGACTTGAGCATCGGAGGGGCCTTCCTGGAACAACCTTGGGGCCTGTCTAATATTTACGTGTGTGCAGGCAAGTTCCCGATTGAAGAATTTTCATCTCTCGGAGAAAAAAGACTTGGAAGACTTCCCCTTGGGAAGAAGATGACTTTGGACAACTTGGAGTGGTCTGCCCTAATAAGCAGCATCAATTTTGGCGCCGATTGTGGAAACAACCAAAGCACACGAAGATGCAGATCCGACCTCAAGCACGTGGATTTGGGTCCCCAGCTGCCCAGAATGCTTTGACATATCAAGTTGTGGTCGGAGCCACTGGAAGACCGCCTCGGGCTCCGCCTGCCACGGAATCGTGAAGAGATGGAGGACGCAACGAGAATCATGAAGAGTCGCCACTAGCTAAACAATCCCAAGCTGCTAGCTATAGAGCGAGGAATCAGCATGAAGAACTATTTCATGGATGACGAGAGGCCAGCCTCCCTCCTCCGGGAGGGGCGCCGCCTCCGCCACAACCAAGGAGGGTGTTGCCCCCTATGGGGGCTCCGCCTTTTGAAGAAGTTCTCCTGATGCAAGAAGATCTCCAAGCCCTACTCGAAGAGCTGTCCGAGCTGCTTTGTGGGATCTACTGCAGCGGTAGCCACAGGGAGACCTGCCCCAAGATCTGCCAGACGTTGAAGACTCCAGCTTGGGAGAAGGGGATAGGAGAAACAAATGACTTGGATAAAAGCAAGAAAAACAGCACGCTCCCACTAGAAAGGAAGCTAGGAATGGAGCCCAACACTCCCAAGTCCGCATTGCAAGCCCATGGAAGAGTCACAAGTGGTAAACATTAGCCAAGTCAGCTCGTGGGCAACCACTCTAGGGAGGAAGTCTACTGGCCCCTGCCATTCTGGCCGAGCCATTGCCCTCGGGCATCAAGATCTCCAACCTCCCCGAGTATGATGGGACCAGATGTCCCCCAGGAGCACTTAGACAAATTCTTTGCAAAGGCAGATCTCTACGACATGACGGATGCTTCCCCTCGTATAAATGCTTGAACAACTCGACTAAGCGTGCATCGACTTGGTTCAATCGGCTCCCGATTGGATCAATCACTTGGATGGATAAGCTCGGTGCTTTTATACAATAGTTCTCCATCAACGGAAATATCTAGACACCATTACTCATCTTCTTCAAGTAAAATAGAAGGAAGGAGGAGTTCTTGTGAAACTTTATGAAGTAATTCATAGAAACCGCCTACTCTAAGACCCGGAACACTAGGTAAGAAGATACATTGTTTAGAATGTTAGAAAAATATTTTTATCATGATTTTGATGATTTCTTATAAATGAGTTTTTATTCCAAAACAATGTCCCCAAATATTGTCCAAATGCTTCAAAACATTTTAAGTGATTTTTACTAAGTTTTTGAAGCACTTCTTGAACTTTATTTTTGACAAAAATTGAAAAATCTCTCGTGTTGAGGTGAACGGTCACCCTATAGGGTGACCCGTACCTAAAACTTTTCTAAAGACAGAATAAACCGAGAGTAAAAAAAAGGGGAGGGTGACTGGTGCTTGGGATGTGTAGTTTGTGCAATTTTCTTTATGTTTAAGAGGGCGTCACACGGTCACACCCTATGGTGACCGGTCGCCCTACTAGTGTGATTTGGTTGATCCCCTAGGCAAACTATATCAAATTTTGATCCAACGGTTTAAAATTTCAAATTTTCAACATAGCAACCGATCGCCCTATGATTTTTGACAGCAAATTTTATCCGTTGTTCACCACTTATCGCCTAGGTTTATTTTACCATTTCTTAACTATTTTTGTAGATCTTTTGATCCATCTTTTGTAGACAAAAGTGAAGATGGATGAGCCTATGTTGGGTATCAAATCTTGAAGCTCTACTATAAATAAATGAAGAATTTGAAGGATCAAACACAACACTTCAATCTACAAAAGCACAACAAGAAATCAACAAATTTTCTCTAAGTCTTCATTTTCACATTCTTGTTGTATTAAGCCTAGCACATCCCTTTCATATCTAGATTGATAGGCTTTCTTTCTTGATTACACTTGGACTTTTGAGTTGTAATATTTTTAAACAAAGTGTAATCTTGATTGTAATAGTAAAATCATCCAAAACAAGAAATCCATGTTAGTGTTCTTGTGATAAGAACACACTTAGTTGATTAATAGGTGTTGAAGAGTTTGGTGCTCTTCATAGAGGTAAGAAGAGTGTGGTGCTCTTCTAAGTTGGTGTTGTAGGAAGAGTGTGTTACTCTTCAAGGTAAAAGTTATAATTATTTGGTATCAATAAAAATTTTTCCTTTTAGAAATCCATTCGGACATACTGGGTTGGTAGAGCATGTAGGCCTTAGGTGGGTTGAAACTCTATATATCACTGTGTGTTAATTTATTTTCTGCATTTTTACTTTTTCATCTTCATATTCGAAAAAGAGGGCACAAATCGGAAAATTAGGAAAATCTATTCACCCTCCCTCTAGATTTTCATAGCCACTTTGACTAACAGAAAAGACAAGAGAACAATCCCCTCATTCCCGAGGGGTGCCATTCAACAAACTCGATGAGCTCAAAAGGGCACCTTTACCGGCTCAAGTGGGCGCCTTTCCCCAACCTCCTCATCCTAAAGTGCTCCACCCACCAAATAAGTCTATTGGACCCAAGATGTTCCTTGGCTCAATGAAGTTACCCAAAACATTCTCGAGACACTCGTGTGTTGTTTGCGAAGTCGCCAAGACATCCCCGATGTTGGGAAATTTATTGTTTAGATTTTGATGAATGCCATGTAAAACTTGGACTAGAAAGTTGGCACCCCATTTTCCTTGTAATTTGTATTGTAATAGATAAATTTGAACAATTTGAGTCAAGTCACTATGCTCGGGAATACAAGAAGTCAATCAAGATAAGTAAAGACACCGCTAAGGAGCAGGTTGAGTATGGCCAAGAAAGAAGACCAAGGACTAAGCGAGGAGTATCATCGGTGATATACGGTGTATGAAGAGTCATCAAGTCAACTCAAGAGGCCATGTCTCAAGTTGAAGTGACAGATGAGTCATCCATTGATTGGAAGCTAACTCAAGTCACCCGGGGAATAAAAGACTCAGCTGATCAAGTCAAGAGAACTGAATGAGATCCGTTGATAAAAAGTCAAGAATGTTACTCGAATAGTAACTGTTAAAGTTGTCGAGAGATAAAGTGTTAGTTCCATTGTGTGAAAAAGGAACAAACCAATGGGAAGATCGCACAAGTGTCGAAACGCCGCAATGTTGCAAGATATTAAATACGAGGAAATGTCAACATCAAGGATCGCAACAAGACAAGCCAACGAACACAAGTGACTTTTGAAAATCAACCTATCTCTTCAACGAGCAGATTTTTAAAGTTCACTATAAAAGGCCGAGGAATCACTTTGAGAAAAGGTTACCTTGCAAACCCGAGATAACAAGCAACATTTATCTTTGTAACCTGGAGAATATTCTCAAGTTATTCAAAGATAAATCATCAAGCCTATATCTCGAAGGACATCAATCCAACACACACCTGTAAAGGAACGATTACTTCAAACTATTGAAGAGGAAATTTTCTCAAGAATCAAAGGGGTCAACTTTCCAAGGAGATTGTAGGAAGGTTCAAGGTCGAACCAATCTCAAGTTATTGGAGGGCTTCGTGATCAAATCCAAGAAGCTTGAGAAAGTAAGTCAAGTAGCAAGCGCACCGCCACAATGAAGAAGTTTCGAGTCGGACGAGAAGCCATTTGTGTGACCAAGGCATCTCAGATCGAGTCCAAGGAGCAAGTCAGTTGCGTGATGAAGACTTGTCTCTAGACTGATAACCACTTTGTACTCTGATCATTACTTAGTGGATTCCTCCAGGAGTTGGAGAAGAGAGGAGTAGAAGAATTACCCCATCTTCGAACCTCTATAAAATTTACTTGTGTCATTTACATTTCAGCATATTTACATTCATGCACACATACTTTATATCTGCTGATAATTTGCTATCCAACTGATAAATAACAAAGTGCTAAAACCAAGTGTTTAAAACAAAGTTAAATTAAATTCAAGGGTGTTAAGTCTTCCGCTGAAAAATCTCATCACATCCAAGTTAGGGTTTAGTCTAAACAATTGAGTTATTCTATCAACTCTATCGAAGTCCGTTGAGTGGCTAACTTTGCTGATTAACTAACTTAGCTGTCCCTCAAGGACTTAGCTTGTGTAATTAACTCAGTAATATTGTAAAAGGACTAAAATCAAAATGTTGGTAAGGTTTATTCAACCCCCTTCTAAACCTTACTCACACCTATTGGGACCTACACCCGAGCTCCGCCAACTATCGAAGACCCCTTATAAGGGCTCCCTGCCGTAGCAGCAGCTGCATAACGAATAAATGTTGGGAAATTTGTGTAACCCTAGTGTATTTTGATGTATTTTTGGATGTATCAAGTTGTATTTTCGTCCAAGGCTTGGTCCCCTTTTATAGGTGCTTTAAGAGATCATTGGTAGAGTCCCGACGAAATTAGGAAACAAAATCGATGCGGAGAGCAAACCACACGGCCGTGTGAAATTGCATGGGCAGACCGTTTAAGTGGTTTTTTTCTCTGTTTTTGGCACGAATAGGTCACACGGTCGTGCCATTTCACATGGCCCGGTCATGTACTTCGTCTCGAATTTTTTCCTCAAACAAGTCGCATCGCAGGCGTATAAAAACATACGAGTACCGTTCATACGGTCGTGTGAATTAACATGGGCCGTTGTGTGACTTGCTTTTTGTCATTTTCTTTGCGTATTTTATCGTCTCTTCGCATTCGTCATCCTCGCCCAGGCCGTTTAAGCGATATCTTCTCATTTAGCTCTGTTTCCTGTAAAAATTACAAAATCTGCAGTATCATGCCCTTCTAAGAAAACCAAGTAAAATACACTAAATAATGTGCAAATGCATCAAATATATATCAAAACTAACCCCAAATGCACGTATATTTTACATGTATCAAGGGGCTCCTCACAATGGGGTCCTTGTAAATAAACCTCATCATGCTAAGACCGGGATGGGATGGACCTTCTCGCTGGGGTCCTCATAAATTTCCCTCCTCTCGCTTATGACCCCGGAGGGGTGAGGCCTCCTCACAGGGATCCTCGTAAATAAAACTCATTCGGCTAAGACCCCGGATGCGAGGGCTTTCTCATGGGGGTCATCGTAAATGTTTTCCTTCGGCTAAGACCCCAGAGAGGAGGGGTCTCCTCTCGGGGGTCTTTGTAAATTTTCCCTCATTCGGCTAAGACCCTTGAGGGGAGGGGCCTCCTCACATGGGTCCTCGTAAATTTCTCCTCCGGCTAAAACCCCAGAGGGGAGAGGCCCCTCACGGGGATCCTCATAAATTTTCCTTCCTCGCCAGCATAGAGGACATGCGTGTAATGAATCAATATACAGTCGAAGAAGTGAAAGAGGCAAGAGATCCAGGAAAAGCTCCTGAAAGGCACCCCCTAATATCTGTACCAACATCTATAGCCATTCCGAAAGAACTAAGGCTTCCTCCAGAAGGGAAGGATCCATATCCACACAAATTATGAACAAGTCTCCACATGCAAATACTACAAGTCAAGAATGAAGAAGCAAATACACATAAGGAAAATCACAAGTATAAGCGTAACATCAAAGCAACGCAAAGATCATCTAGCCCCTGGGGCAAATAAACATCTCAAGATAATAAGCAGAGAGAAAATATCCAAGTACGTGAAGCAAGCCCTAGACAAATAGAGGTGAAGGCAAAGGCCGTCTTGGCCAGAATACATTGTTACTACTCGGACATGGCGGGCTCTGCCCTCCTCCCCAAAGATCGCATTGTTGGGCTCCTCTCCATCATCACACCCGTGTCATTAGCTCCTCGGGAAGATCCTACAAAGCCTCAACTCTCAAGTCCCACGAGAACTCACTCACAGAAATATGTTGCCTTCCCAAAAAGACTAAATCCCGCAGGACTCATCACATGCAAGAAACTCCAATGTTGGGCTCCCACGCTCCGAGAACTCCTCCCTTTTGGGGGAACCACTCTCTTAAGGATACATCACCTTGTTCAAGATATCAACTTCGACACAAATTACATATTCACAGGATACCCAACTTGTCCCGCCTCCGTAGCTCAAAACTAGATCAAAACATAGCCCCGAGCCAATCGCTCTGTCAACCTACAAAGACACCGGGAGGAAACTTTGTCGACTAACTCTCTCGGGACACTACTCAACACCCAACTTAGCCGAGGGGCCTCATATGAACTTTCTCCCTCGGACTCATCCCGGGAACCTCATTACTTGGGCATGAATCGACAAAGCTCTACTTCCCCTCACCATCATAACATAACTCTAGAGCTAGTGGGGGAATATTGAAGCCACGGGAAAATATGGAAATGGAATAATAGAACTTAAGACCGAACGGAGAAAAAGAAGAAGGACCAAAACACGAAGGCCGACCTAAAATATGTGAAAACTCGGGAGAAAATGGAGAAACGAGAAGGAAGAATGGACCGGGGCTTAGGCTACCCCCATAGGCATGCCCTCTCCCGCGGGGAGGGCACCCTTGCTCGCCTCTTAGGCTCTCGTCTCTCTCTCTCTCCCGCTCGATGTACTCCACTCATCTCTACAACTCTCCGTGGACACTCTCCTCAATTTTCAAGAAAATTTCAATAAGTGTTCTACCAAGCAAGAGAATTGGAATACATGGTCAAAGCTAAGCTCCATCAAGTGAAGGTTCTCGCAAACTAAACCTCCCGGTGCTCCCGGGAAAAGGGCCCTTATGGTGGGTCCTCATAAATTAACCTCCTCGTGTGCTCCTAGAGGGTAGAGGCTCCCTCACAAGGTGGTCCTCGTAAATTTCAAGAAATCTCAAGACAAGCCAAAATACAAGATGTCGGGTTAGCTCATGCACTGCTTCATTCCTCTACAGCACCGGAGTTGGGGGGTTAATGGGGGTAAAAATGATATTTAATAATTCATATATAATTTGGTTTATATATTGTAAAAATGTTAATTTCCCAATGGGCTATTAATGAATAACTCGGTCCAAAGGAATCCAATACTAGCCCACAGGCTAATTTCTCCTACACGGCCCACAAGGCCCATCACCTAGGTATATAAACGTCCATCCTCTTCATTTGTAAGTTAATTCTATCATAATCTCTCTTGAGCATTAATTTAGTATTCGTTTACTGTCTTAATTTCTCTCTCGATCACTGTGCTGACTTGAGCATCGGAGGGGCCTCACTGGGACAACTTTGGGCCCATCTAACATTTGCATGCGTGCAGACAATTTCCCAATTGAAGAATTTCTAGCTCTCGGAGAAAAAGGCTTGGAAGACTTCACCCTTGGGAAGAATAAGACTTTGGACTTTTATCAGAAACCGTAACTTAGAGTGATCTACCTTAAAAGCAGTATCATCATGTAATTTTTAGAATATGACAATTTTAGTCTTTTATTTTTTAGTTGTGGTAACCCGATCCTATTATTCAAAATAACCAATTTTACCAAATTTGTAAGTGTTCTTTATTTTTATAATTAGAAAATAATACATATAGAACTCAGATCTCGATTTTGATCCAGGATTCATAAATATTGAATTCTTCAATCATTAGGCAATCTATAGTATAAATGACTAATAAATTTAACTCAAGTAAATAAAATATAGGCTTTGATACTATTTTATACTTCATCTTAGGTATAATGATTATTTTGGCGACCAAGGGCATTTTGGGAATAAATGAAATATTGAAATAGTCTTTATGACAAAATTTTCATAAACTTAACATTTACAGGACTAAAATTGCACAAATCTAAAATTTGAGGACCAAAATTATAAAAAAGTAAATAAAACATACAGGACTAAAATCGCAATTTCAAAAGCCACAAGACCAATATTGCAACACCCCTCTAGTTATAGAAGACTAATTTTGCATTTTTGGCATCGTACAAAATCAATTTTCTTTCTAATGACGTCTTTTTATGGGAATACTCGAAACGGCATTTTTCTTTAAATAAAAAAATAGAATAAAAAAATGCTAGAAACACATATATCGGTTAAGTAAAAATAATTACACAACCTGAGTGCTTGACAATTTATTTGTATGACTAACCGCCATTGGTAAACTCTTACTTATTAATTAAAAATTTTCTTTTACGCACTCCAAAAATACCCCCAATAAAAACTTTTCTTCGTTCTTTTTACGCACTCCAAAAAAACAAAACAAACTTTTCTTGATTCTCTGTTCAAATGGAAAACACGCTAAAAGGTGTTCGAGAATGTGAAGTTTGTTTCCAAAATCCACTGTAGTTTCCAATCTTGCAAGGTGGAGCTATACATGGACGCCCGACGTCGAACGAAAACACCTCAATGACTGCAAAAATAGACCTACCAAGACTAGAGCTCCGGTTGGAGGTGACCCTACGCCGACCCTAGAAAGCTCGGAAGACAAAGCATGCCGGTATAAAGGTTGACAATGCATTCATGGTACTTGTGAGTTCTCGGGGTAAAAAAACACAGATACACACTTGAGATGTAGTGTTAAATTCTCTAATGTCCGGAAATAAATGTAATGTTCCCTGTTTAGAAGTCCTTGAAATCGGTCGGATCGACTAGCGAGAAACCTAAAGTGATCGATTGGTTTTTCTTATGCACTTGATCATATCATGTTTGAGTTTCTCTTGAATTTTTCAAGTAGAGATCCTAATTCTTCTTTGCATCTTGGTTTGGCCGAGACTTACAATTGGTTTGCATGTGGTTGATACTGGCCCGTGGTGAGTTGAATTAAAATGGTATATATGAGATTTAGTGCATATTGCCATGGACTTGTTCCTTAACAATGAACCGTGTGGCCTTAGCTCTTCCGCCCCCACAGTTGCTAAGTCGGCCTCTCTTGAAAGTGTTTGTGTGTGAAGAAGTGTGGAAAAATGGCAAAGTAAAGCACACAAGATAGTTGGGAAAGAACACTTATATTATTCACTCAAACTTTCTTACAATGCTTGCGAATGAGGTCCTAATCCTATTTATACTACTCCACCTCCTTAATGGATAGTGGTGATTGATTTAATCCAATAGTTGGAGAGGTTCTCTAGAACTCTCCAAATAATTTCTACATATTCTACAACTATTCTATGATTCTCTACTCTAGTCTACTACCTTCTACATAGTACTCCATAACATTCTAGACTATTTTAGAATGTTCTATATTATTTTACCATATTATAAACTCTTCTATAATATTCTACACTCTTCTAGAATATTATAGACTCTTATAGAATATTTCATATTCTTCTATACTATTCTAGACCATTCTACAATCATGCTAGGTGATTCTGCGATTGAATTTGAACAATGGTAAGCCTCTTTGTCTAGGGCGATGGCGAAAATGGGTCTTAAAGGCCAACGTGTGAAGACAATGCGGTTAATGTGAAAAATAGAGAAACGACAATGCGGTAGGCAATTTTCAATGGGAAAGAAAAGACAATGCGGGTAATGTGAACAATAGAGAAACGAAAGAAATAGTTTTATTAGAAATTGTAAAGTTATTGATCAATCTCTTAAAAAGAAGATTCACTTGGTATAAATGTGATGGCCGGTTATTGTGATCGGATATCATTGTAATATCGATAGGTGGATGAAAAATGGCCGAATTACTTTTTAGTGGGGTTGAAAAGAAACATCTCGACTATTGTTCAATCATTTTGAAGGAGAAGAAAAATAATAACTGGAGCCAAAACCATTTAGATTTCTAGATTCTTTGGCATTTACATTCGAGGTTTTAAAAAATATTGCAATTAAATAGAATAAAATTGAGATTGATGATGAGGTTGTCCTTAAAGAAAATTTTAAAGTGATAAAAGGATAAACTCAAAATTTCGAACAAGTGTCTTGAGACATTAATAGAAATATGTAAAATCCTATATTAGAAGCAATAAATACAACATTCAAGTTTTAGGGTGTCATTAAAACCTATCCAAATCCAAATATATATCTTGGATTTAAAAACATTTACTCATGTGGGACAAAGCATTAAAGTATTTAATCACATATAAGAAATGAAATCAAGAATAATCCTAAACATATATGTTTGTATCAAATAATCTATATTACCCAAAACACATTCTCATCCGCAATTTAAAGCCGAGAAGCATAAACACTATACCACACATGCAAAATTCAAATGAATGTAAAACTTACCATATAATGGAGGAGACGCTCAGCGCGACTCCCGAGAACCCATGATTGACATCCAAATTACCTTAAATAAAACTTTTTAAAAGTCTCGAATCGATTTTAAAAGTCTAGGCTCTGATACCACTAAATGTAGCGCCGTTTCTAGCTTACATGAATTTTAATGCGAAAATAATAAATAAATATAAACAATTTAAAGAATGTCTAAAAATATGAAATAGTAAAAACTTTTACTTCGTTCAAACGTTGCGGCGGAATTAATTGCTAATAAATGAAATAATTATTTCTCCAAAAACATTCATCTTTTGAAAATAAAATGAGATTCAAGATTTAATAAACTAAAAAGTCAAACTCAAAATTAAAGAATTCCATGGACATGGGTTCCTCGAGTCATTGCACCCGACCATCTCCTTCCTCTTCTCGCATTCTCATCCGAAAAATTTAATATTTGTGGAATGAGTTTAAAGAAGTTCAACAAGTAATCTCATGTATGGATGCATGCCTAATGCAATATCTTAACATTTAACTTAAAAGACTTTACGTTTACCTTGCTTAAAAGTTTTCTTTCATTGCTTAAAACTTTCTTTCGCATAAAACCTTGTCTTTTGTTACCTTTAAATATTCTTAGGACGCGAGCTCACTTGGTAACACATTGTTCTAATCAGGGTCGTAGTGGACTTTGTTATTTGGAACCCGATTAACTTTTTGCCCGAAGGACCATTTCCATTCGTTTTGCCCGAGTGCCCTTTTCCTTGAACATTAACATTAGCCACAAGCGGCACATTGTCGAAACGGTCCCGCGCCCATTTCCCACTCACTCCAGATCATAGAACAATGTGCACCCATTTCTTTGAAAAACAAATTATGAATTATAGATCTTAAAACTTGACTTTACTTTATCTTTGTATGCTCGTGAAATGCTATGAACATACATTAACATGATGCATAAACCTAAGTGATGCAACTTTAATTGAATTCGATCATAAACTTCAATGGCATAAATATAATATTTAAATCATATTAATTAGAAAACATATTAAGAATATCCATGACATAAAACATGTAAACGAGGATAAACTTACATTCGATACTCAATATTAATTGAGAATAACCTTTAAATTAAAGAAGTTAGGGAGAAACCTACGTTCAATTAGTTAAGGGATAAGCCTACATTCAATTACTTAAGGGAAAACCCTACATTCAATTAGTTAAGGAAAAACCCTACAATCAATTAATTAAGGAAAAACCCTACATTCAATTAGTCAAGGGAAAAACCCTACATTCAATTAGTTAAGGAAAAATCCTACATTCAATTAGTGGGAAAATCCTATATTCATTTAGTTAGAGGAAACCCCATTCAATTAATTAAGGGAAAACCTATATTCAATGATTCAAACTTGTTTAGGGAAAAATCCTACATTCATTAGCTAGTTAGGGGAAAAATCATATATTCAATTCATTAGGATAAATATCAAAGTATAGAGGGTTGCGATCATAAACAAAAAGGCGTGACTGATTCTGTGTTCCGGAAATCATATACGAGCTCCAATTTACCTACGACATTTTGAATTATAACATTTATATGATATAAACTGTAGCCAACCACTTCGATTTCCTGAAAGTGTAACAAAATCCTTTAACTAAATTGCGAAAGTCTAATTCATTACACATAATTCTAGGGTGATGATTTGGTATAACGTTATCACTTAACAAAAGATTGTAAAAATACAATTCCTTCATACATGTGTACCATTCAAACAAATGTTAACTTAATATACATTAAATGGTTTGAGAATCAATTAATTACCCTACTGATTCACCACATTAGACAAAATAATCGAATATGTGAATCTGTGCAGATTTGCAAGAGGAACAATGCCTTTTTTTCACATCCAAATCGTAGTTGTACATATTCAGAAACATAAAATTTTTCCAAACCTTAACTGACAATAGTAAAACCATGATTCAAAACATAATAGGGAGACAAGTTTAGTAAATCATATAGCAATGTTAATCCATAAAATTTAGATGGCAAACTTTACAATCAAACGTAAAATACAGTAATAATAAACCCTAATTCTATATGAAAACTAGGAGATTACTTGCCCGATTAACTTATGGGTAATAAAAATCTTTTGCAGGCCTCTTTCGAATCAATCGCATTGGAAAATCGCCTATCTTCCTTCTCTTTTTCTCTTTTCTTCTTATTTTTTTCTCTGAAGTCGACTTCTCTCCCTTTATTGTCGTGTGTTTTTGTGTTCTCTAAAGTGGGATTTAACGTGTCTTATATCTTTGTTTTAACCTACTCCCAATTGACTAGGTTTTGGGTATATAAGTTTATTACTAACTTATTAACAATATGGGTCATATTTAATACTCTAAATTATGTAAAGGTCCAGTTATTTATTATAAGACCGGATTAACTAAATTGTCAGTCTGATTAACAAATACTCATTTATTATCCGTGATTTAACAAATTAACTATCTGGTAAAATAATTAATAAATTTATAATTATCCATTATTAATCCATAATATAAACTAACAACATAATTAATAAAATTTTATTAAGGCATAAAAATTCGGGTCATTTACATTCTCCCTAGTTTATAAAAAGTTTCGTCCTCGAAAACTTTCAAATATAAAAAATATGCTAAGGCGTAAAAATAACTTTCAATTCATTTTTTTCACCCCGACATGCATCGGACATTAATAAGAAACCACAGAAAGAGAGTAGTGAACAAATGAACCTCGTAAGCGTAAACATAAATTACTTGAACTTTAAGCACCCAGTCACGCAAATACTCGACACTACACATGTAGATAAAATAAGAAATTTTGCTCATCAACCAACATTTATGATAATTCCTTCAGGAAAAAACGCATCTTCGACAAGTAGATAATATATCACCAAACCACAAAAATGGTGGATACCAAGAAAAGTCAGAATTATGAAGTTAAAGATGGTGGATACAAAGACACCCACGCTTAAGCATAGAGAATGATAATGAATATTGATTGGGAATGAATGGGTGAATTTCAAAGCCACAATATTTTGAGTCATCAACTCATGAAGAATACAAAATTCACTTCAAAGCATATAAAGTTATAAGTCGATGACGTGGATAAATGGCCTCAATGTTCAAGTCCACAAAAAGGAAATCAAAACATTTAAAACCTGAGTAAGGAAATAAATTTAATGTTGAATGACCTAATAGTTATTGAAGCCCAACAAGAGGGCTCCATCGGTAGCTTTTAAAATATCACTCATCTGGTTAAATAGAGCAAGAAAGAAAAAGAGAAAACAATGATAGAGATAACAAAATATCTGGAGCAAGGAGTTGAATCAAGAAAAGAAAAAACATAAGCTCAATCAAGAATCCCCATGGAAAAGGTAAGAATAACTACTTGAGAAACGAAAGAGGGAAAAATTGAAAGAACAAATAAGAAATGAGGAGACTAAGAAAGTAAAAGAATGGGAAGCAGAGGTAGCTTCACAAAATAGTTGAGAAATTCTTTGTCGTAGGGATATAATCCATATGAACCTGGGCCTTTTGAGGATTCAATAGTTTTTAAAGAGAAACAAAAGACAATAAATAATTAGCAAGCCCAAGATGTCAAAACGGATGAGAAATGGGTCAAAGACTACACAAAAATCTGATGAAAAAATATAGCAAGACTAAAAATCAATCGCAGAAAGCTCATTTACACTTAGTGATCCATTAAATTTAGAAAATTACTCAATTGCAAAGTGAAGATGAAGATGAAGTTAGAGACAAAAAGAATGTAAAGCAGAGAGAAAAATCAAGAAGGAAAAAAGGAATCGAGAGTGCAAAAGTTTAGAGAAGAGAAAATTGACTCGTGAACATAAAGGAGATAAGTAGTAGCAAAGAAAAAGGAAGAAGATAAAAGAAAGACTGAGAGGAGGAATAAGGAAAGCAGGGAGGAAATCCCAAAAAATCCCTACTTTACCAAATGAAAAATTCGTTATCGATAATAATGACATAGCAAATTGTAATAGAATGTTTTGCAAGAAAATGATCTAAAAATAAAGTGAGGAAATTTGGAACTTTAGAAAATGCTTGGGTTTGAAAGTGGAAGGAAATGATCTGGAGGTAATTGAAAGAATAAAAGAGCTTGAAAGCGGAGGTGAAACAAAAGATGAAGCAAAGAAGAGCATCCACACGGCCGAGAAAAATAGGTAAGAATAAATCTACTAACCTTTAATGTTAGATGGTCATGAGGAGATTAAAAAAAAAAAAAGAATTGAGAATTCTATTTGTAAAAGAGTGGATAGACTTTGCCTCGTATCTAGGAAAAACCAAAAGATAAAATAGATATAAATTTATGTAGTACTTTGGGCCGTCGAAATGACTTCAACTGAAATTTGAGTCTTATGAGCCCCTGAGTGGAATACGAAGTATTTGGAACAAAAGAAATTTCAGGTTAGTGATTGTTGGGCTTGGGCGGGTGCATAGCTACCGACAATTGGGGTATGGAACAAAAGTGGGGGTGGTGATCATCAATATTTATTCACAATTTTCTAAATGGGAAAAGAGAATTGTGGGATAATATCATAAAATTGATTCACTTTGGGAACAAAAATGTTTATGCATTTCAGCCGGGGATTTAAATTAGCTTTATCAACTCATGTGGATTGATTGATTTACCAATTCAAAGATGCAAGTTTACCTGGTACAAAAGTGATGGTTCTTATGCTGCCAAATAGATAGATTTCCCATTTCGATGGGTGGTGAGAAAATTCGCCAAATGCACTCAAGTAGCCTTGGATAGAAATATTTGCATCATTATGCTTTAATGTTAAAGGATGATAATCACAATTGGGGACCTAAAACCCTCTAGGGTGGTGAATAGTTCGAGGCTTGACCCTATATTTTTAGAGTTTGCAAAACCGAATGGAAAGAAAACTGGCAGTGCAGGACGGGATCATTTCTTCTCAAAGAAAAGCTTAAAAGCTTAAAGAAAATTCAAAAGTGGAATAGGGAGTTTTTGGGGATCTAAACAAAACATCATAAGGACAGAAGAACAAAACAAATTGACTTAACTTTGAAGCTGGAAAAGTAAAGAAAAACATACATCACAAATGGAAAGAAATTTGGTTTCATTTAAGATTTATCGATGGAAAGAGATGTGTTATTGTTTCAAAAAAAAAATGTATTGTCATGACTTTAATGTGAAAAACGGTAAAGAAATAGTTTTATTAGAAATTGTGAAGTTATTGATCAATTCTGGTTAAAGAAGATCCACTTGGTATAAATGTGATGACAAATAGACAAGTAAGATATAATTGTAACTTTATAAAGTGGATGGAAAATCCAAATTACTTTTAATGGGGTTGAAAAGAAACATCTCTCGATTATTGTTCAATTATTTTAAAGTTGAGAAGAAAAATAATAACTGAGCCAAAACCATTTAGATTTCTGTGATTGTTGGCATTTACATTCGGTTTCTAAAAAACTTGCAATTCTAAACAGAATAAAATTGAGATCTCAAATGATGAGGTTGTCCTTAAAGAAAATTTTAAAGGATAGTGCTGATAAACTCAAAGTTTCGAACAAAGTTGTTTTGAGACATTACTAGAAATATGTAAAACTTATATTAGAAGTACAAATGCAAAATCCAAGTTTTTGGGGGTGTCATTAAAACCTATCCAAATTCAAATATATATACCGGATTTAAAAACATTTACTCATGTGGGACAAAGCATTAAAGTTGTTTAATCACATATAAGAAATCAAATCAAGAATAACCACCTAAACATATATGTTTGTATCAAATAATCTATATTACCCAAAGCACATTCTCATCCGTAATTTAAAGCCGAACATAAACACTATACCACACATGCAAAATTCAAATGAATGTAAAACTTACCATATAATGGATGGAGACGTCAAGTCGCGACTCTTAACCCATGATCGACTTCCAAATTACTTTAAATAAAACTTTTTAAAGTCTACAGTAATTCCATTTTAAAATTCTGGGCTCGATACCACTAAATGTAGCTACTGCTTTCTAGCTTACTTAAATTTTAATGCGAAAAATAATAAATAAATAGAAACAATTTAAAGAATGTCTAAAAATATGAAATAGTAAAAAATTTTACTGCTCGAAAACTTTGCAGCGGAATTAAATGCTAATAAATGAAATAATTATTTCTCCAAAAACATTCATACCGAAATTAAAATGAGATTCAACATTTAATAAACTAAAAAGTCAAACTTTGAAAATTAAAGAATTACGGATACGGGTTCCACGAGTCATCAGACCGACCATCTCCTTCTTCTTCGTAGATTCTCATCCGAAAAATTTAATATTTTGTGGAATGAGTTTAAAGAAGTTCAACAAGTAATCTCATGTACGGATGCATGCCTAATGCAATATCTTAATATTTAACTTAAAAAGACTTTATGTTTACCTTTGCTTAAAAGTTTTCTTTTATTGTTTAAAACTTTCTTTCGCATAAAACTTTGTCTTTTCGTTACCTTTGAATATTCTTAGACGCGAGCTCACTTGGTAACACATTGTTCTAATTACGGTCGCAAAGGGGACTTTGTTATTTGAACCCGATTAACTTTTTGCCAAGGCCCATTTCCATTCGCTTTTGCCCGAGCGCCCTTTTCTCGAACATTAACATTAGCCAAGTGGCACATTATCGAACGCCGTCCCCACGCCCATTTTCCACTCACTCCAAAGATCATAGAACAATGCACCCATTTCTTTGAAAAACATTATGAATTATAAATCTTAAAAAATACATTAACTTAATTTTTGAACATACATTAATATGATGCATTAACCTAAGTTGATGGAACTTTAATGAATTAGATCATAAACTTCAATGACATAAATATAATATTTGAATCACATTAATTAGCAAAAATATTAAAAATATCCATGACATAAAGCATGTAAACGAGGATAGACTTACATTCGGGATATTCAACATTAATTAGGAAAACCTTAAATCCAAATTAGTTAGGGAGTAAAAACACTATGTTCAACTAGTTAAGGGATAAGCCTACATTCAATTAGTTAAAGGAAAACCCTACATTCAATTAGTTAAGGGAAAAACTACAATCAATTAATTAAGGGAAAACTCTACATTCAATTACTTCAAGGGGGAAACCCTACATTCAATTAGGGAAAAAACCCTACATCCAATTAGTCGTGAAAACCCTATATTCATTTTGTTAGAGGAAACCCTACATTCAATTAATTAAGGAAAAACCTATATTCAATGATTCAAATTTATTTAGGAAAAGCCCTACATTCAGTTAGTTGGTTAGGGGAAAACTT